>SJYX01006425.1:4702-69381 GCA_006410675.1 Oreotragus oreotragus
TATAGCCATTTTTACAATATTGATTCTTCCAATCCAAGAATTGTTATATCTCTCATTATATAACAAGATATGTTATATCTCTTCCTGTATTATTATTATTTTCTTTTTTGGTCATGCTGTGTGGCTTGCAGGATCTTAGTTCCCCAACAAGGGATTGAGCCAGGCAGTGAAAGCACTGCGTCCTAACTACTGGAAAGCAGGGAATTTCCAATAATCTGTCTTTTATTATGGGGGTCTCAGAATGGTAGAAGGAAATTTATTTTTCCTCTCCTAAGTGTGAAACTAATAAATACTTAAAACTAAAAGCTGAAATGACCACTCTTCAACTTCTCCTGAAATACTGAGGGTGGTTTACAACCAAGATTGCTGAATTTTCTGAGGAGCCAGACACATGCATTGGCTTAAAGTTTAGAGAAACCGATAAAGAAGAAAAAGCATAGACTTTGGAATTAGTCATTCTCAGATATTGTTAAATGTGTGAATTTACCTCTTTTTTTCTCATCTGTAAAATCGACATTCAATAAAGGGTTGCTTATCCCCACTAATGAGCAGACTTCATGCTCTTTGTGTGTATGTAGTAGAAAAATCTATACCGAATCTACATTTGCATGGTGCCTTACCGTTCATAAAACATTTTCATATTTATGAGTAATTTGTACTTTTTTAAAAAAGGAATGTACGTTTTCTTGAAATACCACACAAACACACAATATGTAAGCAGATATAAAAGCGCGCGCACACACACACACACACACACACTTAAGGGGCTTTATTCTAAGAGAATAAGGTCTGAATTCAGGACCTAAGCTATGGTGATGAGCAAAGGGATTTTTTTCCCCAGCTGGTCTACTGCTTCATTCTCTCTCTCTCCATTTCCCTGTCTCCAAAATGCTTATATTAACTAATAGCAACCTCCCTTCTGTTTTCGATGATACCAGCAAAGGGATTCAAGTTCACTGTGAGTCATTATGCAAAGCCAGAGAGAAATAACGAACCTAATTTGAAAATGGATGTGGGGAAAGAAATTTTCTTCTATCTTAGATAAGCCAACACTTTCCTTGATGCCAATTTTTATATAAATCTTGGCTTAATGACTAATAATGGAGTTATCTAACTTTGGGGGTTGGATAAAAAGAAATTGTTAGTGGGATGGCTCCCAGGGGGTTCTTCTAAAGCTACTGAACCCCCTTTTTCCAGTAGAGTCAGTGTTGTCCCCTGCTTCAAGCACTGTGGGATGCTCTTCCTAGAAAACTGTTTTGGCACAAGCTTCTTAAAACTCCACAGGGGCAGGCAGATCGCATACAAACTTATGATCTTTAGGGCCACGCTAAGCCTGTAGGTCGCTGTGCTCTGAGAAATAAGTTACTCATACCGGAGACCTTCGGTGCTTTCACTCCTGACACCTGTTCCTGTTAATTAGAAAATTCAATTCAGGATTTCGGGTCTGATGTGTTAGATTCTGACTGGGCCCCAAGTCTCACCGTGGGTTGGGCTACAGAGTAACCTTATTTTAAGGCTCTTGTTTTCCAGGAGATGGATGAGTCAGTCTTGGGTCTTTATCTCCTCCCTTTTGTTGCCTAAACTTAGTAACTCATCAAGCAGAGGAAGGGAAGATGCACAGAAAAGCCTGTCTGTGTTGGCAGCTCCAGCAGGAGATTTGGTGTGAGACAGAGGTGGTGGAACCTTTTGGTTGTGACAGTTTCTGGGTGAGGAGTTGATTTCAGGTATCCAGTTTTTTTTTTTTTTTTTTTCCTATATATTTCAGACTCTGGGAGGAAGTTGTCAGTATACTTATCTAGGATAGTGAATTCCAGACTTTTGAATTTTTATGGACCAGGAAAATTTCTAAACAACTTTGGGGATCAACAGAAGTTGCTGGCTTTCTGTATTTAGCCAAATAAGGCCTTTTAAAAAACTTCTTTTGCCACGTAGATTTTAACGTTAATCTCCTGATGTTGATGGTTGCAGTTTGTTTATATAGGAAAATTCCTTTGCCTTAATACTAAAGTACTTAGAGCTTCAGGTCAGCAACTTAGTCTCAAATGGTCCAGGGGGGAAAATTGCTTATCCTATACTTGTAATATCAATAACCTCAGATATGCAGATGACATCACCCTTATGGCAGAAAGTGAAGAAGAACTAAAGAGCGTCTTGATGAAAGTGAAAGATGAGGTGAAAAAGTTGGCTTAAAGTTCAACATTCAGAAAGCTAAGATTGTGGCATCTGGTCCCATCGCTTCATGGCAAATAGATGGAGAAACAGTGGAAACAGTGACAGACTTTATTTTTGGTTATGACCAAACCTAGACAGCATATTAAAAAGCAGAGACATTACTTTGTCAACAAAGGTCTGTCTAGTCAAGGCTATGGTTTTTTCAGTAGTCATGTATGGATGTGAGAGTTGGACTGTAAAGAAGGCTGAGCGCTGAAGAATTGATGCTTTTGAACTGTGGTGTTGGAGAAGACTCTTGACAGTCCCTTGGGCTGCAAGGAGATCCAACCAGTCAGTCCTAAAGCAAATCAGACCTGAATGTTCATTGGAAGGACTGATGCTGAAGCTGGAACTCCAATACTTTGGCCACCTCATGCAGAGAACTGACTCACTTGAAAAGACCCTAATGCTGAGAAAGATTGAAGGCAGGAGGAGAAGGGGACGACAGAGGATGAGATGGTTGGATGGCATCACCAACTCAATGGACATGAGTTTGAGTAAGCTCCAGGAGTTGGAGATGGACAGGGAAGCCAGGCGTGCTGCAGTCCATGGGGTCACAAAGAGTCAGACATGACTGAGTGAGTGAACTGAACTGATACTTGTAGTTTTCTGTAAGCTTCTGATTTTTAAAATTTGTTGAATTAAAAAACAATTATCTACCTAAAAAAAAAAGACTTTTGTATCACCTTTCATTAAGAAACTGACATTTAAATTTAAATAGCCCTACTTTTTCCTATGACAGAAGGATTTAATTTACCAAAAAAAGGCGAACTTGAAAGTTTATTTAAGTTTGACTCAACTTCCCCGGGGGCTCTGTGATAAAGAATTGGTCTATAATGCAGGAGGGTTCAATCCCTGGATAGGGAAGATATCCTGGAGAAGGGAATAGCAGTCCACTCCAGTATTCTTGCCTGGGAAATCCCATGGACAGAGGAGCCTGGCGGGGCGACTAAACTACAACGACAAGTTTGACTTTGTGGTAAAAGTCATCACGCTATCGTCGTTTTTCTCATTTTGCTATGGAATTATGAGCGCTTTGCCATGGGCCAACAGTTGGGAGCCTCAGCTCTAGAAAACCTTGGAACACCAGGGCAGATCCCTTAGACACCCATTTCATGTAGAATCCATGATCCCATTAGGAAAGAGAGTTTCAAGGTCTTTGAAGTGGCTAATTTTGAGGTGCACAGGACCTTCTATTAAGATATTAGGGCTTCCATGTTTTTGGTGATGTTCTTGGTGATCAGGAAATGTCAGAGGTAAGAGGAAGGCAGAGAGGATAATCTTCCTAATCACTGACTTGCTTCCAGCACAAAGGGACATTTTTCATGTGATTCTGTGGAGGGTCACTCTTGACACAGTATTCAGTCTCAAGGGCAGCTTTTGTTAGGTTTTTTTGGACATAGGAAAGAGGCAGAAGTTATAGGAGAGCTGAGACCTAATGAAAGGGTATCAAAGACTGCAGCAGGAAACTGAGAAATCAGGATCACCCCATTCAGTCACTTTGTGCTCATCATATTCTTGGTGGGAGAGACAGTGTCCTCCTCCAGCAAGACCACCATCAGAGGCCAGGGCAGCTTCAGCAGAGATGGCTGGCGGGTTGCCGTCATGGCAACAACATCTTCCAGACAGAATCAGGGCAAAGCGAGCCCATGCTGGACAAATAGGAGGGTTCGGGGCAGCTAGGATTATGAAGGCAAAGGCATCAGAGGTGGCCTGGGAGGGGTTTCGTGACCACTAAAAGAATGGCGAACTGACTCTTCCCAGAGAGGGGAGGAGCTTTGCAGAGTCCATTTCCAGGATTCTGCTTATTAGACAACAGGGTCCAAGATTTTTTTTTTTTAATTAGTAATTTTAAAGTATTTTTTAAAGTATATTTTAAAAGTATTTATTTATTTGGTTGTGATGGGTCGTAGTCGTCGCACGTGGGATCCTTCTATTTGAGGCATGCGGACTCATAGTTGTGGTCTGGGATCTAGTTTCCTGACCAGGAGTTGAACCCAGGCCCCCTGCATTGGGAGCTTGGAGTCTTAGCCACTGGACCATCAGAGAAGTCCCAGTAGACTCTATTTTTTGAAGTAGTTTTAGGTTACAGATAAACTGTTCGGAAAGTATGCTGCTGCTGCTGCTGCTAAGTCGCTTCAGTCATGTCTGACTCTGTGCGACCCCATAGATAGCAGCCCCCTAGGCTCCCCGTCCCTGGGATTCTCCAGGCAAGAGTCCTGGAGTGGGGTGCCATCGCCTTCTCCATCAGAAAGTATAGAACTTTATAAACTATATAAACTCATCACCCCAACCAACAATTTCCCCTGTTATTAACATCTTGCATTGCTGTGCTGTGGTCTAAAAGCTTGTGTCTCCCCAGAATTTATGTGTTTAAAATCTAATGCTCCAGGTGTTAATTTTAGGGGGTGATTAGGTCATGAAGAGCTGAATGGAATTAGTGCCCTTATATAAAACAGGCCCCAGAAAGATTCTTTGCCCTTTTAGCTGTGAAAGAGAGCATCACCGATTCAGTGGACATGAATCTGAGCAAACTCTGGGAGATAGTGAGTGAAGGAAAGGAAAGCCTGGTGTGCTGCAGTCCATGGGGTCCCAAGGAGTCAGACACAACTGAGTGATTGAACAGGAACAACAAAGAGAAACAGTCTGCAACCAAAAAGAGGGCCCTCTCCTGACCATGCTGGCTCCCTGATTTTGCGCTTCCAACTTCCAGAACTGCGAGAAATAAATTTCTGATGTTTATAAGTCACCCAGTATCTGTGATACTTTCTTATAACAATTGAGTAGACTGGAACAGAACAGTTTATTTGTTCAAATAAATGAACGAATATTCAAATATTATTAACTAAAGTCCGTGGTTTATATTAGGGTTCACTTTTTATGTTGTACAGCTCTATGAGTTTTCGCAGTTGTATAGTGACATGTATCCATCATCACAGGAGCACACAGAATAATTTCATTGCCCTTAAATTCTCACCTGCCACACCTGTATGTCCCTCCCTTCTTCTCCCCTGAACTCCTGGTAACCACTGATCTTTTCATTATGTTGTAGTTTTGCCTTTTCCAGAATGCCATGTAGCTAGACTTACAGAGAATGCAGTCTTTTTTGGAATGACTTCTTTCGCTTAGCAATATGCATTTAACCTCCTCCCCGCCCATGGCCTCTCTTTGTTTGCTAGCTCTTTTCACTCTTTTGATAGCTTCCTTTCCTCCTTCACTCTTTCTTCCTCTCAAGTGTTTTCAATTGTGGCAACATGTCTGTGGGTTCCCTAGTGGCTCAGCGGTGAAGAACACGCCTGCCAACGCAGGAGGTGCAGGTTTGATCCCTGGGTCGGGAAGCTCCCCTGGAGAAGGAAGTGGCAACGCACTCCAGTGTCCTAGCCTGGAGAATCCCATGGACAGAGGAGACTGGTGGGCTACCGTCCATGTGGTCACAAACTAAACAACAACAATAACATATCTATACCAGAGAGTTTCTATCATAACCATTTTGAAGTGGACAGTTTAGTGGTATTAAGAACTTGGCATTGTTGTGCAACCATCCCCACCATCCCTTTCCAGTACCACCTTTTTGTCTTGTAAAACTGAAAATCTGTAGCCGTTGAAGTCCAGCACCCCATATCCGCCTTCTCCTCGGCCCCTGGCGACCACCGTTCTACCTTCTGTCTCTGCATTTGACTCCTCTAGGTACTGCACGTGGGTGGAGTCATTTGCCTTTTGTCTGGCTCATTTCACTTAGAATAGGGACTTCCCTGGTGGCTCAGACAGTAAAGAATCTGCCTGCAATGCAAGAAACCTGGGTTCAATCCCTGGGTTGGGAAGACCCCCTGGAGAAAGGAATAACAACTAGTATTCTTACCTGGAGAATCCCATGGACAGGGGAACCTGGTGGGCTACAGTCCATGGGGTCTCGGAGAGTTGGACGTGACTGAGCGACTAACATTTGTTTGACTTATTGCAGTTAGCCTAAGGTCTTCAGTGTTCATCCGTAAACGTTGTACGGATGATACCATGCTTTGTTTATCCATTCCTCTGAATGGACACTTGGGTTGCTTCCGTCTTTTGGCTGTGGAAAATAATGCTTCTGTGAACATGACTGTGCAGGTATCTCTTTGGGACCCTCATGCCAAGTCACACAGTAATTCTGAACATACATATGTGTGTGTGTGTATATGTGTGCTTAGTCACTCAGTCGCGTCTGATTCTTCATGACCGCATGGACTGTAGCCCACCAGACTCCTCTGTCCATGGGATTCTCCAGGAGTGGGTTGCAGTTTCCTTCACCAGGGGATCTTCCTGACCCAGGGACTGAACCCAAGTCTCCTGCATCTCCTGCACTGGCAGGCAGACTCTTTACCACTGTGCCACTTGGGAAGCCCATGGGTATGTATGTACATGTATGTGTGTGTGTGTCAAACTGAAAGTAAAAGTTGCCCAGTTGTCCCTGACTCTTTGCGACTCCATAGACTACAGTCCGTGGAATTCTCCAGGCCAGAATACTGGAGTGAGTAGCCTTTCCCTTCTCCAGGGGATCTTCCCAACTGAGGGATCATACTCAGGTCTCCCACATTATTTGCGCATTCTTTACTAGCTGAGCCACAAGGGAAGCCCAAGAATACTGAAGTGGGTAGCCCATCCCTTCTCCAGCGGATCTTCGTGACCTAGAAATTGAACCGGGGTCTTCTGCATTGCAGGTAGATTCTTTACCAACTGAGCTAGGAGGGAAGCCTGGTATATATATGTATGTATTTTTGTGTATATATATATTACATAGTGTGGAGAAAAGGTAATTATTTATTTTTGAATCTAAAAAATTGTAATTCTATTTTTTTTGAGGAATCATCATACTGTTTTAGTAACTACCTCACTTTACGCTCCCAACAACAGTACACAAAGTTTCTGATTTCTCCGCATTCTTAACAAACAGCTGTTATTTTCTTTTAGCATTTATTTATTTGTTCATTTAACAGTAGCCACTCTCATGGATGAGAGGTTGTATCTCATTGTGGCCGACAGCTCATTTCTTTTTATTTCTTTTTCCTGAATAATACTCCGTTGTGTAGATGTCTCACAGTTTGTGTATCCATTCACCTACTGAAGGACATCTTGGTTGCTTCCGAGTTTTGGCACTTAACGAACGAGGCTGCTGCAAATGTTTGTGTGCAGGTGTCGGTGTGGACAAACATCGTCAGCTCGTCTGGGTTAATACCAAGGAGTGCCATTACTGGAGCATATGGTGAGATTCTGTTTAGCTCTGTAAGAAACCACCAAAGTATCTTCCAGAATGGCTGTCCCATTTTGCATTTTGAACCATTATTTTTGAATGTATTATTATTGTTACCCACGTCCCTTGACTGTCCTTGCTCTTAGTTAATGTGTCCTGGGGAGACAACGCTGCAGATGGATCACTGACAACTGGCAGGATCTTATTTTTATGCTGCTTTAGTGCAGCCTTCAGGCAGCCAGCCCTCTGGAGAGTGAAGCTGGACTGAACGGAGGCAAAACCTGCTTGGCTTTGGGTTCTGGCTGCCAGAATTCATTTTTCTTAGAGATTAAAGCATATTAAGGAAATTAAAAATTTGAATGCTCCCCAAAATGAAACTCAAAATGCTGAATCTAAGGTATAAATTACTTAAGTGTTAATATTCTTTTCAACTACATTTCTTATGTTATTAATACTTGGATACATTTCAGTGTTGGGGGTGCTTTCTTCCACAGAGATATGTTTCCCTTCCAGATAAGAAAATACGTAAAGGACCTTTCTTGGGAGTTTGGATCTGGAACTCAGAATGTAAAAGTACTAGTCTCTTCAAGACTATTCAGAGTGATTTTACAGGTAGAATTTCTAAATTAGAATGATTTTTACTAGGTATAATCCCAACAGAAACATACATGTTTGTCAAATATATGTTCATATTGTTGTCGTTTAGTCATTAAGTCGTGTCCAGCTCTTTTGCAACCCCATAGACTGTAGCCTGCCAGGCTCCTCTGTCCGTGGGATTCTCCAGGCAAGAATATTGGAGTGGGTTGCCATGCCTTCCTCCAGGAGATCTTCCTGTTCCAGGGTTCAAACCCACATCTGCTGCACTGCAGGTAGGGTCTTTACCCACTGAGCTCCATATATGTCCATGTATGCTCATCAAATGATATATCAAAGAGTGTTTTCATATCACTGTGTGTAATGGCCCAAAAGCAATCCCAATGTCCATCAACAGTAGAATGGATAAAACAAATGTACTCTTCTACAACGGCACCCCATATGGCAATGAGAATGATTGAACTGTGACTACATAATGCAAATGAATAAAGATGATATAGTCTTGAATGGAGGAAGACAGATGCAAAAGCTTACATGCTATGTGACTGCAATTTATGTGACGTTCAAAGCCAGGTAAAACTAATTCATGGTGTTAGAAGTCAAGATGGTGTTTTCCCTTTGGGTGTTTGAGGGAGTATGGGTAGTAGGTGCTTCTAGGGGGCTGGTAAGGTCTGGTGTTTTGATCTAAGTCCTGAATACATTGGTGTATTTACTTTGTGAAAAGTCTTCAAGATATCTGATTAGTGCCTTTTTTGGGATGTATGCTGCACTTCAGTGCAAAGTTTTAAAAAATGGTCCCTCTTCATGTTTCAACACACACATAAAGAAAATGCCCACAAATTATTATCATTAGAGAAAGAAAGAAGAGGACTCAGGATAAAATGCATCCAGTAGTTTGGATTTATCATCAAGAAGATTGACCCTATACCTTACCGTGAATTGATTTGGTGAACCAATGAAGGAAATGGACTTCACTGATAAATATGATCCAGAGGAAGACCGTCAGAAAAGGGGAAGAACCTCTGATGGCTTGAGAATTGTCTCCAAAAGCTCTGTCCCTTTGAAGCCAAGTAATCAGCATTTATACAAATGAATTCAAAAGAAGCAATTTCTGTGGTTATGAAAACTTCACACTAGGGAGATTTTTGTTGATGCCAAAGCCATGCCTCAGCATTTGCATGGAAGTGGCATTGAAGATGAAAGTGGATTGTTTTGTTAAGAGTCCTATAGCAGGGGCATGGGGAAGGTCATTTTTTCTGGAGGATGTTTTCCATTTTGTGAGGTGACCCTTTGATCTGATGGACTTTGGAGAAAGTGTGATGATTTCTCAAGGTAGTAGACAAGGGCTTCTTGGGAGGCCTTTGAGAAGAGAACACAAAGAAAAAATGTGAAATAAATTCTACCTTCTGCTGGGTGAAAATGTCAGACTCATTGAGAACTGGATTTCTGCAGAAGTTATTGTACATATCTGGCTGGGTTTTTTGGATGATTATTGGAAGTTTGCTTTCTCTACATATTCTAAATTTCTTTCCCCTCTTAACCCTGCTGCCCAGTGTCCTATTCCCTCTTACTCTAGTTTATCTGCTCTTTACCTCTTTGGACATACCTGCTGTTACTTAGGGTTGGGCAATGGTCTGTGGCAGAGTTTAGACATGGTGGGAGGCCAGACCGGGTTAGTCAAGGTCAAGCTTTGGGAACAAGATGATGAGTGAGATATGTATCTGTAGTAGTCAGGGGCCAAGTAGGTAAGTTCATTCCATTAGACAACAAAGCAAAGAGCAGAAACCAAAGGTGCAATCAAGAGTCAGGGGCAACAAATACTGAACACTGATACTTTCAGTAATGTTCCTGAAGCTCTGAACATTGATGCAGGAGGTCAGACATCAGATATGAAAGACAGACAGTTGATCTAACTTCTTCTCATTTGATATTTGAAAACTTTCTATAAATACTTTATTTATAGTAGCATTATGTGGCAGGTGCTGTATTAGTCAGCATTTGCTGCATAACAAATAGCCACAAAATTTCTGTGGCATGTAATAATCATTTATTCTTTGTTCCTGGGTTTGGGCCTGTGGGTCATGTTCAGGTTAGCTCTGTGCATCTCACTCTGGGGCTCAGACTGGATGATCAGTGGCTACCTGGAGTGTGTTCTCACAAAGGATTTTGGAAGCACAAGGAGGTCAAGGCAATCTACACACACACATTTTAAACTTCTGCTTATATTATGCCTGCTAATCTCTCACTGGCCAGGGCAAGTTACACGGCCAAGTCCGAAGTCAGTGAATGGGGAAGTATACTCCATTTGCTTCTCCCATGACAAGAGTAAGAATGCATAATTTTACTACAGGAGAGTGAATAATCAATATACTATAAGTTTTATGTTAGGTGTAAGAGGTGGCTGTATGATTAAGACACAGTTCTTGTCTTGAAGATACTGTATATGTGAGAAGAGCAATGTTACTGAAGCTCTGTCTATTGACTTGTTTCCCCACTCTTCTTCCCCTCTCCCCCCACCCTCCTTCTATGTGTAACAATTTTTCTGCTTTTACTGCCAAGGATCTCCTGAAAGTGCTAAGAATTTGTACTATGTAATAATGGCCCTACCCCCATCCATTCAACAATTATTGAAAGACAGTGAAAAGTAGGTAATAACATAATAAGTAAATTATTTGGTAGGCTTTAAAGATGATAAAGACTATGACAAAAAGGGAAAGGTAAGGCAGAGGAAAGGGGTGTGCCAGTTTTGGGAAGCTGCAGCTTTGCTTTTATTTATTTATTTAAAAAGACTTTTCTTCTTGGCTGTGGTGCGCGCGACAATCTTAGTTCCCCTAACTGGGGATTGAATCCTAACCCGTACCCGGGGGCCCCTGCATTGGGAGTGTGGGGTCTTAACCACTGGACCACCATGGAAGCCCCCAGAAGTTGCAGCTTTAAATGAGAGGAGAGTTAAGTCTCGTGGGGAAAGTGAGTTTTAGGCAGTTTTGAAGAAGCTAAAGGAGTCCGCCAGGAGGATAACTAGGGCACAGTGTTGCAGTCAAGAGAAGAGCTTGTGCTGGGCCCTGAGGTGAGAGCGCTGGAGGGTGTGTAAGGAGCAGGGCCAGGCTGGGCCGCGTGCGTGGGGACAGCGCTGGGGGAAGGGAGGTCGTGGAAAGGACGGGGATCAAGCAGAGTGCCCGCTGGGCTGCTGTAAAGACTCTGGCTCTTTCTCTGGGTCAGACACGAACCACTTTGGGAGAGGGTTTCCAGAGAGGAGTGGCGTGATCCGGCTCCTGTTTTATAGGCTCTGCTTGAATTCCTCTGTTGTGAGTGGACTAAGGAGGAGTCTTACGGGGAAGCAGGTACACCAGTTAGGGGGCCGATGCCTTTCTGTAAGATGACACCGTGCAATAAAAACACGGTGTGAGCTAGAAATTGATCCACAGAAGTAATTCAGAATTTTCTGGTAGTCCCATTAGAATAAATAAAAAGAAACAAGTAAAATTATTTTTTAAGAAAATATTTATTTGGCTGTGCTGAGTCTTACTGGCAGCGCTCAGGATCTTCCTTGACCATGCTGGATCTTTAGTCTTGGTGTCTGGGATTTTTTTAGTTGCGGCATGTGAAATCTAGTTCCTCAACCAGGGATGGAACCCAGGCCCCCTGCGTGGGGAACGTGGATTCTTAGCTACTGGACTGCCAGGGTGGTCCCAGGTAAAATTACATGGTTTTTCCAGTGGTCACGTATGGATGTGAGAGTTGGTCTGTGAAGAAAGCTGAGCGCCGAAGAATTGATGCTTTTGAACTGTGATGTTGGAGAAGATTCTTGAGAGTCCCTTGGACTGCAAGGAGATCCAACCGGTCCATTCTGAAGGAGATCAGCCCTGGGATTTCTTTGGCGGGAATGATGCTGAAGCTGAAACTCCAGTACTTTGGTCACCTCATGCGAAGAGTTGACTCACTGGAAAACACTCTGATGCTGGGAGGGATTGGAGGCAGGAGGAAAAGGGGACGACAGAGGATGAGATGGTTGGAGGCATCACAACTCGATGAATATGAGTCTGAGTGAACTCCGGGAGTTGGTGATGGACAGGGAGGCCTGACGTGCTGTGATTCAAGGGGTTGCAATGAGTCGGACACGACTGAGCGACTGAACTGAACTAACTGAACCCAGTATTTCAAAATACCATCATTTCTATATGTAATCAATAAAAAATGATGACTATTGAGATATTTTACATTTCTTTTTCATACTAAGTTTTTGAAATCCAATGCATATTTTATACCTAGCGTGCATGCTAAATCGCTTCAGTCATGTCCAACTCTTTGCGACCCCATGGACTGTAGCCTGCCAGGCTCCTCTGTCTATATAGGATTCCAGCAAGAATACTGGAATGGGTTGCCAGGCCCTCCTCCAGGATTTATACCTAGAGTGCATCCCAATTCACATGAGCTACATTTCAAGCACTCAGTAGCCAAATGGGGCTAGTGGCTACTACACTGGGCAGGGCAGACTCAAGAGATCATTACTTATGTTGAAATCACTGAATCCAGCCCGCTTTGAGCCAAGTCCAGGAGATGGTGAAGGACAGGGAAGCCTGGCATCCTGCAGTCCATGGGGTCACAAAGAGACGGACGTGACTTAGCCTGTCTCTTATACACATCTAGATGTGTATAAGAGACAGATGCAGATTCGATCCCTGGTTATTTCAAAATACCATCATTTCTATATGTAATCAATAAAAAATGATGACTATTGAGATATTTTACATTTCTTTTTCATACTAAGTTTTTGAAATCCAATGCATATTTTATACCTAGCGTGCATGCTAAATCGCTTCAGTCATGTCCAACTCTTTGCGACCCCATGGACTGTAGCCTGCCAGGCTCCTCTGTCTATATAGGATTCCAGCAAGAATACTGGAATGGGTTGCCAGGCCCTCCTCCAGGATTTATACCTAGAGTGCATCCCAATTCACATGAGCTACATTTCAAGCACTCAGTAGCCAAATGGGGCTAGTGGCTACTACACTGGGCAGGGCAGACTCAAGAGATCATTACTTATGTTGAAATCACTGAATCCAGCCCGCTTTGAGCCAAGTCCAGGAGATGGTGAAGGACAGGGAAGCCTGGCATCCTGCAGTCCATGGGGTCACAAAGAGACGGACGTGACTTAGCAATTGAACAACAACAAGCCTGCTTTCCATACCCTTCCAAGTGTTTTGTTAAATAACACTAGGTTATGAAGCAGTTGGGAAAAAAATAAAGGTAGTTTCTTCTAAGTTCTTCTTAAACATAAAAGAAGAATCTGAAATTGAGTTATAAAAATTAAGAAATCCAGTGCATTGTAAAAAGTTCTCTCGTTTGGCAGTAAAATACTGCTTTGTCACATAAAACAAATAGGAGGCTTTAGTGTGTACTGAGAATTATTTTCTTTTAAAAGAAACAGCCTTGTTATTAAATAAAAAATTTATTATACAGTGTTTAGACAGATATCATTTTATTGGGAAATCTATGTGCAGAAATAATTCCCAGCAAGTGGCCCATTGTGGAAATTCCTAAGTGTTCTCTCCTGTTTAAATCTGACATTTGAATAGGGGAAAACTGTTGTTATTCCCTAGGTACAAACATATGGAATTGAGAATAATTTTTTGCATTGTACACGTATCATGATGCTTTTGTTTGTGTGTGTTTCATGCAGTATGCAGAATTATTAGGATTTAGACAGAAGCAGACAGAATTTGGTAATAACGTGTAATTTATGTCATTATGTCTTTGACTTGTGGGTTCTTTGGGAAGATAGGAGGGGTGGAAAACACACAGAACTTGAGGGCAACCTGTTAGATTTCTGACTCTACGCGCATTTGCTGTGCAATCATAAAACACATTAAATCTCTCTAAGCCTCAATTTTTCATCTGACAAAAGGAAATAAAAGCATTCTTCACAGATTCCTTGTGAATATTGAATTAAATAGTATATATCAAGAACCTAATGCAATGCCTAATAATAGTAGTTCCGATAAAAGGTGCCATTCTCATAAACGAGATTCACGTTCCTGGAGAAAATGGCAAATAGATTCCACGATGAAGCAGATTCACCTTAAATCAGGGCAGTGTATTTGCAGCCCTGCAGTTGCCCAGAGAGCCTTGTTCTCAGTTATTTTAAACGCTAATGAGGGGTGCTCCAAGATCACGTTATGGGGAGGAGTGCTGAACTTTCTGAATCTTTCCCTTTCCCTTTAAGGGAGATGGAGACATACTGGAACAGAAAATGCAGGCTGAAGGCAAAGATCTGTAGACTAACTTGCGAGAAAGCCTTCATTTTGCTTCCACTGTTTCTAAAGACATCCTCTGTCAGACTCATGACGGTTTTTTGTGATGGTAGGAAATTTGACTCTGATTCTTTTTTTTTTTTTTCTTCAGCTGTTTTTAAGGATTTTCTGTGTGCTTGATCTTCTGCAGTTTCACAATGATAGATCTAATTAATTTTTTTTTTGAAATTTACTTCAACTTGGGGTTCTGTTGGTTGGTGTTGTAGTCACATCTGAAAAAGTCTCAATCTTTATAATTTCAAATAGTTCCTCTATTCCACTCTCCTCCCTGAGTCTACTCAAACAAAAGTTCAGGTTTGCCTGGATTGGCAAGTACTTTTAGACCATAGGTGGCTTCCATTCAGTTTAGCTCTCTGGATATGCAATTTTATTTGCCTTTAACTCAGTAATTCCATTCTATCTGTTGCTCCTTGATGCAGTTAATAATCTTAAGATATTTTACCTGGCATATTTAGCTGTTTCCTGTGGGAGAGTTTGAATAACCTAACTCACCATTACCGGAAAATAAAGATTTACAGCCATTTAAATCTTACTCTATCTGGAATGAATTTGGGGCTGCCGAGGGAAGAAGCAGGAATCTAACTTTTCTTCTAAATACACGGTCAATTTCCTCATCATTTTATTTTGAGAGGTACCCAGTTTCCAAATCCATCTGACATGCTACCTTTTTCATGGAACAAAATTCCATTTGTACTTTGTAGTTTTTGAGCCCTTATATCTGTTTGATTGATTTAAGGAATTAAAACCAATANAAGAAAGTGAAAGAAGAAAGTGAAAGTTGCTCAGTTGTGTCTGACTCTTTGTGACCCCATGGACTATACAGTCCGTGAAATTCGCCAGGCCAGAATACTGGAGTTGGGTAGCCTTTCCCGTCTGCGGGGGATCTTCCCAACCCAGGGATCGAACCCAGGTCTCCAGCATTGCAGGTGGATTGTTTACCAGCTGAGCCACAAGGGAAGCCCAAGAATACTGGAATGGGTAGCCTATCCCTTCTCCAGAGGATCTTCCTGACCCAGGAATCGAGCTGGGGTCTCCTGCATTGCAAGCGGATTCTTTACCAACTGAACTATGCCATTTTATTCAGGCCTGCTTTGGAGATATTATGGGTTTGGTTGCAGACCACCAAAGTAAAATGAATTTAGCAATAAAGTGAGCCACGTGAATTTTTTTGGTTTCCTGGCACATATAAAAGCGACCATTACACTCTTCTGCAGTCTATTAAGTATGCAATGGCAGTTATGTCTCAAAAAACCAGTGTCCATACCTCAGTGTAAAAATAATGCTGCTGGGGGCTTCTCTCTTCCCTGGTGGCTCAGTGGTCGAGAATCCGCCTGCCAANGATCTTCCCAACCCAGGGATCGAACCCAGGTCTCCAGCATTGCAGGTGGATTGTTTACCAGCTGAGCCACAAGGGAAGCCCAAGAATACTGGAATGGGTAGCCTATCCCTTCTCCAGAGGATCTTCCTGACCCAGGAATCGAGCTGGGGTCTCCTGCATTGCAAGCGGATTCTTTACCAACTGAACTATGCCATTTTATTCAGGCCTGCTTTGGAGATATTATGGGTTTGGTTGCAGACCACCAAAGTAAAATGAATTTAGCAATAAAGTGAGCCACGTGAATTTTTTTGGTTTCCTGGCACATATAAAAGCGACCATTACACTCTTCTGCAGTCTATTAAGTATGCAATGGCAGTTATGTCTCAAAAAACCAGTGTCCATACCTCAGTGTAAAAATAATGCTGCTGGGGGCTTCTCTCTTCCCTGGTGGCTCAGTGGTCGAGAATCCGCCTGCCAATGCAGGGAACGTGTGTTTCATCCCTGAGCAGGGACAGTCCCACATACTGTGGGGCAACTGGGCCCGTGCACCACAACTACTGAGCCTGTGCGCTAGAGCCTGGAAGCTGCAACTCCTGGGGCCCTTGGGCCCTGGAGCCCACGCCCAGGGGCAAGAGAAGCCACTGCAGTAGAAGCCTGCTACTAGAGAAAAGCCACGCAACCGCAAAGACCCGGCACAGCCGAGAAGGAGGAAACAAGTAAAAGCATGTATGTAAAAAGTGATGCTGGTGGAAAAATGACATGAGCAGACTAGCTTGATGTGGGCTTGCCACTTGCTTCAGTTTGTGAAAAAACGCAGTATATGCGCAGTGCAGTAGAGCAAAGGGCAATAAAACAAGGTCTGTCTGCCTGTAAGGGATTGAGCATCTACAGATTTTGGTATTTGCAGGGTGGGGTCAGGTGGCGGGTGTCCTGGAACCAGTTCCCTGTGGACAGAGGGGTGATTAGAGTAGACAGTAGAGAATGCAGACAGGGTTTCTTTGCTCATATGTCCTGCTTTTCATTCAAAAGAAGTGACAGCACTGCACCAAGATAAAATCTTAATTTAGCATACCTTCAAAGACCGTGTAGGTAGCTCAAACCGTAAAGAATCAGCCTGCAATGCGGGAGACCTGGGTTCGAGCCCTGGGTGGGGAAGATCCCCTGGAGAAGGGCATGACCACCTGCTCCAGTATTCTTGCCTGGAGATTCCCCACAGACAGGATCCTGGAGGGCTGCAGTCCAAGGGGTCGCAAAGAGTCAGACACGACTAAGTACAGTACAGCATGAAGTTTAATATATACATTTTAACATGATAAAATTCAATTATTTATGACATACACATCACATATGCAATAATATTTATGTTGTGATGTATTTATGTGCTTAAGTTGTATAATCTATTTTGTTATATACACCCTTTTGAAATGTTATTTTGTATATAATGCTTAATATATAGAAAACTGCTAATCACGCACAAGTTGAAGGCTGTTTCTCACAATAGAAAGGGAGTGAGCCAGATTCAGGAGGGAGAAAGAAATCCAGTCATTCAGATAAAAGGAAATATACACCACGTGTAAAATGAAGAGACAGAGATTAACTGCCATGTTATGAAAGCAATGATAGCATAGCACTCAGTAAGAGCTTGGTGAAAAATTTCATTTTGTCTCCTGAATAAGTATCAGATCCACCAGATGGGGCTCTAATATTCTTTTGGTTCTGCGGCTGAAAATTCCAAGCATTGACTATTTTCTTTAGAGAAAGAAAATATATCTTCAATATTAACATCCAAGAGAATTTGCCTGAGATAGGGTTATGCCTCCATAAACATCATCACTATTTAATGGCTTTTAATACTCTAAGGTGACTTTTAAAGAAGGTGGCCAGTTAGCTGAAAACTGAAGCATCTAAGTAGCTGAATTAAATCAGTTCAAGGAGTTCTGAATTAAATCCTTTCTCGAGCCTTATTTTAAGGAAGCATGACATATTGATACACAAATGGGTGCATATCGGAACAGTGCTGTTCTGTCTTCAGAGTGCTGTTCTGTCTTCAGAGTTACTGACAAACGTTAAGATCTGCATTGTTTAAACTGATGGTAAATCATGAAATTTATCACAGCTTCAATATACTCAGCCCAACCTAGCTATTTTGATAGGTTCTGCTTTGAGTGTTGGCAATGGAGGTTTTTGCTTTTTCAGGGCAGGGATTTGGGTTCTCCAAAGATAACATTTTGCTGCTGTTTTTCTGAGGTTTAGAGCTGGAAATCTGAGCCTCTTCTTGGCCTCCTTTCTCCATGACTCATAACTTTTGTTCAACCCCGAAAGAACGCCAACTTGGGGAGATAGGTCTGAATTTTGATTTAGAGAGTGGGTGGATCAAAACCATCGATGTGAGAGTGAGCTGGATTCTGTAGTGAATATCACCCAGTGGAAGAGGCCTGAGTTAGGATGAAGAGTCGTGGTTTACCATCAGGTCAGACCAGTCATGAAACACCTCTGCCACCAGGAACAGAGGGAACAGGCAACATTTGCCAAATGTTTCTGCACGTAAACTCCTTCATCCTCCCATTGGCCTCGTGGGCCTGGCGGAGGCTCCTTTTGGCGAGGACAGTTCTCTGGAGGTGACAGCTAGCACCCAGCAGTGACACAGAAGCTGTGGGTCCACCCACAGCCAGGCCTTCTGTGCACCTAGGGTCACCCAGTTCCAAGGCCACAGAAGTCCCAAGCTCCACCCGGTTCCAAGCTCCACCCAGTTCCAAGCTCCACCCAGTTCCAAGCTCCACAGTAACACACGAACATTTCCTCCTGGTGCTGTGTGGGACTGCAGGCCTGTTTATATTACGCTTCCTAAATAGGGAACATGTTCTAAATTGTAATGATTAGCAGACTTTTGTTTCCAGCATATGAATTCTAGGAAAATTCTAAGTACATAAACAGGCTAAATTGGCCCCAGTGGAGTTAGTTGCCCTTCCCGTACCACACCGCACCGCCCCCCACACCACATCTGTATCTAAAACATTAAAAGTATTAGAATCTATCTGCTTGATCAAAAAGTGAGATGTGTTTGTCACATCCGGTGCCAGGGCCAATGATGCGAAGGGTTTCTGAGCAGACCACACGGCGTGGGAACACACAATCCTGTCCACCTTTGAAGTGGGGCTGGCCAATCAGTGGCTGCTGAGACCAGCCAGGAAGGTCACAAGCAAGTCCCAGAAGACACGATGACAATAACAGCTAGTGGTGGGTGCCTCTGAGAGGCTGGAAGCCTCGGTGAGACATGCCTTCTGGGGATTCCCTCTTGCGTGTCCACCATCAGAGCAAGCATCATCAAACCCAGTTTACTAGAGAGGATGTACGTTGCCCCAGGCCATACGGCCGGTGATACTGGACAGGCATTTAGCACTGTGGGTAGGGTTTGTGTTGGGAAACAAGAGGGTCCTCATGTGAAAATGAGGATCCTAGGAGCTGACAGCACCCAGAGGTGCTGCACCCTTCCAGGAAGGCAGACAACCTCAGGGAACCACTTCAAGGTGATGACACAGAAACGAGTTACATTTGTTGGGCACATAATGTACCTGGCGGGCTTCCCAGGTGGCGCTAGTGGTAAAGAACCTGTCTGCCAGTAGGAGATATTAAAGATGTGGGTTTGATCCCTGGGTTGGGAAGATCTCCTGGAGGAGGGCATGGCAACCCACTCCAGTATTCTTGCCTAGAGAAGCCCATGGACAGAGGACCCTGGCGGGCTGCGGTCTATGGGGTCACAAAGAGACACGACCGAAGCAGCTGAGCACATGGACACGTGTCCCTGTCTCTTATACACATCTTGTAAAATGAAGAGACAGAGATTAACTGCCATGTTATGAAAGCAATGATAGCATAGCACTCAGTAAGAGCTTGGTGAAAAATTTCATTTTGTCTCCTGAATAAGTATCAGATCCACCAGATGGGGCTTATGTCCCTGACACACAGCGCAGCGTGTGTCTGCCAGGAAGGACACGAGCTCTGTGTGAATCTGATCGCTGGAATTCCCATCTTATTTCTGTCATTTCTCAGGTTGACAATTCCGAGTAAATCATTGAATCCTCTCTAAAGCCTCTAACTCTCAGGGAGCACTTCAAAGGATTAATAAGCAAAAAGTGCTTATTTTACAGGCCAGACGGACCCACTACCCAAAGTTCAAGAGCTGGTGAAAGGTGAAGAAGGAATTCCCACGCAGGTCTTCCGGAGTCTAAAGCCCTGGTTGTTCCAATCACGATACCCTATAGAGAAGAACCAAGGATGAGCTAGGCTGAAGGGTGGGCGTGTGTCATGCCCGGCTTCCACCTCTTCTGACACC
The DNA here is from genome assembly GCA_006410675.1 of Oreotragus oreotragus. Lineage (NCBI taxonomy): Eukaryota > Metazoa > Chordata > Mammalia > Artiodactyla > Bovidae > Oreotragus > Oreotragus oreotragus. The sequence continues at coordinate 24,694 of SJYX01006425.1, forward strand.
TTTCCGATTGTTCTCCTTCTGCTTGGCTTGGCTTCAGCCTCACCATGCTCCCTCCAGCCTTTGAAGGTTGGCATAGCTGGAGTGCAGATTGGGATTCCATTGCTACGTGGAATTCCATTGCTCCAGCTACTGCTTAACTCATTCCCTTCTTGATTCACTGGAATGCCATCTCCTCACTGAGGTCCCCTTCACGACCTGATATAAAGCTGTATTCTCACCACCACCATATTTTCAACACAATTTTTTCTTTCCAAAGCTCCATGACACAGATATAGAGAACAAACGAATGGATTCCGAGGAGGGAAAGAGGATTGTTGATGTTGTTTAGTCCCTAAGTTGTGTCTGACTCCCTGGCAACCTCATGGACTGTAGCCCTCCAGACTCCTCTGTCCATGAGATTTCCCCGGCAAGAATACTGGAGTGGGTCGTCATTTCCTTCTCCAGGGGATCTTCCTGACTCAGGGGTTGAACCTGTGTCTCTTGCTTGGCAGGCAGATTCTTTACCAGCTGAGCCACAAGGGAAGCCCAAGAATACTGGAGTGGGTAGCCTATCCCTTCTCCAGGGGATCTTCCTGACCCAGGAATCGAACTGAGGTCTCCTGCATTGTAGGTGGATTCTTTACCAACTGAGCTATGAGGGAAGCCCATAATACATAAAGATGTTAGGACAACATAACTCTCAGTTAATTAAACCAACTCACGAGATCAGATTCTACTGTCGGCGAACTCCAATTTCTGCTGAGTTGCTTAGTACTGCACTTGACTTTATAGTGTTCCCAAGTGAACTAGGACTTTATAGTCTTCCCAAGCGAATGAGGGTTAGCTACAGGTTTCAAACACTGGCTTGCCGTTTTTTTTTTTTTTCCATTTATTCAGTTGTTTAATGAACATGCATGCTCAGTTGTGTCCAGACCCCATGGACTGTAGCCTGCTAGGCTCATCTATCCATGGGATTCTCCAGGCAAGAATACTGGAGTGGTTGCCATTTTCTTCTTCAAGGCATCTGCCCAGCTCAGGGAACAAACCTGAGTCTCCTGTGCCTCCTGCATTGGCAAGCGGGTTCTTCACCACTGAGCCACATGGGAAGCCCCATTCAATTATTATTAAATATTATGTTCTTCAGGCACCGAGCTGGTTACTGAGACCCAAGGATGCAAAGATGATAACTGTACCACCTTCATGGAGCTCAGTTTAATGGAGGAAATACGTAATCACAGGTCATTGTCTTAAAAATTAAAGGTAAGTGTGGTGACAGAGGTGCATAAGGATGAGAGTGTCCTGTGGCCAAGGGTTGATAGCCCAAGGCGGCAGAAGCTGGTGCTCTGAAGAAGTCAAAACNTTGGGGAGATAGGTCTGAATTTTGATTTAGAGAGTGGGTGGATCAAAACCATCGATGTGAGAGTGAGCTGGATTCTGTAGTGAATATCACCCAGTGGAAGAGGCCTGAGTTAGGATGAAGAGTCGTGGTTTACCATCAGGTCAGACCAGTCATGAAACACCTCTGCCACCAGGAACAGAGGGAACAGGCAACATTTGCCAAATGTTTCTGCATGTTAACTCCTTCATCCTCCCATTGGCCTCGTGGGCCTGGCGGAGGCTCCTTTTGGCGAGGACAGTTCTCTGGAGGTGACAGCTAGCACCCAGCAGTGACACAGAAGCTGTGGGTCCACCCACAGCCAGGCCTTCTGTGCACCTAGGGTCACCCAGTTCCAAGGCCACAGAAGTCCCAAGCTCCACCCGGTTCCAAGCTCCACCCAGTTCCAAGCTCCACCCAGTTCCAAGCTCCACAGTAACACACGAACATTTCCTCCTGGTGCTGTGTGGGACTGCAGGCCTGTTTATATTACGCTTCCTAAATAGGGAACATGTTCTAAATTGTAATGATTAGCAGACTTTTGTTTCCAGCATATGAATTCTAGGAAAATTCTAAGTACATAAACAGGCTAAATTGGCCCCAGTGGAGTTAGTTGCCCTTCCCGTACCACACTGCACCGCCCCCCCCACCACATCTGTATCTAAAACATTAAAAGTATTAGAATCTATCTGCTTGATCAAAAAGTGAGATGTATTTGTCACATCCGGTGCCAGGGCCAGTGATGCGAAGGGTTTCTGAGCAGACCACACGGCGTGGGAACACACAATCCTGTCCACCTTTGAAGTGGGGCTGGCCAATCAGTGGCTGCTGAGACCAGCCAGGAAGGTCACAAGCAAGTCCCAGAAGACACGATGACAATAACAGCTAGTGGTGGGTGCCTCTGAGAGGCTGGAAGCCTCGGTGAGACATGCCTTCTGGGGATTCCCTCTTGCGTGTCCACCATCAGAGCAAGCATCATCAAACCCAGTTTACTAGAGAGGATTACGTTGCCCCAGGCCATACGGCCGGTGATACTGGACAGGCATTTAGCACTGTGGGTAGGGTTTGTGTTGGGAAACAAGAGGGTCCTCATGTGAGAATGAGGATCCTAGGAGCTGACAGCACCCAGAGGTGCTGCACCCTTCCAGGCAGACAACCTCAGGGAACCACTTCAAGGTGATGACAGAGAAACGAGTTACATTTGTTGGGCACATAATGTACCTGGCGGGCTTCCCAGGTGGCACTAGTGGTAAAGAACCTGTCTGCCAGTAGGAGATATTAAAGATGTGGGTTTGATCCCTGGGTTGGGAAGATCTCCTGGAGGAGGGCATGGCAACCCACTCCAGTATTCTTGCCTAGAGAAGCCCATGGACAGAGGACCCTGGCGGGCTGCGGTCTATGGGGTCACAAAGAGACACGACCGAAGCAGCTGAGCACATGGACACGTGTCCCTGACACACAGCGCAGCGTGTGTCTGCCAGGAAGGACATGAGCTCTGTGTGAATCTGATCGCTGGAATTCCCATCTTATTTCTGTCATTTCTCAGGTTGACAATTTCGAGTAAATCATTGAATCCTCTCTAAAGCCTCTAATTCTCAGGGAGCGCTTCAAAGGATTAGTAAGCAAAAAGTGCTTATTTTATAGGCCAGACGGACCCACTACCCAAAGTTCAAGAGCTGGCGAAAGGTGAAGAAGGAATTCCCACTCGGGTCTTCCGGAGTCTAAAGCCCTGGTTCTTCCAATCGCGATACCCTATAGAGAAGAACCAAGGATGAGCTAGGCTGAAGGGTGGGCGTGTGTCATGCCCGGCTTCCACCTCTTCTGACACCTTTCCCATTGTTCTCCTCCTGCTTGACTTGGCTTCAGCCTCACCAGGCTCCCTCCAGCCTTCAAAGGTTGACATAGCTGGAGTGCAGATTGGGATTCCATTGCTACATGGAATTCCATTGCTCCAGCTACTGCTTAACTCATTCCCTTCTTGATACACTGGAATGCCATCTCCTCACTGAGGTCCCCTTCACGACCTGATATAAAGCTGTATTCTCACCACCACCATATTTTCAACACAATTTTTTCTTGCCAAAGCTCCATGACACAGATATAGAGAACAAACGAATGGATTCCGAGGAGGGAAAGAGGATTGTTGATGTTGTTGTTTAGTCCCTAAGTTGTGTCTGACTCCCTGGCAACCTCATGGACTGTAGCCCTCCAGACTCCTCTGTCCATGAGATTTCCCCGGCAAGAATACTGGAGTGGGTTGCCATTTCCTTCTCCAGGGGATCTTCCTGACTCAGGGGTTGAACCTGTGTCTCTTGCTTGGCAGGCAGATTCTTTACCAGCTGAGCCACAAGGGAAGCCCAAGAATACTGGAGTGGGTAGCCTATCCCTTCTCCAGGGGATCTTCCCGATCCAGGAATTGAACTGAGGTCTCCTGCATTGTAGGTGGATTCTTTACCAACTGAGCTATGAGGGAAGAGTAATGAGGTAAGAGCTATGAGGGAAGCCCATAATACATAAAGATGTTAGGACAACATAAATCTCAGTTAATTAAACCAACTCACGAGATCAGATTCACTCCAATTTCTGCTGAGTTGCTTAGTACTGAACTTGACTTTATAGTGTTCCCAAGTGAACTAGGACTTTATAGTCTTCCCAAGCGAATGAGGGTTAGCTACAGGTTTCAAACACTGACTTGCCGTTTTTGTTTTAATTCAGTTGTTTAATGAACATGCATGCTCAGTTGTGTCCAGACCCCATGGACTGGAGCCTGCTAGGCTCATCTATCCATGGGATTCTCCAGGCAAGAATACCGGAGTGGTTGCCATTTCCTTCTTCAAGGCATCTGCCCAGCTCAGGGAACAAACCTGAGTCTCCTGTGCCTCCTGCATTGGCAAGCGGGTTTTTCACCACTGAGCCATATGGGAAGCCCCATTCAGTTCTTATTAAATATTATGTTCTTCAGGCACCAGGCTGGTTACTGAGACCCAGGGATGCAAAGATGATAACTGTACCACCTTCATGGAGCTCAGTTTAATGGAGGAAATACGTAATCACAGGTCATTGTCTTAAAAATTAAAGGTAAGTGTGGTGACAGAGGTGCATAAGGATGAGAGTGTCCTGTGGCCAAGGGTTGATAGCCCAAGGCGGCAGAAGCTGGTGCTCTGAAGAAGTCAAAAGTTGTCTATCACACTGATATCTTTTAAGAATTTACTCAAGCACGTCTTAGTGAAGCCCCAGAGACACAGATGTCATCTTAATGAAGTTATCTACAAAACCAGATTGATGGACTGGTTCATTTCCATTGGCCCAAGTGGAGAAAATGTTTCATTCTATCACACTGATATCTTTTAAGAATTTACTCAAGCACGTCTTAGTGAAGCCCCAGAGACACAGATGTCATCTTAATGAAGTTATCTACAAAACCAGATTGATGGACTGGTTCATTTCCATTGGCCCAAGTGGAGAAAATGTTTCATACTTTTTCTGTAGTTTTTTTAAAATCTCATTTGAATATCTTCTGCAATTTTCTAAACAAAATGACTTTCTGAAAGGTAGGTAAAAGCATTTAGACTTTAGATAATAACATATGTGACTAATTCTCAACAGGGCTTCCCAGGCAGCTCAGCTGGTAAGGAATCCGCCTGCAATGCAGGAGACCCTGGTTCGATTCCTGGGTTGGGAAGATCCCCTGGAGAAAGAATAGGCTATCCACTCCAGTATTCATGGGCTTCCCTGGTGCCTCAGATGGTAAAGAATCCGCCTGCAATGTGGGAGACCTGGGTTTGATTCTTGGGTTGGGAAGATCCCTGGAGGAGGGCATGGCATCCCATTCCAGTATTCCGGCCTGGAGAATCCCCATGGACAGAGGAGCTGGGTGGGCCACAGCCCATGGGGTCATGAAGGATCAGACGTGACTGAGCGACCAAGCACAGCACAGTCCTCAGCAACGAGCACAATACTGTGCCCTGCTTTGGATACCCAGTTGTCTGCAGTTGTTGATGTCACAAGCACCAAACAGAGACAGGCTAGAGCTAGGAAGAAGGGCTTATTTTGATTCTCATTTAGAAATGCTGTTTAATTTGATGGGAGTGGAACCAATTTATAGTTCAACAGTCAATACATAACTGGAAATCCGAGTTGACTGGCACCATTTCTACTGTTTGCCAGAGTTGAGCCCAATCAATAAGGCCTGTGGGCTTCCCTAGTGGTCCCAGTGGTAAAAAACCTGCCTGTCAATGCAGGAGACATGAGATGCGGGTTTGATCCCTGAGTCGGGAAGATCCCCTGGAAGAGGAAAAGGCAACCCACTCTGGTATTTGCCTGGAAAATCCCATGGACAGAGGAGCCTGGCGGACTATAGTCCATGGGGTCGCAAAGAATCTGACATAACTGAGCAACTAAACAACACCAAATCCATAAGGCCTAGGCAACGACTTAACTGATGCGTCCTAGTTGGAATCTTTCCATGTTTTCTTTGAGCCTCAGCTTTGTTGCCTGTAAAATGGGCTTAACAGTTAGTTGAAAAGATTGTTAGGAGTACAAAGTACAGTTTGTGCCTGTCTTTAAGTTTTGTTTGTTTTTAATTGCAAAAACTATGTAGTCAAACATTTACCATTTTAACAATTTTAAGTGTACAGCTCAATAGTGTTAAGTGTATTTACATTGTTGTGAAACACCTTTGGGACTTTTTCATCTTGCCAAACTGAAACTTTGTTAGACAACCCCTCTCCTTTCATCCTTCCCCCAGCTCCAGAAATCACCATTCTTCTTTCTGTTTCTATGAATTTTATTTCTTTAGATATTTCATATTAGTGGAATCATACATGTTTGCCTTTTCATGACTGACTTATTTCGCTTAACATAATATCCTCAAGGTTCATCCATGTTGTAGTATGTAATAGGATTTCCTTCCTAAAAAGCTGAAGAATATTCCATTATATATGTTCCACCAAATTTTGTTTATCTGTTCATCTCTTGATGGACACTGGGGTTACTTCCACCCCTTGGCTATTGTAAATAGTGTTACAATGAACATGGATATACAAATATCTCGTTGAGACTCTGTTTTCAATCCCTTGGGTATAGTCCCAGAAGTGGGATTACTGGATCATACGGTAATTCTATTTTTGATATTCTGTCAATATTTTAAATTTCTCGAGGAACTTCCATACTGTTTTCCATAATGACTGCATCATTTTACGTGCCCACCAACAGTATACAGTGTTCCAATTTCCCCACATACTTGCCAACACTTGTTATTTTCTGTTTTTTTAGAAAAGTTAGTGCTAGTTTTAGAAATCACGCCCATGAGAGTTATTAGTATGAGATACAGAGTTCTAAAATGAGTGTAAATATTTACATACATTTATTTTATGGAAAATATAAGTGTATATTTAAATAAATATGAATATGTAGATAAAATAGCATAGGAGTTAAGGCAAATCTGGCATGGGTGGCTATTGGAAGCATATTTTCAATGTCATCAACCAGTATCATTGAGTACTTGTTATATATAGGGTGAAGAATTATGTTATATTGTAATTACAACACATTTAAAAATTGGAAAAATCCTATGTTTATGTAAAAAAAAAAACAATTTAGAATCGTCTGAAACAGCAAAAATCTTCAGTATGCTCTCCACTTACTCTTGCCTCCTGCCGTCCTTCCAGATCTCCACTTCCTAATAGTAGGTATTGAACAAAGCTTTGCTGCATCCTTTTAGATGTCTTCTATACATATATCAATATATTCCTTTTTTTTAGTTAGATTGTACTATACATAGTTTTCATGAACAACTTAATTTATTAGTTAAAAATATTTTCCCCAGATTTCTTAGCTTATAACTGACACATAACATTGTGTAAGTTGAAGGTGTACAATACGATAATTTGGTCTGTGTTTAAACTGTGAAATGACCACCACATAAGGTTGGTTAATATGTCCACCACCTCACACAGTTACTGTTCTCAGTATACTGTGTATACTGTATACTGTGTACTCAGTATACTGAGAATATTTAAGATTGACTTTCTCAGCAAATGTCAAGTATACAACACAGTATTATTAACTTTAATCATTGTGCTGTACAATAGATCCCCAGAATTTACTCATCTTTTTTTCAATGAAAAAAAAATTTAAATTGGAATATAATTGCTTTACAATGTTGTGTTTCTACTGTACAGCAATATGAATTGCCATATATATATATATATCTCCCCTCTTTCTTGAGCCTCTCTCCCACCCCTCACTCCACCCAGTTAGGTCATCACAGAGCACCAAGCTGAGCTCCTTGTGCTGTATACACCAGCTTCTTGCTAGCGATCTATTTTACATATTACTCATCTTATGACTGAAACTCTGTACCCTTTGACCATCATCTACCCACTTCCCCCATCCTTCAATCTCCATTTGATTTCTATCAGTTTGGCTCTTTTAGATTCCACGTGTAAGTTAGAAGATACAGTATTTGTCTTTGTCAGTCTGACTTATTCATTAAGAATTTACAAATGTGAATGTTTAATCCAATTGAACTGATTTTCTGATTAGAGAAGTGGTTATCCGCATTGCATTCGACTATAAACGATTATTGTGCCTGTGTCTATTCATGGTAGCACTTGACTCTGCCTGGTGGCTGAAACCTTGTACAGCAATCACAGCTGATCCCTAGACAAGAAGCCACAAGTCATGGCTGCTTGCCCTTGATCACGTGGAACAGTCAAACAGATGATCGCAGAGTCATTCTAATCATCTTTTATAATGTGCAATGGTTGGGATAGGTCCTTTTCTGGCCAAGGGTTCTGCTCTTGTTTTAGTGAGTGTACTGGTTAAAATTTTATGTTTTAATATAAGGAGGAGATGTGGGTTCAAATTCTGGTTCTTTGTAATCACTTTTGATTAGCCATTCATTCATTCATGAATGCCTGCTACGTGCCAGATTCTGTTACTCTGAGGATAGCATAGAGGGGGAAGCAGAAGTAAAGTCTCTTCTCATAGACCTTATATTCTAATGTGGGGAGACAAACAATAAACAAAATGCCAATTGTATTTTAAGCTATAAAGCACAATTCAAATGTTGATTGTTATGTTTGATGATAGCTTTGATGGCAGCTGTTTTCCTAGTACAGCATAAAAATAATTTCCCTCACATATTCTTGACTCACCTCTTGGGTCAGCAATGCTTCATCATTCTGTGACTAATCCAGCATCTGTCTTTGTTGATTATGACAAAATAATCATGTAACAGTTTGGTTTTCTTGATGACTAGAAAATTAATCATAAAATGTCAGTCTCATGGTATAGTGTGTACCTCTGTGATTTTATGATTTCTGTGGCATCTAACAGGGTTTTTGAAAAATGTATACTAAGGTCATACCAAAAAATTCCAGCATCTGTCTTTGTTGATTATGACAAAATAATCATGTAACAGTTTGGTTTTCTTGATGACTAGAAAATTAATCATAAAATGTCAGTCTCATGGTATAGTGTGTACCTCTGTGATTTTATGATTTCTGTGGCATCTAACAGGGTTTTTGAAAAATGTATACTAAGGTCATACCAAAAAATTCATATTTATAGGAAAATTTGATTGGGTCTTCCTGATTAGTCATTTAAATTGATTTCATTTAAATCAAACTGAAGGACTGATGCTGAAGCTGAAACTCCAATACTTTGGCCACCTGATGTGAAGAACTGACTCATTTGAANGATTGGGCCTTCCTGATTAGTCATTTAAATTGATTTCATTTAAATCAAACTGAAGGACTGATGCTGAAGCTGAAACTCCAATACTTTGGCCACCTGATGTGAAGAACTGACTCATTTGAAAAGACCCTGACACTGGGCAAGATTGAAGATGGGAGGAGAAGGGGATGAGAGAGGATGAGATGGTTGGATGGCATCACCGAGTCAATGGGCATGAGTTTGAGTAAACTCTGGAAGTTGGTGATGGACAGGGAAGTCTGGCGTGCTGCAGTCCATGGTGTCGCAAACAGTCGTACGCGACTGAGCGCCTGAACTGAACTGAACTGCAAAAGAGATGAACATTCTTTGAAAAGTGTAAAATGTAATATACAAAGTATAGTTAAGAGTTATAATAGAGTCTGACCCTTTGTCTTGATGTTTGATAGCTGGCAGCTTTTAAGCATTATCTTCCCTCTTCCTGTGTGTCCCATAACTAGGCAAGTTGACCAGAAAGCCCAGCTGCTCCCTCCTGTGGAGCTGGCAGGAGGCTCAAACCAGTAACCCTGATCCAGCCCCACCCCCTAACCACAACAAAAGCCCAGTCTCCTTTTCCTGCTCTTCCAGGCCGATTTTGAACCAGCTTGGGAATCCTATCCTGCTTTTCCCCCAGAAGCCTCGTGATATGAGTAACGAGCCCTTCCTACTCTCTAGGTGTGGATACGGCATCATCAGTCTTGACTTCTGAACCAGCTTTTGCGTGAGGGTCCATGCGATTCTACAGAGTGACCACAACAAGAACAACTTTCCAGAAATCTTGAGGTGAAACCCTGCTTACCACTGAGTACAGTTCATCAACATCAATAAATGTTCTGCAAAGTTGCTTTGTCCCCAGCAGCCCTGGTGGAGCAGTCATCAGCACCATCCAGGCTGTCTGTCAGTGCTTGTGTTCCCAGCCTCACCCAGTTCTGGAATCATCCCTGAAACTCCAGGGGTCAGGAATTAGATGAGTCTTGTCACCCGCTGTGTTTGGCTAAATCAAGGACATGCATTTATCTGTTGAAGAGTCCTAGCCTTCCCTTTATTCTAGTTGAGATGATCCAACCTATCCACTGCCTCAGTTTCTCTCCTGAGCCAGAAGTCTTGACCCAAAGCCTACTTCTTTTTTCTTTTTTTACATTAAAAAAAAAAAATTTTTAGGCCACACAGCATGGCATGTGGGATCTTAGTTCCCTGACCAGGAATCAAACCCACACCCCCTGCCATGGAAGTGCAGAGTGTTAACCCCTGGACCGCCAAGAGTCTTAACCACTGGACTGCCAGGGAAGTCCTCCAAACCCCATTTCTATTGAGGAAGGAAGTCTTGATGCCTTTCCTGGCTATGTTCTGCTTTCTTATTATTCTAGGGCCTGATTCCACACCCCCTGCCATGGAAGTGCAGAGTGTTAACCCCTGGACCGCCAAGAGTCTTAACCACTGGACTGCCAGGGAAGTCCTCCAAACCCCATTTCTATTGAGGAAGGAAGTCTTGATGCCTTTCCTGGCTATGTTCTGCTTTCTTATTATTCTAGGGCCTGATTGCCTAAGACCTGAATAGCTGTGATGTCTCACCATTCATTTTTAGTTAATTAATTATTTATTTTCAGACTTCTGTGCAATTAAAAAATTTTTTTATTAAAATTTTTTTTCATTGGAGTCGATTTACAATGTAGTATTAGTTTTAGATGTGCAGCAAAGTGATTGAATTATACACATGCATCTATTCTTTTTCAGATTCTTTTTCCTTCTAGATGATTATAAAATAGTGATTATAGTTCACTACGCTGATGTCTCATCATTCAGATAAAACCTCCCTGGATATTGATATCTTCCCCATCAAGCAGATTGGCCATGCTCATTTGGACACAACAGATAGGACTTTTTGATTACCTTATACAGGGACTGGCCCTACAGTTCAGTTCAGTTCCGTTCAGTCGCTCAGTGGTGTCCGACTCTACAACCCCATGAATCGCAGCACGCCAGGCCTCCCTGTCTATCACCAACTCCCGGAGTTCACTCAAACTCATGCCCATCGAGTCGGTGATGCCATCCAGCCATCTCATCTTCGGTCGTCCCCTTCTCCTCCTGCCCCCAGTCCCTCCCAGCATCAAGGTTTTTTCCAGTGAGTCAACTCTATGCATGAGGTGGACAAAGTATTGGAGTTTCAGCTTTAGCATCAGTCCTTCCAATGAACACCCAGGACTGATCTCCTTTAGAATGAACTGGTTGGATCTCCTTGCAGTCCAAAGGACTCTCAAGAGTCTTCTCCAACACCACAGTTGAAATGCATCAATTCTTCAGTGCTCAGCTTTCTTCACAGTCCAACTCTCACATCCATACATGACCACTGGAAAAATTATAGCCTTGACTAGATGGACCTTTGTTGGCAAAGTAATGTCTCTGCTTTTGAATATGCTGTCTAGGTTGGTCATAACTTTCTTTCCAAGGAGTAAGTGTCTTTTAATTTCATGGCTGCAATCACCAGCTGCAGTGTTTTTGGAGCCCCACAAAATAAAGTCTGACATTGTTTCCGCTGTTTCCCCATCTATTTCCCATGAAGTGATGGGACCATATGCCATGATCTTCGTTTTCTGAATGTTGAGCTTTAGGCCAACTTTTTCACTCTCCTCTTTCACTTTCATCAAGAGGCTCTTTAGTTCCTCTTCACTTTCTGCCATAAGGGTGGTGTCATCTGCATATCTGAGGTTATTGATATTTCTTCTGGCAATCTTGATTCCNTTTCCCCATCTATTTCCCATGAAGTGATGGGACCGGATGCCATGATCTTCGTTTTCTGAATGTTGAGCTTTAAGCCAACATTTTCACTCTCCACTTTCACTTTCGTCAAGAAGCTTTTGAGTTCCTCTTCACTTTCTGCCATAAGGGTGGTGTCATCTGCATATCTGAGGTTATTGATATTTCTTCTGGCAATCTTGATTCCAGCTTGTGTTTCTTCCAGTCCAGCATTTCTCATGATGTACTCTGGATAGAAGTTAAATAAGCAGGGTGACAGTATACAGCCTTGACGTACTCCTTTTCCTATTTGGAACCAGTCTGTTGTTCCATGTCCAGTTCTAACTGTTGCTTCCTGACCTGCATACAGATTTCTCAAGAGGCAGGTCAGGTGATCTGGTATTCCCATCTCTTGAAGAATTTTCCACAGTTTATTGTGATCCACACAGTCAAAGACTTTGGCATAGTCAGGAAAGCAGAAATAGATGTTTTCTGGAACTCTCTTGGTTTTTCCATGATCCAGCAGATGTTGGCAACTTGATCTCTGGTTCCTCTGCCTTTTCTAAAACCAACTTGAACATCTGGAAGTTTGCGATTCACGTATTGCTGAAGCCTGGCTTGGAGAATTTTGAGCATTACTTTACTAGTGTGTGAGATGAGTGCAATTGTGTGGTAGTTTGAGCATTCTTTGGCATTGCCTTTCTTTGGAATTGGAGTGAAAACTGACCTTTTCCAGTCCTGTGGCCACTGCTGAGTGTTCCAAATGTGCTGGCATATTGAGTGCAGCACTTAGTTTTCTGTTTTTTTTTTTTTTTTTTAAATCTTTTCAAAAAGCCAACTTTTAGTTTTACTGATTTGTCTTTCTAATCTTTATTTTATTTATTTCTCATATAATCTTTATTATTTTCTTCTTTCTTAAGACTGCTTTTGATACATCCCATAAGTTTTGATAGTTGTGACTTCATTTTTGCTTGTCTCAAAGAATTTTATGATAATTCTTTTGATTTCTTCTTCAATTCTTTGGTTATTTAGGAGTGTGTTGTTTAATTTCCACATAATTGTAGAATTTGCAGTTTTTTCCTGCTGCTGATTTCTGGTTTCATACCATTGAAGTTGGAATAGACACTAAATGTGATTTCAATCTCCTTAAATCATTGAAACTTTCTTTGTGACGCAATATACAATGTCCTGGAGAATATTTTGTGTGTGCTTGAGAAAAATGTGTATTTTGTTGCTGCTGTATGGAATGTTCTGTATGTGTCTGTTAGGTCCATTTGGTCTATAGTTTTATTCAGGTATGTTTCTTATTAATTTTCTGTCTGGATGATGCGTTCAATGTTAAATGTGGGGAATTGATGTCTCCTACTACTGTAGTATTGCTGTCTCTCTCTCTCCAGTTCTATTAATATTTGCTTAAAGAACTTAGGTGCTCCAGTGTTGGGTCCATATGTACTTACAATTGTCGTATACTCTTGATGAACTGACCCCTTTACCACTGTATAGTAACTGTCTTTTTCTCTGGTGACCAATTTTGAGTGAAAGTTCATTTTATCTGATACTCCATTTCTATCACTCATTTTCAAGCTATGTGTGTCTTTAAAGCTAAAGTGAGAGTCTTATAGGTAGCATACTGTTGGATCTTATCTTTTTTAACTCATTCAACCACTTTGTCTTTTGATTAGAGAATTTAGTCCATTTACATTTAAGCAGGAAAGTGTGTTAGTCACTCAGTTGTGTCAGACCCTTTGTGACCCCATGGGCTGTAATCTGCCAGGCTCCAAGTAATTATTAATGGGTAATAATAGTAAGGACTATTACTATTTAAAAGTAAGTAACAGTAAGTAATATATGTTACTATATAATAGTGAGGACTATTACTAGTAGTAAGGATGTACTATTGCCAATTGTTTTTTAGTTTTTTAGTTCCTTAGCTGCTTTTCCCCATCTTTCTTGTCTTTATTTGTGATTTTAATTAATTTTTTGGTAGTAATATGCTTTAATTTCTTTCCCTTTGACTTTTGGTTAACTATGATAGGTTTTTTTCTTTATGGCTACTGTGAGTTTTACATAAAGCCTCATAGAGTCTCACATAAAGTTTTCTAGCTATAACATTTTTTAAAAAGCTGATCATAGCTTACCATAAACTGCATATAAAAACGCTATAGTTTTACTTCTCCCTGCATATTTTATGCTACTGATGTCATACTTCATACATTTTTATATTGCCCATTGACTAACATGCTATTGTAGCTATGGTTACTTTTAATATTATTTTAAAAATTTTCTACTTGAGATAAAAATGATTGATACACCACCATTACAGTATTGACTTACCTAGTGGCTCAGGCAGTAAAGAATCTGCCTGCTGTGCAGGAGAAGTGGGTTAAATCCCTGGGTCAGGAAGGTCTCCTGGAATAGGGAATGGCAGCTCACTCCAGTATTCTTGCCTGGAGAATCCCATGGACAGAGGAGCCTGGCAGGCTACAGTCCATGGGGTCTCAAAGAGCCAGTCAGGACTGAGTGACTAACACCTTTGCTTTCACTTTCATTACAGTATTAGAGTATCTGAACTTGAGTATATTTACTGTTCAGTTCAGTTGCTCAGTCATGTCCCAGTTTTATGTGTTTATATATTTTCATGTTATTAGCATCCTTTGGGGAAGGCAATGGCACCCCACCCCAGTACTCTTGCCTGGAAAATCCAATGGACGGAGTAGCCTGGTGGGCTGCAGTCCATGGGGTCACTAACAGTCGGACAGACTGAGCGACTTCACTTTCACTTTTCTCTTTCATGCATTGGAGAAGGAAATGGCAACCCACTCCAGTATTCTTGCCTGGAGAATCCCAGGGATGGGGGAGCCTGGTGGGCTGCCGTCTATGGGGTCACACAGAGTCGGACATGACTGAAGTGACTTAGCAGCAGCAGCAGCAGCATCCTTTTGTTCCAATTTGAAGAAATTTCTTTAGCATTTCTTGTAAGGCAGGTCTAGCGATGATGAACTTGTATACATTAAGCAGTTAAAAAAAAGTGAGAAATCATGTAATGTCTACTCTCAGATTACAATAGTACTAAACTAGAAATCAATATTAGAAAGATAGTTGGAAAATATCAAAATATTTGGAAATAAAATAGCACACTTCTAAATAATACGTGAGTCAAAGGAAAAATCTTGAGAAAATTTAAAATATTTCAACTAAATGAAAATGCAACTCATAAAAATTTGTAGGATACAATAAAAACAGAGGTTTGAAGAAAATTGAGTAACAGAATGTATACGTTAGAAAAGAGGAAAGATCTAAAATAAATCATTTAACCTTTACTTTAGGAAACTAGAATAAGAACAAATTAATCCACCAAAGTAAGCAGAAGAAAATAAATAAGATAAATTAGAACAGAAGTGAAAGAAATTAAAAACAGAAAATTAATAGAGAAAAATCAATGAGACCAAAAACTTGGTTTTTGAAAAGATTAATAAAATTGATGGGCTTCTAGTCAGGCTAAGAAAAAAAAAGAGAGAAGACACAAATTGCTAACAGCAAAAATGAAAGTGGGGATGTTACTGCTATATTGAAAGAATAATTAAGGAATACTTTGAACAACTTTATGCCCCCAAATTAGATAACCTAGATTAAAAACGACTGATTTTTTGAAAGACACAATCTGCCAAAACTCACTTAAGAAGAAATAATCTGAATAGGTATACATATACTAAAGAAATTGAATCAATAATTAATAACCTTCCAAAAGAGAAAACATGCTCAGATGAGTTCACTGGTGAATTCTTATAGACATTTAAGGAAAAAATTACACCAGTTCCCTGCAATTTCTTTCAGAAGACAAAAGCAGAAGCAGTAACTCCTCACTCATTCTATGAGGTCAGTATTATCCTAACCCCCAAATCAGACAATGACATTATAAGGGAACTACAGACCAATATCTCTCATAAACATAGATGTGAAAATATTCACCAAAATATTATCAAGTTGAATCCAACAAAATAGAAAAAAGAATTATATACTGCAACAATGTGGGATTTATCCCAGGTATAAAAGGCTGGTCCAACATTTGAAAATCAATTAATGTAATCTGTTATATCAATAAGCTAAAGAAGAAAAATCGCATGATCATATTAATAGATGCAGAAAAAGCATTTAACAAAATTCAACACTTATTCAGGTGAAAAAAAAAAAACCCTCAGTAAATTAAGAATAGAGTTGAACTTCCTCAGCCTGATAAAGAATATCTACAGAAAACCTAACCAAAAGCTTTCCCACTAAGACCAGGAACAAGGCAAGGATGTCCTCTTTCATCACTGCTTTCAATATCATACTGAAAGTCCTAACTAATGCAATNAGTTGAACTTCCTCAGCCTGATAAAGAATATCTACAGAAAACCTAACCAAAAGCTTTCCCACTAAGACCAGGAACAAGGCAAGGATGTCCTCTTTCATCACTGCTTTCAATATCATACTGAAAGTCCTAACTAATGCAATAATAAAAGAAAGGAAATACAAGGAACACGGATTAGAAACAGAAATAAAACAATCTGTGTTGCAGACAGCATGATTTTCTATATAGAAAATCTAAAAGAATCAATAAAAACTTTCTCCAACTAACAAGTGAATATAGGAAGTTTAATATACAAAAGTCAAATGCTTTCCTACATGCTAACAAGGAACAAGTGGAATTTGAAATAAAAAATGCAATATCATTTACATTAGCTTCCCCACAAAACAGAATACTAACAAAATAGGATAAGACTTATAGGAGGTAAACTACAAAACTCTAATGATAGAAATCAAAGCATAATTAAATAGTGAAAGTGAAAGTGAAGTCGCTCAGTCATGTCCGACTCTTTGCGACCCCATGGACTGTAGCCCACCAGGCTCCTCTGTCCATGGGATTCTCCAGACTGAGAGACTAACACTTTCACTTTCACCAAAAAAGATTATACAGATGGCAAATAGCAAATGAAAAGATGCTCCACATTAGATGTCAACAGGGAAATGCAAATTAAANTCATGTCCGACTCTTTGCGACCCCATGGACTGTAGCCCACCAGGCTCCTCTGTCCATGGGATTCTCCAGACTGAGAGACTAACACTTTCACTTTCACCAAAAAAGATTATACAGATGGCAAATAGCAAATGAAAAGATGCTCCACATTAGATGTCAACAGGGAAATGCAAATTAAAACAACTATGAGATACCATTACCCAGAACACTGACAACACCAAATGTTGGTGAGGGTGTAGAGCAATAGGAACTCTCATCCATTTCTAGTGAGAATATAAGATGGTACAGCCGCTTTGGAAGCCACTTTGTGGTTGCTTCAAAACTAAACATATACTTACCTTAAGATCCAGCAATCATGCTCCTTGGTATCTGCTCAAAGGAGCTGAAAACTTATGTACACACAAAAACCTTCACATGGATACTTAAAGCAGTTTTATTCATAACTACCCAAATTTGGAAGGAACAAATATGTGCTTCAGTAGGTAAATGGATAAATAAATAAGTACATCCAGACAGTGGATATTATTCAGTGCTAAAAAGAAATGAGCTGTCTAATCAAGCTATGAAAAGACCTAGAAGAATCCTAAATGCTTATTATTGCGTAAAAGAGGCCAATCCAAAAAGTCTACATGAGTGTAACTCCAACTATATGACATTCTGGAAAAGACAAAACTACGGAGTCAGTAAAAAGATCAGTGGTTGCCAGAGGTTAGCAAGGAGGTGGGGATAAAAAAGTGGAACACAGAGAATTTTTAGGGCAGTGAAACTACTGTGTGTGTGTGTGTGCTCAGTCGCATCTGAATCCTTGTGATCCCTGTGGACTCNAGTCAGTAAAAAGATCAGTGGTTGCCAGAGGTTAGCAAGGAGGTGGGGATAAAAAAGTGGAACACAGAGAATTTTTAGGGCAGTGAAACTACTGTGTGTGTGTGTGTGCTCAGTCGCATCTGAATCCTTGTGATCCCTGTGGACTCAGCTCAACAGGCTCCTTGGTCCATGGAATTTTCCAGGCAAGAATATTGGAGCAGATTGGCATTTCCTACACCAGGGGATCTTCCTGATCCAGGGATCTAACCTGAGTCTCCTGCATCTCCTGCATTGGCAGGTGGATTCTTTATCATTGAGCCACCTGAGATACAGGTTTTTATACATTTGTCCAAACCCATAGAATGTTTAATATCATGAATGGACACTAATGTAAACTATGAGCATTGGGTGACAATGATGTATCAGTGTAGGTTTATCAGTTGCAACAAATGTATCACTCTGGTGAGAGATGTTGATAACAGGAGAGGGTTTTTCCAGTAGTCATGTATGGATGTGAGAGTTGAACTATAAAGAAAACTGAGTGCCGAAGAATTGATGCTTCTGAACTGTGGTGTTGGAGAAGACTCTTGAGAGNTCTTAATAAGTCTCATTGCCAAAATTGGATTTAAATTTTGTGTATTCTCTGACTAATTTCTTTTGCCATAATTCTATTATGTTTATCTGTACAATCGGCCAGAGATTTGTGTCCATACATAGCTCTTTGTAGTGATCCTATGCGGGGAAGGCAATGGCACCCCACCCCAGTACTCTTGCCTGGAAAATCCAATGGACGGAGTAGCCTGGTGGGCTGCAGTCCATGGGGTCGCTAACAGTCGGACTGTTAGCGACTTCACTTTCACTTTTCTCTTTCATGCATTGGAGAAGGAAATGGCAACCCACTCCAGTGTTCTTGCCTGGAGAATCCCAGGGATGGGGGAGCCTGGTGGGCTGCCGTCTATGGGGTCACACAGAGTCAGACACAACTGGAGTGACTTAGCAGCAGCAGCAGCGATCCTATGAGAACTTCTAGACCCTCTTTCTTAGGGCATCGGGGTAAGGCTGACCACAGGAGGACATAACATCAGAGGCTCTGAGTTTCCATAAAAGATACCCTTAGAGCTTTAACTCTTGTATTAGAGAAAGCTGTGCATGCATGCTAAGTCTCTTCAGTCGTGTCTGACTCTTTGCGACCATATAGACTGTAGCCTGCCAGGCTCCTCTGTCCATGGAGTTCTCCAGGCAAGAATACTGGAGTGGGTTGCCATGACTTCCTCCATGAGATTTTCCCAACGTAAGGATCAAATGCACACCTCCTGCATTGCAGGCAGATTCTTTACTGCTGAACCACCAGGGAAGTCCCATATTAGATATGTTGCTGTATAAATAAATTACCCCATAACTTGGTGGCTTCAAGCAATAGACCTTTGTGATCTCTGAGCTCCTGTTGATCAGGATTTCAAGTGAGAAGTTCAAGGGTGTTTCTGGCTCATGAGGATGTAGTCCAGACACTGACCAGAGCCACAGTCATCTTAAGCCTTGAGACCACGGCCCGAGGATCTTCCTCCAAGATGGCTCACTCACATGGCTGTTGGCAGGAGGCTCGAGTTCCTCACCATGTTGGACGCTCCCCAGGCTGAGTGTCCCCGAGACGCAGCGACTGGCTTCCATCCCCCAGGGGGAGTGATCCAAGAGTGAGCAAGACAGAAGCAGCTCCCTTTAAAGACCTAGCCTTGGAAATCACACACCGCCACTGCGGTAACATCCTGTTGCTTACACAGGTCTGCCCTAGTTGTTGTGGGAGGAGTAACACCAGGACATGATGTCAGGAAGGGGGCTCCCTTGGGGGTGTCCTGGAAGTGGGCTACCACACCATTTTAGGTCACTCTGTCGTTGCTGAATTGTTTCAAGATGAGCTGCTCTCAGTGATAGTGAGGTGGGGGGTGGGACCTTGTGGGATAAACCTAGTTACTCTAGCTCTTTTCTAATAACAGGGTAGAGACGAGACCAACCAGGTAGTATTCACTTGTCCTCAACAGTAGAATCTGAGAAGGAAGAAAATAGGAGAAAAAGGAAGGGAAAGAGATGCAGGTGAGGTCTATTTAGTCACCTTTTCATTGGAAAAGACTCTGATGCTGGAGGGATTGGGGGCAGGAGGAGAAGGGGACGACAGAATATGAGACGGCTGGATGACATCACTGACTCGATGGACGTGAGTCTGAGTGAACTCCGGGAGTTGGTGATGGGTAGGGAGGCCTGGCGTGCTGCGATTCATGGGATCGCAGAGTCGGACACGACTGGGCGACTGAACTGAACTGAACTGATCTACCCCCAGTCCCACTTGGCTGGTGTCAGGATTGCAACAACGGGTTATGACCAGCAGAGGGCAGGCATTTGCGAGCCGGGGTTGGGGGGTTGGGGCGGGGCTTCCCTGGTGGCTCAGACGGTAAAGCATCTGCCTGCAATGCCGGAGACCCAGGTTCAGTCGCTGGGTCAGGAAGATACCCTGGAGAAGAAATTGGCAACCCACTCCAGCATTCTTGCCTGGAGAATCCCATGGACAGAGGAGCCTGGCGGGCTACAGTCCCTGGGGTTGCAAAGAGTCGGACACGCCTGAGCTGCTGACACTTTCACTTTTCAATTTCACCATCTGCAGACTTAAAGGACAAACAGAACCATAAAATTTCAGAGTTGGAAGGAACCTGAAAAAAAATCTGCTAAGATCTTATTTCACAAATGATAAAATCAAGGTCCAGAGAGGCTGTAGTGGCTTGTTCAAGGACTCTCACTCAGCCTTTCAATGGCATAGTTGGGATTTGAATTCTTAGCTCTTTGACCATTTTTCTCTTTCATTATACTAAGCTCTTCACTTTTAATTAGAATGGTTTTAAAAAATGGCCCATCACATTTTAGGCAAATGGAAAGGATTAGGCCTATTTCATTATTCCTCATATTTGAGCAAAAGGATAACAGAATTTTTTTGGAGAGTTGTAGTTTTGACTGAAATCATTTTAATATTTCTGTAATTTTACCTAGACATATGCAAACATAAAATTAGGCACTTATTACCATATTCAAGTAATAGTAGTTTAGTTTAGCCAAACTCAGGGAATAACATATCCGATTAGTGTTGTTAACTTAGTTTCTAAAAATTTATTTGTAAGCTCTGTTAAATGATTGATTAAAATCAAATATATATAGCAAATGCAAGTAAATAGTAAGTTACCTGTGCTTACACCCCCATGGACTGTGTGATCAATCAATTATCCCAGCACTTTTTTCCGTATAAACCGTGATACATCTTCATTTGTCTAGTGGGTCACTTTAGTATCAGTCTGTTCTCATTTTGTGATAATGCTTCATTTATGGATTAATCACACTTCTTTTCTTATTAGCCTGGATAGCTCTCCTTGTCTCCAGCATAACTCTAAATATAAATGCAAGCATGAACAGTAACATCTGGGGAGATAATTGGTTACACAGTCATTACCCAGAGGACATATTTACGTTAATATAAGCATTGAAATGAAAACATACTCCAAAAAAAAAAACAAAAAAAAACAGAGACCTTGCAGCTCCCTGAAAAATACGTTTTCAAATCCTTGGGTGTCCTTATGGTGCAATTAGAGGAGACAGTGCGCAGTGCGCGTGTTTGTGGCCCTGGTGGTATGTTCCAGACACCATGTTGTTCCAAAGCTATCTTGATTTCAAAGGAAGCAAGAAGGGCCCTTGGCATCTGTTCGACTGTTGATGACAGTGTCTTAATTGCAGAGTTAATTAATGAGCACACAGAAAACACCGGCATTGTTTCGCCTCTCCTGGCATCATCCAGATGAAAGGAGCCAGGGTCAGGGCGGAAAGACGGGTCTCCCGGGCAGCTCCAGTGCGGGCTCTGTTGTCTGTGTCGGGCCCTGTGCTGACCTTGCTGGGAAACTGAGTACAGAGGAAGACGTGCCTCAGCCCAGAGGCTGTCTGTGACCTGTGGTTCAGGCACCGCGAGCTGCAGTCAATAAGTGATGCCTTTTGGACTCATCTAAATATGAGTGTCCTGCCTGAGCAGTCTCGCAAAACTTAACTTGGCTTAAACCTATTTTCGGTGCAAAAACATCACACTTGTGGAGCGCTTTTTCCTGAGTCTGATGAGCTGCAATGCCACAGCCAGAGCCACTAGGTACGAATAGTCTTCGACTCACCCTCTCAGTACCTTCGCTCTGTTCCCAAGCATTTTGCTTCCAGGAGTCAGTGGGAGGAAGCAGGAACACGGTGTTCCCATTTCGCTGTATCTTAAGCAGAGAGAGAAGAGGCAGATGAGGGGTTTAGACTGAATTAATTAAGCCCAGCACATTTCAGGGGAAAATTTAAAGGTGTGAATGTTTGAGAAGCTTACATGAACATTTTATATTCACACCCCATCTCCACCTGTTGAAATAGTTCTTCTTCTTTTAGGCCTATCTCTAAAGCTTCTTTTTCCCCCCAAGGACTTTCTGGATTCCCATCAGATGAGATTCAACCACAGTTAAGCCCATGATCATTTTTTTTTTTTTTTAATGGTGGGGGGGACCTTGTTTGTAGCTCTGCTTTGCCCAAGGTTGTAGATTTCTTTCAAGACATGTTGTCCTCAGAGTGCTTTGTGGAGGATCTGATCTAATGAGGACTGTTTAGATCACAGAAAACTCTTGAGAAATAGCAGCCAAGCATGGAAAGTCTTTACAGTATAAAGTCTTAATTGCTCAGTTGTGCCCGACTCTTTGCCATCCTGTGGACTGTAGCCCACCAGGCTCCTCTGTCCATGGGATTCTCCAGACAAGAATACTGGAGTGGGTTGCCATTTCCTTTTCCAGGGGTCTTCCCCACCCAGGGATCGAACCCAGGTCTCCCAGATTGCAGGAAGACTCTTTACCGTCTGAGCCACCAGAGAAGCCCTTACAATGTAAGGTGAGGTTCAAAACCAAAAATATCCTGGATAGTGGACTCACAGAAGAAACAGAGAGGGAATCAAGAGCTTTAACCCTGATCTCATCATCAAGATGGGGTCAGACAGCTGCTTCCAAGAACAGTCAAAATTCTACTAAGTAAGCGGAAAACCAAACAGTGCTTGGATTTTAGGGGGGTCTCTGCCCCGTAAGGAGCACTCAGGGTCGTGAGTGGGGGCCTCTGAAACTGCTCTTTTTCTGGTCTTACATCACTAATGTGTTGGACAAAGAGTCCTTCCTGCCTGACCAGGTATATTCTTGGCTTGGCTTCCTTTTTCGTATCCAGTCCTCTCTTGGTGATAGCCTCTCCCCTTGGAACAGTGATTGGCAGCGGGGCTCAGAGCAGAAAACCCCCTGAGAGGGAGAGTGGAGGACAGGAGCCTGACAGTCCTGGGATGTCATCACTTAGGGGCTGGCGGGAAATGAAACTGTTGCTCGGGACAAGTTACAGCACTGGATTGTGATTGTTACCCTCTGATTTCTCTGCGCTTCCCACCTCCTAATTTTTGGCCTTGCAGGACTGTGAATAGAGTTAATCAAGGCTCTTGCAGGAGAAGGCTGTGATTAAGATTGAATCGCCAGTCGTGGCTAGAGAACTCCTTGCCAGATACGGTGGGCTGGCCAGGGTTAGTGCTGAATGTACTGTGCTTGCCTCAGGTATGTAATCAAGGATGCTCATCCCAAGACTTATGGAAGGTGAGAATTGGGTCAATGATTTTCTTGGGTAGAGGTGGAGAAACGGAGGCAGGAGAATTCCCCAAATATATGCACACACATACTTTATTTTAGCTTTGTCAGGGGTCTTAGAGGTCACAGAGTTCAACCTTTCATCTGGTTGATTCATTCAGTCAGCTAATACTGACTAAGTGGTTACCATGAGTTCAGTACTGAGGTTATGATAGTGAACAAAACAGATAAAAACCCTGCCCTCGCGGAGCTTACATTCAATAGAGACAGACCAATGATATACACATACATGATTAAATCATGCTTTGGAGTGGAAAGTGATGTGTTACAAAAAAAATAATGTAGGGGCAGAAGCTAGCAATAGTGGGGTGGGCGTGGCAGGTGTTGACATTTTAAATTTAATGGTCCTCCTTGGCAAAGGGTTACAGAACATTTGTTGAATACTGGATGTCAGGAAACCTTCTACCTCATAAGGGAGACTCACATTTCTGCCTTTTATGAGGATTAGGGGCCCACATCACTTAAGTATAATCTCACCTTAACTAATTGCATCTCCTAAGAAGCTATTTCCCAATCAGATCACATTGTGACGCACTGGGGTTGGGACTTCAACATAAGGACTTGAGGTGTGGGGAGGATGCAAGTCCACCCACAACATCTGGAGACCCGGAGTTAAGAGAAAGCCTTCAGTTGGCCACAATGCTGCTGCTCAGGGTCTGCTTCCAGGTCAGGCCATGGCGGTGAAGTTGCAGTTCCTCTCAGGGAGGAACGGGCAGGTGAAGACAGTCCATGGTGAGGAAGAGGGAAAGGGGGACGGTGCCCATAGTGTGAGCCGGAAGGACTAACACAGGCTCTATCCTGACTTTCCGGAGAGGAATACTGTGGCTTGAAAATGCAGTCAACTTGTGGGAGACCCCTGACTAATTTGGTGCCTGGGTTTTTACTCGGCTCCTGTGCTCGCTGTTATGGGCAAGGCTGAGCATGACTTGTGTGATGCTACTGGAGTGGGAGGGTACCTACAATGCCATCCTGTTAAGGTGTTAGTTGCTCAGTCATGTCTGACCCTTTGTGACCCCATGGACTGTAGCCCGCCAGGCTCTTCTGTCCATGGAGTTCTCCAGGCAAGAAGGCTGAAGTGGGTTGCATCCCCTTCTCCAGGGGATCTTCCTGACCCAGGGATCAAACCCGGGTTTCCTGCGTGATTATTTACCGTCTGAGTCTTGTTAAAGCCTGGTGTCAGTTATCGCTTTAGCACAAACCTCCCCACACCATATCTCCTGCTTTTTATGGGTTGCCTGCATGGCCTGAGTTTAGCCGAGCGATTCTTCCAGTGGTCTTTAATGACTTTGCCCTTGCGGCCGCGCGGCTGGGTCACTAGGGGCTGTTGTCTTGGCAGCCTCCCTCGTGTCTGGTGGCGGGCTCTGAGAATGCGGGCTGCTGGGCTGTGTTTGCTCAGCCTCGAGCAGGCAGTCTCAGGCTTCTGCACCTGGGGACTGTTCCGAAGACAATTCCAAGCGAGCAGGTCCCTTTCAGGTTTCCTCTTGTGTTCTGTTGGCCAAAGCAAGTCACACGGCCAAGGCCTGATTCAGAGGATGGAGAAACACAAACTCCACCTCTTAATGGGCAGAGATGTGAAAAATTGGTGACCAGTCTCTGCAATTTAACCTAAGGTTGCTTAGCAGAACATACCGCTGGGGAGTGAAGCCTGGACCAGTTTAGTTCAGACTTCTCATGACCAAGGGTAGCGCTGGGAATGATTACCTGTAACCAGAGTAGTTCAGATGAAGCTGTTTGGGGAAACCCGGGGACCGTCTTCTCCAGATCCTCCTGGTCCCTCTGCAGAATGACCAGGACCCCATCCTTTCCCATATGTTGGGAAACCTCTCCTTCCGACCCCCAGGCCCAGCCGCTGTGGGTTTGTCGCTGTCTGTATGTGTAGTTCTTTCCATGGATGTTTTCAGAGCCCCACACTGGGTCCTGTTTGGGGCTGGAGGGAGGTGCAGAGTGAATAGAGCAGCTGTCACCAAGAGGCCAATGACAATCTATTGATTGATGTCGAAATCATAGCTGGCCACATGTCATCCTCAACTCCAATGTGAGCCTTCAGCCTCCTGCTTGGAACTGATCTCCCTCCCCCTTTCCTCCTCCTGTCTCCCTTCTCCCTGCAAGGACAACATCAAAGCAGGTCCTCATGAAGAAAATACTGGCATCTCCTCTACTGGGGAGCAATGTGAGGCTAGCAGTTTCTTCCTCAGAACACTGGAAAAGCAGACTAGGGCAGGGCATTTATGAGGGAACCCATGAGGTGTGATGTCTTGAGGCTTGTGTTACCGGAAAAAGCAAAGCAAACACATTAATATACACAGATGCATAGTCCAACCTGGATCACAGGCTCAGTGTTTTGTTTTGGCGTTTGGGCAGAATGTAGGGAATCTTCTTATAGGCACTTGTAAAATAGAAATCTGTGTATTTTTGGGCCCAGGTGTACCTATGTGTACTTGGGGGCAGGAATAAAGGAATGTGATAAACTTGTCTTTTAAAAAATTATTTTATTTTTTGTAGCTATCCACAGATGTTTTATTTTTTCTCAATTTTTTATTGTAATTTTTTTTATAATGTTGTGTTGGCTTCTACTGCATAGCAAGATGGATCAGCCATACAAATACATATATCCTGCCCCTTTAAGATTTCCCTCCCATTTAGGTCACCACAGAGAATTAAGTGGACTTCCCAGGTGGCTCTAGTGGTAAAAAAAAAACAAAACAACAAAAAACAAAAGCTGCCTACCAATGCAAGAGACGTAAGAGAAGCAGGTTCAATCCCTGGGTCAGCAAGATTCTCTGGAGGATGAAATGGCAACCACTCCAGTATTCTTGCCTGGGGAATCCCATGGACAGAGGAGCCTGACGGGCTACAGTCCATGGGTCCCAAAGAGTTGGGCACAACTGAAGTGACTTAGCGTGGGTGCAAAGAATTAAGTGGGGTTCCCTGTGCTATTCACTGGGTTTCTGTCGGTTTTATGCGTGATATCACTAGTGTGTGTGTCAGTATCTATTGTTATTTTCAGCGTTTCTCTCCCTGTGTGAGTAGCTCCAGTTTCCTATGGAATCTTCCCATCTCTGGGCTTTTCTTATCCCCTCCTGTCCTGATACGTTTTCCTTTCTCATTGCTTTCCTCTCTGCTGTCTCCCTAAACTCCCAATTCTATGTTTTATTGCTCCTCCCCCCACGGCCAGAATGTGGAAGGTGTTGGCGGCATGATCAGAGCAGCGTAAAGAGTGGGGAGGGGTGAACCCCACCTCCACGCTTTCCCCCCTGAGGTAGAGCACGTGGTGACCTCTACCTGTCAGGTCACCAGGTGACCACGCTGTCAGCATGTGGGCCAGCGTCTGTCTAAACCCTGGGCTCAGACAAAGGGACATGAGAGGTTCTGGTCTCAAAACCTCAGGCCATCTGAGTTTGAAATGTGATTGACTAGGGTCAAATGAAAGAAAACCACCTCCGCAGTGGGAATTGTGGTCGTTTGGACTATCGCAATGCTGACTGAACACCCTGCAGTCAGATACTTCCTGACTGCTCTTGTTCTTTTTTAAACCATGAGCAAAACAGGATGGGCGGTCTAGGAAAGCGTCAGGCTGAAGATGGAGAAGGAAAAGTCAATGACCTTTCTTGCTGATTCACCATGGTGGGTCATTTAAAGGGACCACCAGTGGGGTCCCAGAGTTGTGGGTCAAGATATCTTTTTACAGTTTGGTTTTGGGTTCCCTAATTCTGGGAATATCTTGCTTATTTTCATCAAATGATCTCCCATTCATCCTTAATCCTTCAGGCTTCAGTTAAATGTCACTATTGCAGGAGAACTTACCCTGATGATCCATTCTAAAGGGCCTCCTGTATCATACTGTCTCCTAACACCGTCTTTTCTTATTTCAAGCACTTGTCTCGGTTGGAAACTGCTTGTTTGTATTTGCTATTTTCTACCACAGTATATGGAGAAGGCAATGGCACCCCACTCCAGTACTTTTGCCTGGAAAATCGCATGGACGGAGGAGCCTGGTGGGCTGCAGTCCATGAAGTCGCTAAGAGTCGGACACGACTGAGTGACTTCACTTTCACTCTTCACTTTCATGCATTGGAGAAGGAAATGGCAACCCGCTCTGTATTCTTGCCTGGAGAATCCCAGGGCTGGGGGAGCCTGGTGGGCTGCCGTCTATGGGGTCGCACAGAGTCGGACACGACTGAAGCGACTCAGCAGCGGCAGCAACAGTATAAGGGCTTCCCGGGTGGTGCCAGTGGTAAAGAACCCACCTGCCAGTGCAGGAAATGTAAGAGATGCGAGTTTGATCCCTGGGTTGGGAAGATCCCCAGAGGAGGACATGGCAACCCACTCCAGTATTCTTGCCTGGAGAATCCCAGGAATAGAGGAGCCTGGCGGGCTACAGTCCATAGGGTTGCAGAGAGTCGGACACAACTGAAGTGACTTAGCATGCACACACACATATAAGGAATTTTGATCATCCCGAACCATGAAAAAGAGAAAATGCAAAAAAAGAAAACCTACAGAAAAATTTCTTAGATATCTTCAAGAGTATGACACTGAGCCACACAGACCTATACACATTAGTAACTTTAACTAACATCTATTCAGGGCTCACTGCGTGCCATTAGACACCAAGTGAAAATTAATGCTTTTGAACTGTGGTGTTGGAGAAGACTCTTGAGAGTCCCTTGAACTGCAAGGAGATCCAGCCAGTCCATCCTAAAGGAGATCAGTCCCGAGTGTTTACTGGAAGGACTGATGTTGAAGCTGAAATTCCAATATTTGGCCACCTGATGTGAAGCGCTGACTCATTTGAAAAGACCCTGATGCTGGGAAAGATTGAGGGCAGGAGGAGAAGGAGACAACAGAGGATGAGATGGTTGGATGGCATCACTGACATCATGATGGACATGAGTTTGGGTAAACTCCAGGAGTTGGGAAGCCTGGTGTGCCACGGTCCATGGGGTCGCAAAGAGTTGGACACAACTGAGGAGTCGACGGAATGGACTGAAGCTTTAAATGTGGGGTGTTCTCTTATTTAATGATCAGAATCCTGTGCGTGAACTGCTGTTCATGTGGCCACTCTGCAGAAGAGAAATAGAACTGTAGTAGGTAGCCCCAGGCCCAACTGCTAGGAAGCCGCAGAGGAAAGGGTAGACTTGAAAGCTTCTAAGCGTGACCTCTGGAGGCAGCCCATGGTTAAGTCACTGAAAGGTTTAACTTGGGCTTCCCAGGTGGTGCTAGTGGTAAAGAATCCTCCTGCTAATGCAGGAAACGTAAGAGAGGCAGGTTCCACTCTTGGGTTGGGAAGATCCCCTGGAGTAGGAAATGGCACCCCACTCCACTGTTCTTGCCTGGAATGTCCCATGGGCAGAGGAACCGGGTAGGCTACAGTCCATGGGCTCACAAAAGAGTTGGACATGACTGAGCATACAAAGGTAAAAGTTAAAGTTTAACTCAAATGGCACCCCACCCCAGTACTCTTGCCTGGAAAATCCAATGGACGACGGAGTAGCCTGGTGGGCTGCAGTCCATGGGGTCGCTAACAGTCAGACAGACTGAGCGACTTCACTTTCACTTTTCTCTTTCATGCATTGGAGAGGGAAATGGCAACCCACTCCAGTATTCTTGCCTGGAGAATCCCAGGGCTGGGGGAGCCTGGTGGGCTGCCGTCCATGGGGTCACACAGAGTCGGACACGACTGAAGTGACTTAGCAGCAGCAGCAGCAGCCTTTTTATAAGCTAAGAGCAGGTTTCCAAATGGATTGATATTTCCATTCACTCCTAGAAACTCAGAGCCACATTGACGCTTAGGACACAGTTCTTGTTCTTGAATTTTAATGTAACTATTTATTAAAAATACTTGGACAAATCAGGCCAGTATACAGTTTAAAACACACACACACATGCTTGTATATGTTCTTTTCTGCATCTGACTGTGTGGTGTTGGGGTGCCAGGTCCTTCTAATGGCCAGTGAGTAAAACTCCCAGAGGTGGAAATAACAGAGATGAAGACACTGAGAATAGCTAAGAATGAATCAGAGCAAACTCAAATGTGGAGATCTCAGAGCTTTTGAAAACATTCTGAGCACTTGTAACCCAAATGTCGTGGGAACAGAAGAGCAGGAGAGCTTATCTGCTCCGAGGACAAGTTCAGCTGCCCTTTCCCCAGAGTGGCTGGGTCTGAGGTCTCTGGGTTTGCTATGAGAATGTTTGNACTGAAGTGACTTAGCATGCACACACACATATAAGGAATTTTGATCATCCCTAACCATGAAAAAGAGAAAATGCAAAAAAAGAAAACCTACAGAAAAATTTCTTAGATATCTTCAAGAGTATGACACTGAGCCACACAGACCTATACACATTAGTAACTTTAACTAACATCTATTCAGGGCTCACTGCGTGCCATTAGACACCAAGTGAAAATTAATGCTTTTGAACTGTGGTGTTGGAGAAGACTCTTGAGAGTCCCTTGAACTGCAAGGAGATCCAGCCAGTCCATCCTAAAGGAGATCAGTCCCGAGTGTTTACTGGAAGGACTGATGTTGAAGCTGAAATTCCAATATTTGGCCACCTGATGTGAAGCGCTGACTCATTTGAAAAGACCCTGATGCTGGGAAAGATTGAGGGCAGGAGGAGAAGGAGACAACAGAGGATGAGATGGTTGGATGGCATCACTGACATCATGATGGACATGAGTTTGGGTAAACTCCAGGAGTTGGGAAGCCTGGTGTGCCACGGTCCATGGGGTCGCAAAGAGTTGGACACAACTGAGGAGTCGACGGAATGGACTGAAGCTTTAAATGTGGGGTGTTCTCTTATTTAATGATCAGAATCCTGTGCGTGAACTGCTGTTCATGTGGCCACTCTGCAGAAGAGAAATAGAACTGTAGTAGGTAGCCCCAGGCCCAACTGCTAGGAAGCCGCAGAGGAAAGGGTAGACTTGAAAGCTTCTAAGCGTGACCTCTGGAGGCAGCCCATGGTTAAGTCACTGAAAGGTTTAACTTGGGCTTCCCAGGTGGTGCTAGTGGTAAAGAATCCTCCTGCTAATGCAGGAAACGTAAGAGAGGCAGGTTCCACTCTTGGGTTGGGAAGATCCCCTGGAGTAGGAAATGGCACCCCACTCCACTGTTCTTGCCTGGAATGTCCCATGGGCAGAGGAACCGGGTAGGCTACAGTCCATGGGCTCACAAAAGAGTTGGACATGACTGAGCATACAAAGGTAAAAGTTAAAGTTTAACTCAAATGGCACCCCACCCCAGTACTCTTGCCTGGAAAATCCAATGGACGACGGAGTAGCCTGGTGGGCTGCAGTCCATGGGGTCGCTAACAGTCAGACAGACTGAGCGACTTCACTTTCACTTTTCTCTTTCATGCATTGGAGAGGGAAATGGCAACCCACTCCAGTATTCTTGCCTGGAGAATCCCAGGGCTGGGGGAGCCTGGTGGGCTGCCGTCCATGGGGTCACACAGAGTCGGACACGACTGAAGTGACTTAGCAGCAGCAGCAGCAGCCTTTTTATAAGCTAAGAGCAGGTTTCCAAATGGATTGATATTTCCATTCACTCCTAGAAACTCAGAGCCACATTGACGCTTAGGACACAGTTCTTGTTCTTGAATTTTAATGTAACTATTTATTAAAAATACTTGGACAAATCAGGCCAGTATACAGTTTAAAACACACACACACATGCTTGTATATGTTCTTTTCTGCATCTGACTGTGTGGTGTTGGGGTGCCAGGTCCTTCTAATGGCCAGTGAGTAAAACTCCCAGAGTGGAAATAACAGAGATGAAGACACTGAGAATAGCTAAGAATGAATCAGAGCAAACTCAAATGTGGAGATCTCAGAGCTTTTGAAAACATTCTGAGCACTTGTAACCCAAATGTCGTGGGAACAGAAGAGCAGGAGAGCTTATCTGCTCCGAGGACAAGTTCAGCTGCCCTTTCCCCAGAGTGGCTGGGTCTGAGGTCTCTGGGTTTGCTATGAGAATGTTTGTAGTGAGAATTGGGAAATAATTATAGAACCAACAATTTCCAAGTAATGTGAGAGTGGGATAGCCTTCCGGGCAGAATTCTGCCCGAGAACACTTCCCTTCCTGCCCAAACCTCCCCTAGGGGAGAAACTAGCAGAGGAAGAAGTGCCAGAGGGCAGTGCCTGGGAAAGGGCAAGTTCAGTGCCTTGGAGCTGTGCAAAGACAACAGGAACAGAAATAGCGATGGCAACAGGGTTACGCACCAGAAGGCCCGGGATGGTCTTTGCATTCAGCCAATGGCTCTGACTCGGGAAAACTACTTACTGGGGTGGGAAAGAGAAGAGATTCAGAAGAAGCTCCCCTCTTGGTGATACCTACATAGCATGACTGTAATGTGTCACCTGTGTGCAATCTGGTGCACAAAAATGCATGCTTAAGGTGGCTTTGAACGGAATCTGCTCACAGTTCATTCATTCTGGCTCTTCTCCAAGGCCTTATTTGCTCATTCATTCATTTGCGAGGGCTTCCCTGCTGGCTCAGCAGTAAAGAAATCTGCCTGCAATGCAGGAGACCTGGGTTTGATCCCTGGGTCAGGAAGATCCCCTGGAGAAGGGAATGNGGAATCTGCTCACAGTTCATTCATTCTGGCTCTTCTCCAAGGCCTTATTTGCTCATTCATTCATTTGCGAGGGCTTCCCTGCTGGCTCAGCAGTAAAGAAATCTGCCTGCAATGCAGGAGACCTGGGTTTGATCCCTGGGTCAGGAAGATCCCCTGGAGAAGGGAATGGTTACCCCCTCCAATATTCTTGCCTGGTTTCTCCATGGATATAGGAACCTGGCCGCTTGAAGTTCATGGGGTTGCAGAAATTCAGGCACAGCTGAGTGACTAACAATTTCACTTTCATTCATTCACTCATTTGGTTCTTATGTTGGGCACTGGCTACATAAAGATCAGAGAATACAGGAGCTTCTGCAAAGCCACTCACAATCCAGTGAAGGAAGCAGCCCTTTGCATGTACAGTTATAAAGTAGTGACAGGGGTAATTGAGGGCTTTATGGAAATACAGGTAATGGGGTCTGTTATCATGTCCCCAGCCCCCAAATTCATATCCGGGAATCTCTAATACCCAAGACCTCAGAAAATGACTGTATCTGGAGAGAGGGTCTTTAGTGAGGTAATCAAGTTAAAATGAACCTTTAGAGTGAGTCCTATGCCAGTATGACTGGTGTCTTGGTAAAAGGGGAACATGGGAAACACACAGGCGAGAATGCCATGTGAAGGTAAAGGCAGAGACCAGGGTGATGCTTCTACATGCCAGCGAACACCTGAGATTGCCAGAAAGCCAGCAGAAGCTAGGAGAGAGGCCCAGAACGGTCTTCCTCACAGCCTGCAGAAGGACCCTAACTCAGCTTTGGGAGGAAAGGGTCAGGGAAGGCTTCCCGGAGGAGGTGACAGAGCTGAATTGTAAGAACTGAACAGCAAGTTCAGGTGAGGGGGTGTGGAGTGGGATGTCAAAATGGCACTGCAGGCAATGGGGTGGCAAGAGGCAAAAGCTGGGATGAGAAACAGCTAGGCAGTAGGCATTGGTGATGTGGGTGGGGAGCAGTTTTGGAAGCAGGAAGTAGGAAGAGAGAAATCTACCGCCAGGATCTGGCCAGCACAAGGCGTGGGGTGCACACCAACATGTAAAGACAGAGCAGATGTGTTCCTGCACCTGTTAAGGGTGCAGTCACCGGCGTCCCAGGCTGAAGAGCCCTGTGGAACACCCAAGCCCCTGCCCCTGTCCCGTTGCCCAGCACTGCTGAGCCCTGGTGGCTTGACTTCTTAGTTCCATGAAATCGGTGCTTGATGGCGATTCATCTTTATTCAGTTGCGAGAGAAATATCGTGTTTCTGGACTGCTCAGGACCCAGTCTTGCTACTGGGAGGCCTAGCTCTGTTCTGCCTGAGGTTTCTCTGATATCAGAGATAGACTTCCTTCCCTTCATCGTTAAGCAAAAGCTCCCAGATGATGTTAATTAGGAGGAATATTGAAGCATCGTCTAAGGTCATAGAAACGTCCTGACTCCTGAACATTTCTGTGTCTTTGAATCTCCTCACCATAGGATTCCTGCTCACAAAAAAGCTTTCCCTCAGTGGCTTGATTTTATAAAATCTGGTTTAATAGGTAAGAAGCGATTCCTGTAAAGACCACCTGATGTTTCCAGCTCTGTTCTCCTCACATGATTCTGTGTGGTTTTGTCTCCATGTCCACCTCTGGTAGATATTTCATTTCAAAGGATTCTTGGGAGAAGAGATGCTGTTCTGGGAGCATATGGCCAGCAATGCGCAGAGATTTATCCTGGCTAATTAAGAAGACTTTTGTTTTAATATCAACCCACCTTTTATACGACCTTTAAAAGTCCTGGTGCTCTAGACCAGAGGTCAGACCATTCATCCCAAGAGGAGCTTTAAATTCAGGACATTTGTAACCGTTTTCTTTTAGTTTTTTAAAAAATTAAACCTAAAATATTAAAGCTGAGTGACACTAAAATATAATGGTCCTTACCTTTATATAATTGACTTAAAATCATATTTGAATCCTACATGAAGTATCTGGTTGTAAGTAGCATACAATTTTTTGAAAATGGAAGAATTGATTTGTTATCTAAGTGATCTTCTTAATTAAAAAAAATAACATTATGTACATAAACATAAAAGAAATAATGTATCCATATTTAAAGTCTTAATATTTCTTTATTCAGGGGAATTAAATGGTCCATTAAATACATAATTGAAAATATTTAAAGATTTTCATATTATTTTTAAGACTTTAATATATTTTAATAAGAAAAAATATATTAAGATTTACTTTTTTAAATGAGAAAAGTTAAGGGCAAAGTTTGAATAGCATCTCTACTCCTGACTTTCCTGAAACGCACTCATTTCTTATTTATTTATTTATTACTTTTTACTTGGAGGGTAATTGCTTTACNATTTGTTATCTAAGTGATCTTCTTAATTAAAAAAAATAACATTATGTACATAAACATAAAAGAAATAATGTATCCATATTTAAAGTCTTAATATTTCTTTATTCAGGGGAATTAAATGGTCCATTAAATACATAATTGAAAATATTTAAAGATTTTCATATTATTTTTAAGACTTTAATATATTTTAATAAGAAAAAATATATTAAGATTTACTTTTTTAAATGAGAAAAGTTAAGGGCAAAGTTTGAATAGCATCTCTACTCCTGACTTTCCTGAAACGCACTCATTTCTTATTTATTTATTTATTACTTTTTACTTGGAGGGTAATTGCTTTACAATGTTGTGTTAATTTCTGCTGTACAGCAACTCGAATCAGCCATAAGTATATATATAGCCCCTCCCTTGTGATGCCACCGTGGAAGGGCTGCAGAGGGGGGACAGCCATCCAACCACAGGGAGTGGCCCAGGCAAGGCACAGGGGACCTGAACGGGAAGTGCGATGGTAGAGGCGGGATGAAGGAATGGGTTAAAGAGAAATTGGGGGGCCAAGAGCTCGTAAACCAGGGTGTCCAGATGACTGTGGGGGAGAGGAAGAGTAAAGGGTGCTCACTACCTTGGGACATGGTGCCTGCTATGGACTGAATTGTGTCTATTCACCAGCTCCCACCAACCATTTGTATGTTGAAACCCTAACCCCCAATGTAACTGTGTCTGGAAATAAGACCTTTAAAAGATAAGTAAGTGTAAAGTCATACGGATGGGGCCCTAATCTAACAGGATTAGTGTTCTTAGAAGACACAAGAGAGCTCTCTTTGTCCCTCTCTGTCTCTGTCTGACTGTCCCTGCCTCATGTGGACACATAGTGAGCGAATGGCCATCTCCCAGCCAGGAAGAAAGCTCTCACCAGAAACAGTCTGCTGGCACCTTGATCTTGGACTTTCCTGCCTCCAGAGCTGTGAGTTATGAATATCTGTTCTTTAAGCCACCCAGTCTGTGGCATTTTGTCATCACAGCCCAAGTACCATGACTAATGGTTAGGTACTCATTAACTCAGGTGAAGAGGAGTACAGGGGATTTGGGTGTTGTGTTTGTTTATTTTTAGTTTGGTTTTGGACATGCTCAGTATGAGATGCTCATAAGGCAGAAAGGAAGAGATGTCCAGTGGGCAGCTGGGGACATGGACCAGGACCAGTGTGGAGCAGTCAGTGTCATGGTCTGTGCATGGACTGGAAAAGAATTTCCAGACATGAGGCAGAAGGAGAGGAGAATTCAGTTTATTAGAGTGGGAGATGCTGTTGGGACAGCAGACCAGCTCAAGGGAGAGCCAAACCCTTTTACAGGCTTAGAGCCAATTTTTATAGCCTCAAGCCAGAGAAAATTCCTACAGGAATGGTGGCATTAGGTGATGGGCTAGGATGCTATAGGGTGGGTATTTTACATAATATGGGGTCAGGGAACTGACTGGTTTAAACTCAGAGGCTGAAGGCAACAGTTGCTATGCGGTTTGGTCAGTTCCAGAGATTTTTATCCTGTGACCTTGGTACAGGGCTCCACACCTGTGACCTTGGGATAGGGCCCCACAGACAGATCAGGAGATGGTTTGGAGAACTCTCAGAATAGAAGCAGAAGCCAAGAGAACACAGGAGACTGTCCAAGAAAAGGATGTAGAAAAAGTAAAAACAAGACCAGGAGCTGACTGTGGCTCAGATCATGAGCTCCTTATTGCCAAATTCAGACTTAAATTCAAGAAAGTAGGGAAAAGCACTAGACCATTCAGGTATGACCTAAACCAAATCCCTTATGATTATCCAGTGGAAGTGAGAAATGGATTTAAGGGACTGATCTGAGGTTTGTGACATTGTACAGGAGACAGGGATCAAGACCATCCCCTTGGAAAAGAAATGAAAAAAAGCACAATGGCTGTCTGGGGAGGCCTTACAAATAGCTGTGAAAAGAAGAGAANAGGGGGTGGGGGTTAAGGCCATTGTTAACAATGTCCAGTGCTGTGGAGGCTTCCGGAGGAAGCCCCACTCCAGTGCTCTTGCCTGGAAAATCCCATGGGCAGAGGAGCCTGGTGGGCTGCAGTCCGTGGGGTCGCGAAGAGGCGGACACAACTGAGCGGCTCCACTTTCACGCATTGGAGAAGGAAATGGCAACTCACTCCAGTGTTCTTGCCTGGAGAATCCCAGGGACGGGGGAGCCTGGTGGGCTGCTGTCTATGGGGTCGCACAGAGTAGGACACGACTGAAGTGACTTAGCGGCAGCAGCAGCAGCAGTAGAG
Organism: Oreotragus oreotragus; assembly: GCA_006410675.1. Lineage (NCBI taxonomy): Eukaryota > Metazoa > Chordata > Mammalia > Artiodactyla > Bovidae > Oreotragus > Oreotragus oreotragus. The sequence continues at coordinate 61,249 of SJYX01006425.1, forward strand.
GCTTCAGTTAGGCTGGTCGTTAGGAGATAACTATTAGGAGCTGTGTCAGGGCGGAAATGAAGGTTGCATTGGGTTGAGAATGCAAGGGACTTAAGAGAGCTAAGGATAGACTCCGACTTGAAGATATTTGCTTATGAAAAGCACCAGGAGATGTGGAGATGGCTTGAGGAGGAGGCACACGGGAGTCAGTTGTTTCCTTCCATGTTTCTGAAATTCCACTTTCATTCCTATTTTTATGCTAAGGAACCATGGACCACTAAAGAAACAGAATTGTGCTCTCCTATGCAAATCAGTTCTATGTACATTAACCCCTTTCATTGTTTTAGATTTTCAGATATCTGTTTTCTGCCCAACAGGGACAAATCCCGTCTTCTTCCTCTACAGGAGCTTCATCTCACTGGTTCTTGTCCACTCACCTTGTGATGCTCATCATGTTTCAATTAGGTGTCAGGATTCCCCAGGCAAGGTTGTTGTCCAGTCACTAAGTCACGTCTAACCCCATGAACGAAGCGTGCCAGGCTTTCCTGTCCTTCAGCATCTCCCCGAGTTTGCTCAAACTCGTGTCTGTTGGTGAGGTTAGGGGTGCACACATGTTGTGAGTGTATGAGGGACTGTCTGTGTGTCTGGGGACAGGATGTGAACATACAATATGCCAGAGGCTAATGTGCTGTGAAAAGGATTAGGTGGTAAATTTTATATTCTATACGTGTTGCTATGGTAAAAAAACAACGAAAGAAAGCAATAAAGCTTGTGCATGAAACAGTTATTGTGGCCGCTCTTCTTCCAGCTTCAGATGACAGTTCAAATGAAAAGTGCTACAGAAAATACTCGTGTTTTCTCTTTTATTCCCTTTTTGTCCCACATTTATCGAGCGCTGCTTAGCTATACTTACGTGAATCTGTCTGTCTTAGAGATTGGCGGTCTGGTGGGATGTGATGTAGGCCTGCGTTTTAAATTGCTTAATAACTGAAGCTAAAAGAAAATATGTATTAGAACACGTTTCCTGGAACATCAAAATAACGCATTCATCTGGGGAAAAAGTGATTCGCATGTGACCTTGTGTAATATTTGACTTTTTAAATGCCACGCATAGCACTTATCTGGTTTTTAGCCTTGCTGGGAAATGGCTGTATCCAGCAAGGATAAAAGGCTCCCAGCTGGGATAACTATCCTATAATTAGTGATGCATTTTTTAAAAGGAAAGGCAGAAATTACTGGAGACAGTTGATGTAAAAATCTCTACATTTCAAAAGTATGTGTGTTGATAGCATGGCAGGCTATGGAAGCAGTGTTACACACACAGACACACACACACACAGTCTCTCTCCCTTCCTCCCCGTCCCGCCTTCCCTTCCCACTTTCCCTTGCCAGGGTGTTTGAAGAAGTTGGTTTTCTTTCTATTGATTTCAATAGAACTCCCTGAAAATCAAATTTGAGTCTTGTGAATTTGTGTGATATTATGATATAATTAAGAAATATATGGCCTGTCCTCCGTTCCTGGCATAAGGCTTTAAAAACTCTTATCATTTCTTGAGTGATAGGAGCATGTTTTATTTAATATTTGGCCCTTGTGTCAGCTTCCTGACACTAGGACTCCTGAAACTCTTGGAATTGCCTGAGTGACGAGGGGGAGGAGCGTTTCTTGCTGTTTGTAATGAGCCCCTTTCAGCTGTACCTGAGTGTTCGCTTATGAGCTGACTCTGGGCGAGGGGGGCCCTGGACAGCTTAGGATGGGCTTTTGCTGCCAGAGGAACCAACACCGGACTGCCCCCACATCAGCTGTGAGATGGGTCCCCAGGGGACCTCCACTTCTGCTGACCACAGATTTGGAGGTCCTCACCCCCCATTTCAAAGAGTCGGACACGACTGAGTGACTTCATTTACTTACCCCCCATTTCAGGTTGATGGTTCACTAGAATGGTTCAAAGGACTCAGGGAAGAGCTCTACCTGTGGTTCCAGCCTTATTACAAGATGCACTTAGGAAGAGCCAAGTGAGGAGAGGCCCAGGCGAGGTGCCAGGGAGGGGGGCATCCATGCCCTCTCCAAGTGCGCCTGTCCCCAGTCTTAAAGTGTTTGCCCACCTGGGCCCTCTTGGAATCTCAAGAGCATAACTCAAATGTCCAACCTCCCTCCCCTCTCTAGAAACTGGGGGTGGGGCTGAAAGGTCCAACATTTTAATCCAGGTTTGGTCTTTCTGGTGACCAGCCCCCATGCTGAATCTTCTATCCAGGACCCCATTCTGAGTCACCTCATTAGCATAAACTCAGATAGCCTGAGGGAGCTCATCAAAATAAGTTATGGGTAAGAAAGGTCGTCCTACCACCCTGGAAACTCCAGGGGTTTTAGGGTCTCTGTGCTCAGAACTGAGTGCAAAGCCCAGGTACATATTTATGTTATACCACAGCCTCCAACCAGAGATTCTGCTTGAAATGGTCTGAGGTGGGCCCAGTCATCTGCATTAAAAACAACAACAAACCACCCAACAGAGACTAATAAACAGCCGGTGTGGAGAACCTCAAAGAGCCATTCTTCTTTTAAATTGGGGTCTGGTTGCTTTGAGCTTCCTCGGTGGCTCAGCAGTAAAAGAATCTTCCTGCAGTGTAGGAGTCAGGAAGATCCCCTGAAGAAGGGAATGGCTACCCACCCCAATATTCTTGCCTGGAGAATCTGTCGGACAGAGGATCCTGGCAGGCTATACAGTCCACAGGATCGCAGAGTCTGACACGAGTGAAGTGACTGAGCGCGCAGGCATAGCTGCTTCATGATGTTGTGCTAGTTTCTGCTGTTACAGCAAAGCGAATCACTTATATGTATACATATACCCCCTCCCCTTGGACCTCCTCCCCTCCTCCCCCATCTCAGCCCTCCAGGTCATCACAGAGCCTGCGCTGCTGAGAAGTGCTGTGCAGCAGCTCCCCAGTAGCTATCTGTTTTACACACAGTAGTGTATATATGCGGGGAAGGCAATGGCACCCCACCCAAGTACTCTTGCCTGGAAAATCCAATGGACAGAGTAGCCTGGTGGGCTGCAGTCCATGGGGTCGCTAACAGTCGAACAGACTGAGCGACTTCACTTTCACTTTTCTCTTTCATGCATTGGAGAAGGAAATGGCAACCCACTCCAGTATTCTTGCCTGGAGAATCCCAGGGATGGGGGAGCCTGGTGGGCTGCCGTCTATGGGGTCACACAGAGTCGGACACGACTGAAGTGACTTAGCAGCAGCAGCAGCAGTGTATATATGTCAATTCCAATCTCTCAATCCACCCCCTGCTACCCTGTGTTGACAAGTCTGTTCTTTGAATTTATTTTGGTGGATGGAAAGAGGGGAGGAAAAGCAGCAAGGACTGTTTGGGGGGGGGCTTGTTTAGGGAAGCAGCTGCAGGACTGGGGAGCAGACTTGAGGAGGGGCTAAAGGGGGCTTGGTCCAGTGGAGCGGGCTGCTTCTCTGGGTTGGGGGCCAAGTGCTGCTGGGGAGAAGGCTGCAGTCAGGGTCCTGCGGGCTTGGGCTGTACTGCCTGGACCTCAGCACAAACAGACATAAATGAGAAGGAAACAGGGGCCAGGAGTGTGGCTCATTTTTCATAGCCCAGGTCTGAGGCATGGGAGAGGCCAATTTTTGCAGGATCAGAGGAATGAAAGGCAGGCAGGACACTCGGCAGGCATGACCTTCTCTGCCTGCAGATAGCTCGCATTTCAGCTTCAGGGTCTGGGAGATCCACAAGACACTGGAGGCCAAATGAAAAGGGAAACTACAGAAAAACTTGGTCAGGGGGATATGCGGGTCCACACAGACAGCATAGCAATGCTTTTCGTCTCCCTGTTACTGCTCTTGGGGCTTCCCAGGTGGCGCCAATGGTAAAGAATCTGCCTGCTGTGCAGGAGACCCCAGATTGGTCCCTGGGTTGGGAAATCCCCTGAAGAAGGGAATGGCAACCCATTCAGTATTCTTGCCTGAAAAATCCCACAGACAGGGGAGCCTGGAGGGCTACAGTCCCTGGGATCGCAAAGGGTCGGGCACAACTGAGCAACTAACACTTTCACACTTCCCCTCTGTCCGTTTTAAAGGCTGCTATAACAAAACACCACGCACTGGGTGGTTTTCAGCAACAGAAATGTGTTCTCCCACAGTGTGGGTGCTGGAAGTCCAAGATCACAGTGTCAGCAGAATTGGTTCCTCTATAAGGGCTGTGCAGAAGCATGCATCCCAGACATCTCTCCTAACTTGGGGTAGCCTCAGACATTCCTTGGGTTCTCTCTGTACCCATCTCCGTGTCCAGATTTCCCCTTTCGTACTGCCAACTACAAACTGGCACTTGCCAGCTAGCTCTACAGGGACTGAATCATGAGCTGCTGCAGACCTTCATCACCCCTTGAAGGGGGTTCAGGGTGGAGATGAAGAATGAGATACTCTGTGCACTGGGGAAAACTGAACAAGTCCTCTGATAGGTATTTTCAGGAGAAGATTTTATGAGCCCAATTCTTGCGTTTCTCCATACCTAGAAAAGCACTAAAATCATTAATGGTGACATCTGCTCCTCATGCGATCGGCGAACCTCTGCCAAAAAAATGTGCTCGACCGCACATACCGCCCTTTCACTTCACTTCACAATCATATACAACACTGAGTTTCCCTCCTACCTCTTTGGAGCAGTTTCTCAGAGCTATCTGAAATGCTATCTTCCGGGCTATAGTCCTCATTTTGCCCCCAGATTAAACTTGACTCACAACTCCTGTGCATTTTTCTTTCTTTTTTTTTCAGATGACAATAAAGACACCAGTAGTATTGGATTAGGACTCACTTTAATGACCTCATCATAACTAGTTACATCCTGAATGACTCTATTTCCACATAAGGGCACATTTTGAGGTGCTAGGGTTTAGGACGTTGACATATGAATTTGGGAGGGTACAAAATTCAACCCATTACAGATTCTTTTCTTCTTTATTTTCGGCTGTGCTGGGTCTTCGTCCCTGTGTGGGCTTTTCTCTAGCTGTGACGATTTGGGGCTACCCTCTCGCTGCGGGCCTCGGCTTCTCACGGTGGTGGCCTCTCTTGTTGTGGGGCGTGGACTCTAGGATGCACAGGCTTCTAGTTGCGGCTCTAGGGCACAGGCTCAATTGTGGTGCATGGACTTGGTTGCTCCTCAGCGCGTGGGATCTTCCCGGAGCAGGGATTGAACCCTGAAGCCTGGCATGCTACAGTCCATGGGATCACGAAGAGGTGGACACAACTGAGTGACTGAACACCAACAAGATGTAGAAGAATGTACAGAACTTAAATGTGCAAGTTAAAGAATAATGATGAAATGAGTATTCTGTAGCCACCACTCAGGTTAAGTTCAGTCAGTTCAGTCGCTCAGTCGTGTCCGACTCTGCAACCCCATGAATCGCAGCACGCCAGGCCTCCCTGTCCATCACCATCTCCTGGAGTTCACTCAAACTCACGTCCATCGAGTCGGTGATGCCATCCAGCCATCTCATCCTCGGTCGTCCCCTTCTCCTCCTGTCTCTTATACACATCTAGATGTGTATAAGAGACAGGCCACCAGGGAATCCCCCTGTACAAGCAGTTAACAAAAGATATTTCCACTTCTGTCTTTTCTCTTAGTGCACACAGGAAGAAAACAGCAGCTGGTGATGGTTACATAACCTAAATTGCTCCAAGTTCTTCCAAGTACATTGTTTTGTGAACAAGACTCACCCTGTTCTCAGGTCCTGTGGCTATAACAGTTTAGAAAGTTTTTTTTTTTTTTTCATAATGATCAAGCATAGCAACTAAAATTATTATTAAACTGTAGTGCGCTTAAGGATATAAATTTTGTGCCTTCTCTCTAGAAAGAGCTGTCAACAGCAAAACTTTTATTTCACCCATTTATTCCCAAGAGAGAACAAATATTTGTGCCTCAACCAAGAGAATCCAAGAATAGCAAAGAGCCTGATAACAATCTCTGGGATACACAGGAGGCCTGGGATACACTGGCCCTGACATGGGCATTACTCTGTTTACAGCTGTCCCTGGCAAAGGGTCTTATCACAGTATCAATACCTCTACTTTTACATTATTTTGCAGCGTATCTACTAGAGAGCACTTTCAAATGTATGATAGTATTTCCTCTCTCAGCACCCGTGTTGAGGTGGGTGGAAGAGGAACTATCTTTCTTGGCAGTTGAGGAAATAGGGTCTCATAAGAAATGAATTGTCAGAACTTGCCTTGTGGTCCACTGGCTAGCACTCCTCGCTTCCAGGGCAGGGGGCCTGGAGCTCAATCTCTGGTTAGGGAACTAGATCCACATGTCTCAACTAAGACCTGGCACAGCCAGATAAATAAATATTTTAAAAAAATTGTCTAAAGTCATCTGGGCAATCAAAGATAGAGACAAGCCTCACGTATTCTGAGCTGAGGTTCAGTCATCTTATTTTTTTTATGAACTGTGAATTGTGTCCTTTGTGAAAAAGCTGGCTTAAAACTCAACATTCAAAACACTGAGATCAGGGCTTCCTTGGTGGGCTAGTGGTTAAGAATCCACCTTGCCATGCAAGGGACACTGGTTCGATCCCTGGTCTGGGAAGATCCCACGTGCTGCCAGGCAACTGAGTCCATGTGCCACAGCTAGTGAGCCTGCACTCTAGAGCCCATGAGCTGCCACTGCTGAAGTCCCTGTGCCCTAGAGAACATGCTCCAAACAAGAGAAGCCACGGCAATGAGCAGCCCGAGCACCGTAACTACAGGGTGGCCCCCGCTTGCCATAACTAGAGAGAGCCCACGAGCAGCAACAAAGACCCAGCACAGCCAAGAAAAAAAAAAAAATCTAAGATCATGGCTCTGGTTCCAGCACTTCATGGCAAATAAATGGGGACAAAATGGAAACAGTGAGAGACTTTATTTTCTTGGGCTCCAAAGTCACTGTGGACACTGACTGCAGCCTTGAAATTAAAAGATGCTTACTCCTTGGAAGAAAAGCTATGACCAACCTAGACAGCATATTAAAAAGCAGAGACATCACTTTGCCTTTGAAGGTCTCTATAGTCAAGCTATGGTTTTTCCAGTAGTCACATATGGATGTGAGTTGGACCATAAAGAAAGCTGAGCACCAAAGAATTAATGCTTTGGAACTGTGTTGTTGGAGAAGATTCTTGAGAGTCCCTTGGACAGCAAGGAGATCAAGGCAGTTAATCCTAAAGGAAATCAACCCTGAATATTCATTGGAAGGATTGATGCTGAAGCTGAAGCTCCAATATTTTGGCCACCTGATGCGAAGAGCCGACTCATTAGAAAAGACCCTGATACTGGGAAAGTTTGAAGGCAGGAGGAGAAGGGGATGACAGAGGATGAGGTGGTTGGATGGCGCCTTCAACTCAATGGACATGAGTGTGAGATGGTTAAGGACAGGGAAGCCTGGCATGCTACAGTCCATGAGATCACAAAGAGGTGGACACAACTGAGTGACTGAACACCAACAAGATGTAGAAGAATGTACAGAACTTAAATGTGCAAGTTAAAGAATAATGATGAAATGAGTATTCTGTAGCCACCACTCAGGTTAAGTTCAGTCAGTTCAGTCGCTCAGTCGTGTCCGACTCTGCAACCCCATGAATCGCAGCACGCCAGGCCTCCCTGTCCATCACCATCTCCTGGAGTTCACTCAAACTCACGTCCATCGAGTCGGTGATGCCATCCAGCCATCTCATCCTCTGTCGTCCCCTTCTCCTCCTGCCCCCAATCCCTCCCAGCATCAGAGTCTTTTCCAATGAGTCAACTTTTCGCATGAGGTGGCCAAAGTACTGGAGTTTCAGCTTTAGCATCATTCCTTCCAAAGAAATCCCAGGGTTGATCTCCTTCAGAATGGGCTGGTTGGATCTCCTTGCAGTCCAAGGGACTCTCAAGAGTCTTCTCCAACACCACAGTTCAAAAGCATCAATTCTTCGGTGCTCAGCCTTCTTCACAGTCCAACTCTCACATCCATACATGACCACAGGAAAAACCATAGCCTTGACTAGACGGACCTTAGTTGGCAAAGTAATGTCTCTGCTTTTGAATATACTATCCAGGTTGGTCATAACTTTTCTTCCAAGGAGTAAGCGTCTTCTAATTTCATGGCTGCAGTCACCATCTGCAGTGATTTTGGAGCCC
>SJYX01006425.1:79717-194357 GCA_006410675.1 Oreotragus oreotragus
AACTGGTCAACCACTTGTAAAAGAATGAAACTAGCTTTTATACTTTAAGTTGTACATAGAGATAAATGTAAGAAACAGAGTCACGCAGGGTCAGCTGCTCTGACCCTTACCTAAAAACAGAGTGTTCTTTGCACATATTTGTTCTTACAATGGTCTTAACGTTTGTTTACAATATCTTCTGGTCTGGAGACTGATTAACATTTTATGGCCCCATCTTTCTTTCTATTGATAAAGGTTAGTCAATCAGAAAACTTATTTTCCCTTAAGATCTACTTAGTCTTAAGATAGTGATAAAGTTACATTCTTACATAGCAAGGATACAACAGTTTATAACAAAGAAAGAGAAGTACAGTGATTTATAACAAAGAGAAAATTCATTAACTCAAAAGTCTAGTATTGCTAACATCAAAACTATTATACTTCTTTTTCTACATTCCAATTATATTGATTAATACACTCCCAGGTGCCTGAGGATATGGAGGCCTGGCGACAATCATTAACTCACAAATGAAACCCTTCACCAACATGATTTTTATCTTTAGAAAAAAGATAAAGACTAAGACTTTCAAAATACTCCAAACTGTGCTGTTTATGGTTGAGAGGTTGTAAACAATCATGTGCATAGTAGCAAGAGTGTGGATAATCCTGTCACACAAGCTAGTCTGCCAGCAGAGAGGTTTGACCTGAGACACTCCTTTTATATGCAGGAGACTATTAACTGGAGTTCTAAGTTAATTTTCCAGAGAAAGGTGGTTGGGGATAGCCCCTGTTAATGTCAGAAGAGTGTAGTATAACAGACAGGTTTTGGTTTTGGGGGTAGAATGCTCGAGCAGATCTAGGGGACCTCTTGAGTCTTGATCCGCCTTGCCCGCATGACCTTGTCATGGGTGGAGTCGGGGAGACCCTCGAGTCCTGACCCACCTTTGCCCATCAGGGCTCTTCCTCATGACCTTTGCCATGGGTGGGATCTCCCAAGCTGGTGTCCGGCAGTGTTTGCCTTTTAAATTCCAAGTAAAATTCCACTATTTCTCTGTCAGATATTGCAACAAGGGTGAGAGTCACTGACTGGGATCTGCTTCCTGTTTTCATGATTCTAAGATCTATTTCTCTGTCACTTAACTTTTCTTTAGGCCTGAACTGATTAGAGCACATCTTTTTTGGCTACAATTATATCATGCTCTCTGATGAGACTTAATCCACTGTGATTGGAATACATAGAACCCTGTGCTTTATGTTTAGTTAGTCTCATTCATTATGTGTAGAAGATCAGTCCAATTTTTGGAAGGACATCTGATTTCAAAGTGCCTTTCCAGAGGAGGTGTGGCAAGCTGACTCACCGTCATTACAATGTACATGCATATCTCACTCAACTTGAGAATATCTACATAATCTTTATATTCATAACTATAATTAAAGGTAGAGAAAGCCACATGTAATTTTTATTCAGTAGTTTCAGAGTTACTTGCTGAGAACAGCTAGACATTGAAATTATCTTTCAAAACATGCAATTTGAGAAGAGACAAACTATCTAAGAAGGAAAAGAGAGTGAAAGCAAATTGCTACTGTTAGGATCCAGTAATCATAGAAAAGGTGATATTAAAACAAGCAATGATGTCTTTTTAGTCTGGTGAAGAAGTTCCAAGCCAAGCCTCAGGATTAGGAAAAAAAGTAAGTAATTCACCAAGAAAAATTATCTGTGTCAAGAATGCAGATAAATGGAATATTTTGGTTCAGCATTGAGAGGCATGTTCACCTGATAATCAATCAGTGTGTAAAGTTTTGATTTCAGTTTCTAGCAGCATGAGGCTGTTATATATATTTTTAAACTCGGCAACACCAGTCCCCAGGGGACAAAAAGCAATAATCATGGTTATATCTCTCTGGATAAGGCAGTTCTTTTTTGATTTTGTTGCTTTTGTTTGCTTGTTTCTCCTGGGAGCTTGACTAGGCACTCAGGAGAAAGACTTTATTGCCATGTTTACTTAGCATGAGTTTCCAACTTTCTCAAGGCCTTTTCTGGCACAGATTTCAAGTTCCCTCTCAGCTCTCTAGGCAGTGCTCCAAGTTTACTTCAACCACACCAGGAGCTTTAAATCGTTGCCCAATCTCCTTTTCACCCTTCATCATACCATCCCAACCTCATTTCTCTGTGTCATATTCTCAGAGCAGTCATGGAAATCACTCTCAGCTTCCTTGTTTCTCTCTCCTAAAGCCTTTCTCCTCTCTCTTGAGGTTATCTCCTCATCTTTCTGCCTTTTCTCCTTCTGCACCTGAGCAGCTCTATGTAGCTAGAAAATAATCCATGACAACACTGGCTGGTCACAGTTTAAAATGATCACAGATTTGAGGTGGGTTCTCTATGTTGTCCAGCAACCTTCCTGTTTTTACCAGGTTGATTCAGTTCCCTAGACAGTAATTTTATACCTTCTCCTTGATCCTCAAACTTCCCCTTTGTAAGGAGATCTTCTTTGGCAACCCCATTGAAAAGTGCACCTTGACCCCACCATTCTGTCCTCCCAACCCCACTTTTTTCCTTCATAGCACTTATCATCATCAGGAATTTTATATATGGAGAATGGAAGCTCCATGAAAACATAAACTTTGTTTCATAATCAATTTTGAAATGATCAGTAGATGTCTAGTACTTTTTATTAATTAAAGAAATCCAATGCTCTATTAACTCCTTGGAAGATCTACCCAATTTGATTTTTATTGACCCAGGGAGAAGGGTGTAGTATGAGAATTAGAAAGTTCACTTCTGGAACATGAGTCAGAGCTTTGCTGATCCAAGATGTTCCACTTGTCCTTTCTTAATGAATGCATCTTTTCCCATAGGTCAATTCTTATTCACTTTATTCCCACCCTTTGCCATAATGTTCTGATGTTATAGTTAATAAATAATCTCCTGTTTTGTAAGAGCTTCACTCCATATGTGTGCACATAATTTCATGATTGCTCTGCAAGCTTGACAGCATTTTTTGGTGTTGATTTTGTCTTTATGATTATATGAAAGAAGTGCATCATACAGGAAACACCCTTATGTTAAAAGTCTTTTTGGGGTAATGATGACTTATACCTTGTCCATCAATGAGGTAGGATGTTAACCAAGCAGACTTATCTCTTAGGCCGATACATTGATGTTTCTGATGACTGAGCAAAGCTATTCCAAAGAGAACATGAACTATTTCAGCCCTAGGTTATTGCTCTGAAGTGGTGTTTCATACTTAATGGAGCAAAGCAGATAGATAAAGGACACTCACGCTGCATGAAATTCCAAAAGCGTTGTTTTCCCACCCACCTATTGTCTTTCTTTCCTTTTTAAATCCAGTGAGGACCCAGAATTTAGCACTAAGACATCACGGAGCACAGAACGAATTACTTAATCTGGGTAATTACTTAAGGTCTCGAAAATGACCCTTGGGTATGAAAGCAGAATTTCATCAAACATTTAGAGAGTGAAATCCTCAGAAGTCAAATAGCAGTCAGGTACCTCTATAGGCTACTGAGATATCAAAGGCAAAAATGCCAAAGATTGTCTCTGATTTCATGTTATTGCTATGTATATACTTGAGTGTAATTGACTCATTTCCACAGGAAAACAAAATAAATATATAACTTAAAAAAATACTAGTTTGGAAAAAAAATACACCTTATTTGCGTGTCTTTTGATTAAGTTTTCTTCAGAACAAATTAAGAGCTAGGCTTCAGCCTGTTTCAGAAGTGGTGTGATTTTTTTTTCCAGGGTATCTTGGATTGGCATCTTACAATGTATCTGGGGCTCAATTCAGTACCCTTGGCTTGCAGTCCCTGCTGTCATTCAAGGCAGCAGAACAGAGACTAGGCTTACCAGGGTCTTTGGTCCAGTGACCTTTAGCCATGGGTAGCCTCAGTCTGTTCCATTTACACAAATTTTTTTTGCTTGTTTTTAATATCAGAAAAAGTTGTAACTAACTCTAACTACATTAAAAGTATGCTTTGCAAGAGAATCATAGAAACAAATTTCAGCAGTTTACTTTGATGGAGAACATAGAAATTTGAAAGAACAGTCCATTATTTGTACTATCATTATCTGACAAAGTATTATTTGATCAATAAATAATAATAACTCACATTTATTAGAAAAGAAGCAAAAATATGCTAACTGCCTTCTACATTGGCTGGAGTATCACAGAATGTGATATTTTCAACTGACAAGAACACCAGAATATTAACTTGGAAGTCACCAGGAAATAGTAACTCACTTCATATCTGAAAGTTTAATAATGTTTCTGTTTGTGAAGGGATACTAACCTGAGTAAAATGGAAAATCAACATACTGTATTAAAATTTAGTTATTCACAAGAAACTGGTATTAATTTACTAATCTCTGTATTTCTCACAGCCTTATGAATATCTGGGGACATTTTTTTCTATCTTGAAGCCCAAGTTGTATCAATTAGGCATTTATTTTGCATGGTTATCATATTTCTGAGGAAAGCTTTCCTCAGGAAGTGGACTCTGCTAATTTTAAGATTGACAGAGATATATTTTATTATCTGTATATTTCTAGGGAATGAACACCAAAACAAAGCACTCTGACTGTGATGTAGATAGGCAGAATTTGGAACAATACTTTCCAACCTCAAATGCCTGCCCACATTTGTATCACATGAGGTTTCTAACAAAGTTATGTGTTTCTGAATGTAGAAACACAATCCATGGACTGTCCATACAAACACTTTAGTCATTGACAAAGGCTGAAAACAAGTGGCTCTCTAGTGGAAATATTGAAAGAATATTTAATGAGGAAATTTATGAATAGGGAAAATGGAAAACTATTTTTCCTAAAATGAATGAGTTAGTGAGTATACCTTGTAGAAAACTAGATGCTTTTACTTAATAGCTTATTGGAACTTGATTTTTCTCCTTTGTGACAGTAAAATGGCCATCTTTTATTCCTTATATTGGTCTTGTTGGGTTTCCATGGTGGCTCATTGGTAAAGAATCTACCTGCCAGTGTAGCAAATGGCAGGTTCGACTGCTATGCCAGAAGATTTCATAAAGAACTGACGTGTCACTCCAGTATTCTTGCCTGAGAAATCCCATGGACAGAGAAGCCTGGTGAGCTACAGTCTATGGGGTCACAAAAGAGTCACACACGACTTAGTGACTAAAAACAACAATCTATCTCATTAGTAAACTGACATGTGAAACTGCCTAGATACATGGTGTGGCCATTACAGGTAGCTCTTTAATATACCATTGAATTTTAAAATGATTTTTTCAAGGGAATGAATTTTAAGAAAGCTTTGAAATATTGACTTATGCTTTGAAATCCATAATTTATATACAATAATATTTCTTAGATGCAGGAATTAGAAATTTTTAGATCTTAAGAGCATGATGATGCAGTCTAAAATAGTCAAAGTGAAAATGTCAGTCACTCAGTTGTGTCTGACTCTTTGCAACTCATAACTGAATTTCCAATTTGGAAACTATCTCCCAATATATAGTAAAAGTAAAGGACCTAAAATGAGCTCCTCTAATAATAATGCAGCTTATCAAATACTCACTCTTTGGTCTAAGCATTTATTGAGATGTTTTATAGGTATAACACTGTAATCAATCCTTTAACATGAAAACAATAGAAAATATAGTCTTTAATTTCAGAAAGCATGGAATTTATTTGTGCAGACCATAAAGACTACAAAAAAAATCTATAATGCATATTAGATATTAGCTGGCTCATGGTGTTTTAGAAATAATAACATTGATATTATTTAATGATGCAATGGTAATAAATCTGAAATTAAAAGGCTATTTTACTGCTTAAACTGAAAACATTCAGATTTTTTTGTTTCCAAAAAAAAGTTGCTGTTTTCTCCAAAATGTAAAATGTCTCACTGATCTTTCAATTTAACAAATAAGATGATTTAAAAAACATGAATATTTATCTCAACACATGCTAAAATATATTTTAAAAATTTCAAATTTATTCTTGATATCAGTTCAGTTCAGTCCAGTCACTCAGTCATGTCCAACTCTTTGCGATCCCATGAATGAAAGCACACCAGGCCTCCCTGTCCATCACCAACTCCCGGAGTTCACTCAAACTAATAAAAAACATGAATATTTATCTCAACACATGCTAAAATATATTTTAAAAATTTCAAATTTATTCTTGATATCAGTTCAGTTCAGTCCAGTCACTCAGTCATGTCCAACTCTTTGCGATCCCATGAATGAAAGCACACCAGGCCTCCCTGTCCATCACCAACTCCCGGAGTTCACTCAAACTAATATCCATAGAGTCAGTGATGCCATCCAGCCATCTCATCCTCAGTCATCCCCTTCTCCTCCTGCCCCCAATCCCTCCCAGCATGAGGGTCTTTTCCAATGAGTCAACTCTTTGCATAAGGTGGCCAAGGTATTGGAGTTTCAGCTTCAGCATTCTTGATATATTTCTTATTAAACTATAAATTATATTTAGCATAATACAGTATAGTTTTATCATACCAATAGTTAATATTACATATAGTGATGGTACATTAGAAGAATTCTAAGTAAAATTTGGAATTGATAAAGAATTGTTAAGGTCATCACTATGATTTAAATGTATTTTTTTCTTTCTAACTTGTAAAATATAACAAGAAACAAAGTAAGAAATATTAGAGAAAGAAACATCCTTTCTGAAAGATCAAATATTTTTGCCTATTTAGAAAACACAATGCAATAATCTATGAAAGATATTAAAATTAAAGTAATTCATTAATCACAGTTGAAAAATAAATATACATAGGTTAGCAGGTATACCANTTATACACATCTAGATGTGTATAAGAGACAGATATTAGAGAAAGAAACATCCTTTCTGAAAGATCAAACATTTTTGCCTATTTAGAAAACACAATGCAATAATCTATGAAAGATATTAAAATTAAAGTAATTCATTAATCACAGTTGAAAAATAAATATACATAGGTTAGCAGGTATACCATTATATTTATCTATTGCTGCATTAAAAGTTGTCCCCAAATCTAGCAGTTGAAGACAGCAAACATTTATTATCTCAGTTTCTGAGAGTCAGAAATATGGAAGCTGCTTAGCTGGGTGATTCTGGCTCACAGTCTCTTAAGAGGTGCAGTCAAGCTGTCAGCCTGGTCTGCAGCCAACTCAAGACTGTACTAGAGTTTAAGTATATGTTTCTAAGCTCACATGATGTAGTTGTTGGTAAGGTTCAGTTCCTCCAAACTGTTTGAGAAAGATACATAGAGAGGCATAAAGCCCAAAGGGGAAGCCCCAGTCCAGATCAATCTCAGAACTGACATGCCATAACTTCTGCCATATATCATTAGTCATCCAGATCAACCCTAGTACAGTACAGTAGAAGTCTATCTATGTGTCAGTTCTGGGAGTTACAGGTTGTTAGACAATTTGGAGGCTGCAGAGACGGCAGTCAGAAAATAAGATCACACACACATTCACAAAATTCAGGATATAAACAAAGTAAATATACAGATCTTCCTCAACTTACAATGGGCTTACATCCTTTTAAACCCATCATGTTGAAAATATCATGAGTTTAAATGCTTTTAATACACCTAATTTACCAAACAAAGTAGCTTAGCCTAGTTCACTTTAACCTTGCTCAGAGCACTATGTAGCCCACCAGGCTCCTCTGTCCGTAGAATTTCCCAGGCAAGAATACTGGAGTGGGTTGCTATTTGCCTCTCCAGGGAATCTTCCCAACCCAGGGATTGAACCTGTGTCTCCTGCATTGGTAGGTGGAGGCTTTACCAATGAGCCCCCAGGAAGCCCCAATTTATATACTGAATGGCTTAAAACTTAATCATATAATAACAGTATTGTTACAAATAGATTAAACATCACAAAAGATATCTTTTAAAAAAATATTTATTTGGCTGCATTGGGTTTTCATTGTGGCACGTAGGATCTTTGTTGGGGGCACACAAGCTCTTTAGTTACAGCATATGAACTCTTAGTTGTGGCATGTGGGATCCAGTTCCCTGACCAGAGATGGAGCCTGGGCCCCCCTGCAATGGGAGTGTGGAGTCCCAGCCACTGGACCACCATGTACGCTCAGTTGCTCAGTCATGTCTGATTCTTAGTGACCCTGTGGATTGTAGCCCGCCAGGCTCTGCTGTCCATGGGATTTCCCAGGTAAGAATTCTGGGATGGGTTGCTATGCCCTCCTCCGGGGGATCTTCTTGACCCAGGGACTGAACCCATGTCTCCTGCATAGCAGGTGGATTCTCTACCACTGAGCCACAGGGGACGCCTACCAGGTAACCACAAATAAATGAATGGGGTTATAACCTAAATGATAAGATGGTCCTTAGCATCTCCATATAATATTAATAGATATTAATATTAATAGAAAACTGCTGCTGTGCAACTACATACACAAAGCCTCTGTTTAGCTTCTTCAGCTATTCTCAGCACTGTATGGTTCTCTCTAAGAGAAAGTCTGTTTATTGATATGATGCTTGGCAGATACAAAAGAATAATAAAATTTGGAACAGATTGTGGAGTCTTAAATGAAAATGTGGCAGCTCTACATGAACATAAACTCTTTCCAGACAATTAAAAGAGCACACACATTTGTATTTTTACACATCCATCAAAAAACTGAAAACAGTTGAAAGTACTTCTGACAAAATAACATTTCTTAACTGTCAAAAATAGGCTTTAAATGTGTACATTTGATTTTAAAATATTGATATTATAATTATGAGTATGAATTTCTTTTAATGGCAATTCTAGTTCAGTCCAATTCAATCATTCAGTCGCTCAGTCGTGTCCGACTCTTTGCGACTCCATTGACTGCAGCGTGCCAGGCCTCTCTGTCCATTGCCAACTCCCAGAGTTTACTCAAACTCATGTCCTTTGAGTTGGTGATACCATTCAACCATTTCATCCTCTGTCATCCCCTTCTCCTTCCACCTTCAATCTTTCCCAGCATCAGGTCTTTTCCAATGAGTCAGTTCTTCACATCAGGTGGCCAAAGTATTGGAGTATCAGTTTCAGCATCAGTCCTTCCAATGAATATTCAGGATTGATTTCCTTTAGGATGGACTGGTTGGATCTCCTTGCAGTCCCAGAGACTCTCAAGAGTCTTCTCCAACACCACAGTTCAAAAGAATCAATTCTTCAGCACTCAGCTTTCTTTATAGTCCAACCCTCACATCCATACATGACTACTGGAAAAACCATAGCCTTGACCAGATGGGCCTTTGTTGGCAAAGTAATGTCTTTGCTTTTTAATATGCTGTCTGGGTTGGTCATAACTTTCCTTCCAAGGAGTAAGCATCTTTTAATTTCATGGCTGCAATCACCATCTGCAGTGATTTTGGACCCCAGAAAAATAA
Source organism: Oreotragus oreotragus (assembly GCA_006410675.1). NCBI lineage: Eukaryota > Metazoa > Chordata > Mammalia > Artiodactyla > Bovidae > Oreotragus > Oreotragus oreotragus. The sequence continues at coordinate 89,086 of SJYX01006425.1, forward strand.
AGTCAGCCACTGTTTCCACTGTTTCCCCATCTATTTTCCATGAAGTGATGGGACCGGATGCCATGATCTTAGTTTTCTAAATGTTGAGCTTTAAGCCAACTTTTTCCCTCTCTTCTCTCACTTTCATCAAGAGGCTCTTTAGTTCTTCGCTTTCTGCCCTAAGGGTGTTGTCGTCTGCATATCTAAGGTTATTGATATTTCTCCTGGCAATCAGTTCTAGTAGATAAGCATTTTATTATGTTTAGCAACAATATTCACAAAAATATATAGTGATAAAGGATCTGGTTTATCTTTCTTATCATGGTTTATTATAAGATTCTTAACGTATGTTGATCCCCTACTGGGTGGCAGTTATGTTGAATCTATAGTTTTCTCCTGCTTGATGCCAATGACATGTTCATGAAAATCTGATGCTCTGCACAATAATACTTACTGGTAGACTATTCCTATTTTAAAATGTGAAATATTTAAAGGTGTTTCTTTTCCACCCATAGTCCCCACTCTGTTTACTAACAGGTAAATAAGACAAAGTAAACTGCTTATGTATGAGTTACATGCAAATCATATTAAGAAGTAAAATAATTTAGCTATCAATTATCTATCACCAGTTAATATATTGGTTTCTAGACAGTTGTTTTTACTATATATTTCCTTTGTTGATGCTTACTTGGTCTACTTGTGACTCTGATGGTCAAACAATTGTATTCGAAAGGTAATTAGAGATGTTTCCTACACATTATTTTGTTAAAAAGTGTAGTGAGTTTTGGGCATTACATTTTTTCTTTGCAAGCATTAGCCAAAAGTATTATCTTGAAAAATATGTACATTCCATGAAATTTTGATACTCTAAACCAAAGGAACATATATATATATTTGCTCATGTACTTTTCAGTCTCTAGCCATTAGCCATTATTTTCCCCTTTTGCAGATAGGAAAGCTGAGGTCCAGAGAGCCTGAGTGACTTGTCAAAGGTCTCTTATATGATGAAATTGTCTATAAATATTTTTATTGAATTTTACTAAATTTTATTATTTGGATAATTTGCTTTGATAATTTCAAGAATCTAGAGCCAGCTAAGTTATTCCTTTAAATAAAAAATTTTTTTTCTCCAATATCTCTCCTAGCATTTAATTTCTTGTGAATTTTGCCTAAATATTTCCTTAATACTAAGCAAATATTGCTAGGGGCTTCCCTGGTGGCTCAGATGGTAAAGAATCTACCTTCTGTGTGGAAGACCTGGGTTTGATCCCTAGGTTGGGAAGATCCCTTGGAGAAGGAAACACCAACTCACTCCAGTATTCTTGCCTGGAAAATCCCCATAGACAAGAGATGCGTGACAGGAAGAGTCCATGGGGTCACAAAGAGTCAGACACGACTGAGCGACTAAGTACACGCCGCACTATCTATGTTCAACTGCTATGATTGCTTTTCACTTCAAAAGGAGAAAAAATGGCATCTCTGGTTTGCCCAGTTAAAAGAATAGTAATGTTGTGTTCTAGATTTAGTGGTGTACTTCCTGTATCTAAATTATATTTAGTGCATTTTTGTCTATGATGGCTCATTGATAAGGAACCTGCCTGCCAGTGCAAGAGACATGAGTTTGATCTCTAGGTTGGGGAGATCCCTTGGAGACATAAATGGCAACCTGCTCCAGTATTCTTGCTTGGGAAATCTCATAGACAGATGAGCCTGGTAGGCCAGAGTCCATGGGGTCGCAAAAGAGTTGGATGTGACTTAGAGACAATAACAATATCCATGTATTCACATTCAATTCCCTTTTAAAAGTATTTTCCAAAGTAAGCTATTAACATTTTTCATTCTCAACAATCTTTTCTCTTTTTCTTGTACCCTATCATCTTTATTTTTGTACTATCATCACAAATAATGTTACCTTATTTAGTGGCAAATGAAGTTTGTTTGTTTTTTTTTTTCAATTGCTTAGTTTGGGTGCAGTTCAATAATTTACATCAAAATGGTTACTTGGAAAGTTGTTCCTGTTAACATTATCTATCTGAACCAAAGACATCATCATTTTATTATTCTATTTTCAGAAACTCACTTATCTAGATTTATGTTGGAAACCATGATTACATAATGGAAGGCCAGTGAGTCTTTCAATTAGTATCGCTTTTCATCAGATAACCAGAGCACAAAGTCTTAGATTATTAATATTGTTGGTGACTTTAAACACATTTCTCTCTCTAGCTACCTGAAATACTCAAAACAATTCGGTGATTTTTACTGATTTGCTGGTAGCTAACCACGTAAGTGTATTAGAATAGTGTTTCTGCATTCTTTAGAAATGGAGGGATTCAAATTGGTTTTCACATCAACCATTTCTTTTCATGCATAAAGCTGAAAGGTTACTAAATGTGTGTTCAGTGTGCTAACTTATAGGGAAATAATACAATGTCTTTCTCTTTTGTCAAAATTTCTGGAATTTTTACTTTTTCATGTGACCATAAAAATCTAATCCTATCCTTCCTCATATAGAGAATAGTTTTTTTGGTGACTTTTTTAGTGTTTCTCAATATCAGACTCTGACAAGGACCTGACAATTAATTTTTTTTAATTTTTGAATTATAGTTTATATACAATATTCTATGTTAGTCTAGAGAAGAAAGTGGCAGCCCACTCCGGGTACTCTTGCCTAGAAAATCTCATAGACAGAGGACCCTGATGGGCTGCAGTCCATGTGGTCACAAAAGAGTCAGACATGATTTAGGAACTAAACACAACAAATTATTTGTTAGTGATGTAAAATATAGTGATTCATAAATTTAAAGGTTTTATTCTATTTATAGTTACTCCAAGATATTTGCTATGGTCCTCGTATTGTACAAAATATCCTTGTAGCTTATTTTATCCCCAACAGTTTTTTAACCTCTTAATTCCCTCCCCCTATATTGCCCCTCCCCCCTTACCTCTCAAGACCCATAACCACTACTTTGGAGAACTGACAGTTTATCTTTAACTTCAGAAACAACTTCAGTTTAATATTATTTTATACTTCAGGAAGTTTCATCAGAGCTTTCTTTTCCAAAATACATTTTTTTCTTTTATATATACTCAAGAAATCTGTCATTTGATTCTTTGGCTCATGTTTTTTGTCTTTTGCATCTGTGCGTATGTCTGTCCTCTTTTCAGTGTTAAATATTCCCAATTAATACATCAGCTGTGTGGTCTGATAGCCTGAAGAAATTTCTTAGAATCAGTTTCCTTGCTTTCTAGGCATAAATCATCTTTACTTTTTTGAATGGAAAATTTCATTAAAATGAATTGTTTTAATTTAAAGAAGATTACGTAAATCGGTTAGTTAAGAATTTTGACAGTCATGATGAATCAATGCATATGGACTCTGTATTAATATAATTTCGCTGTTTGCTTTGACCTTTATTTTCATTTATTCAACTGAACAAATATTTTTGAGTGCTAATCCAAAAACTAGTGCTTTTATTTTTTTTTATTTTTTTTGTATTTATTTATTTTTTTACACGAACTCCCAAACATGAACCCCCCTCCCACCTCCCACCCCACATCATCCCTCCAGATCATCCCCATACATCAGCCCCAAGCATCCTGCATCCTGCATTGAACATAGACTAGCAATTCATTTCTTACATGATAGTATACATATTTCAATGCTAGTCTCCCAAATCATCCCACCCTCTCCCTCTCCCTCTCCTTCTCCCTCAGAGTCCATAAGTCCGCTCTACACATCTGTATCTCTTTTGCTGTCTTGCATACAGGGTCCTCATTACCATCTTTCTAAATTCCATATATATGTGTTAGTATACTGTATTGGTGTTTTTCTTTCTGGCTTACTTCACTCTGTATAATTGGTTCCAGTTTCATCCATCTTATTAGAACTGATTCAAATGTATTCTTTTTAATGGCTGAGTAATACTCCATTGTGTATATATACCACAGCTTTCTTATCCATTCATCCGCTGATGGACATCTAGGTTGTTTCCATGTCCTGGCTATTATAAACAGTGCTGCAATGAACATTGGGGTACATGTGTCTCTTTCTATTCTGGTTTCCTCGGTGTGTATGCCCAGCAGTGGGATTGCTGGGTCATAAGGCAGTTCTATTTGCAATTTCTTAAGGAATCTCCACACTGTTCTCCATAGTGGCTGTACTAGTTTGCATTCCCACCAACAGTGTAAAAGGGTTCCCTTTTCTCCACACCCTCTCCAGCATTTATTGCTTGCAGACTTTTGGATCGCAGCCATTCTGACTGGTGTGAAGTGGTATCTCATTGTGGTCTTGATTTGCATTTCTCTGATAATGAGTGACGTTGAGCATCTTTTCATGTGTTTGTTAGCCATCCGTATGTCTTCTTTGGAGAAATGTCTATTTAGTTCTTTGGCCCATTTTTTGATTGGGTCGTTTATTTTTCTGGAATTGAGCTGTATAAGTTGCTTGTATATTTTTGAGATTAGTTGTTTGTCAGTTGCTTCATTTGCTATTATTTTCTCCCATTCAGAGGGTTGTCTTTTCACCTTGCTTATAGTTTCCTTTGTTGTGCAGAAGCTTTTAATTTTAATTAGATCCCATTTGTTTATATTTGCTTTTATTTCCAGTATTCTGGGAGGCGGATCATTGAGGATCCTGCTGTGATTTATGTCGGAGAGTGTTTTGCCTATGTTCTCCTCTAGGAGTTTTATAGTTTCTGGTCTTACATTTAGATCTTTAATCCATTTTGAGTTTATTTTTGTGTGTGGTGTTAGAAAGTGATCTAGTTTCATTCTTTTACAAGTGGTTGACCAGTTTTCCCAGCACCACTTGTTAAAGAGATTGTCTTTACTCCATTGTATATTCTTGCCTCCTTTGTCAAAGATAAGGTGTCCATATGTGTGTGGATTTATCTCTGGGCTTTCTATTTTGTTCCATTGATCTATATTTCTGTCTTTGTGCCAGTACCACACTGTCTTGATGACTGTGGCTTTGTAGTAGAGCCTGAAGTCAGGTAAGTTGATTCCTCCAGTTCCATTCTTCTTTCTCAAAATTGCTTTGGCTATTCGAGGTTTTTTGTATTTCCATACAAATCTTGAAATTATTTGTTCTAGTTCTGTGAAAAATACCGCTGGTAGCTTGATAGGGATTGCATTGAATCTGTAGATTGCTTTGGGTAATATATTCATTTTCACTATATTGATTCTTCCAATCCATGAACATGGTATATTTCTCCATCTATTAGTGTCCTCTTTGATTTCTTTCATCAGTGTTTTATAGTTTTCTATATATAAGTCTTTAGTTTCTTTAGGTAGATATATTCCTAAGTATTTTATTCTTTTCGTTGCAATGGTGAATGGAATTGTTTCCTTAATTTCGTTTTCTACTTTCTCATTATTAGTGTATAGGAATGCAAGGGATTTCTGTGTGTTGATTTTATATCCTGCAACTTTACTATATTCATTGATTAGCTCTAGTAATTTTCTGGTGGAGTCTTTAGGGTTTTCTATGTAGAGGATCATGTCATCTGCAAACAGTGAGAGTTTTACTTCTTCTTTTCCAATTTGGATTCCTTTTATTTCTTTTTCTGCTCTGATTGCTGTGGCCAAAACTTCCAGAACTATGTTGAATAGTAGCGGTGAAAGTGGACATCCTTGTCTTGTTCCTGACTTTAGGGGAAATGCTTTCAATTTTTCACCATTGAGGATAATGTTTGCTGTGGGTTTGTCATATATAGCTTTTATTATGTTGAGGTATGTTCCTTCTATTCCTGCTTTCTGGAGAGTTTTTATCATAAATGGATGTTGAATTTTATCAAAGGCCTTCTCTGCATCTATTGAGATAATCATATGGCATTTATTTTTCAATTTGTTAATGTGGTGAATTACATTGATTGATTTGCGAATATTGAAGAATCCTTGCATTCCTGGGATAAAGCCTACTTGGTCATGGTGTATGATCTTTTTAATGTGTTGTTGGATTCTGATTGCTAGAATTTTGTTGAGGATTTTTGCATCTATGTTCATCAGTGATATTGGCCTGTAGTTTTCTTTTTTTGTGGCATCTTTGTCAGGTTTTGGTATTAGGGTGATGGTGGCCTCATAGAATGAGTTTGGAAGTTTACCTTCCTCTGCAATTTTCTGGAAGAGTTTGAGTAGGATAGGTGTTAGCTCTTCTCGAAATTTTTGGTAGAATTCAGCTGTGAAGCCGTCTGGACCTGGGCTTTTGTTTGCTGGAAGATTTCTGATTACAGTTTCAATTTCCGTGCTTGTGATGGGTCTGTTAAGATTTTCTATTTCTTCCTGGTTCAGTTTTGGAAAGTTGTATTTTTCTAAGAATTTGTCCATTTCTTCCACGTTGTCCAATTTATTGGCATATAATTGCTGATAGTAGTCTCTTATGATTCTTTGTATTTCTGTGTTGTCTGTTGTGATCTCTCCATTTTCATTTCTGATTTTATTGATTTGATTTTTCTCCCTTTGTTTCTTGATGAGTCTGGCTAATGGTTTGTCAATTTTATTTATCTTTTCAAAAAACCAGCTTTTGGCTTTGTTGATTTTTGCTATGGTCTCTTTTGTTTCTTTTGCATTTATTTCTGCCCTAATTTTTAAGATTTCTTTCCTTCTACTAACTCTGGGGTTCTCCATTTCTTCCTTTTCTAGTTGCTTTAGGTGTAGAGTTAGGTTATTTATTTGACTTTTTTCTTGTTTCCTGAGGTATGCCTGTATTGCTATGAACTTTCCTCTTAGCACTGCTTTTATAGTGTCCCACAGGTTTTGGGTTGTTGTGTTTTCATTTTCATTCATTTCTATGCACATTTTGATTTCTTTTTTGATTTCTTCTGTGATTTGTTGGTTATTCAGAAGCGTATTGTTCAGCCTCCAAATGTTGGAATTTTTAATAGTTTTTCTCCTGTAATTGAGATCTAATCTTAATGCATTATGGTCAGAAAAGATGCTTGGAATGATTTCGATTTTTTTGAATTTATCAAGGTTAGATTTATGTCCCAGGATGTGATCTATCCTGGAGAAGGTTCCGTGAGCACTTGAGAAAAAGGTGAAATTCATTGTTTTGGGGTGAAATGTCCTATAGATATCAATTAGGTCTAACTGGTCTATTGTATCATTTAAAGTTTGCGTTTCTTTGTTAATTTTCTGGTTAGTTGATCTGTCCATAGGTGTGAGTGGGGTATTAAAGTCTCCCACTATTATTGTGTTATTGTCAATTTCCCCTTTCATACTTGTTAGCATTTGTCTTACATATTGCGGTGCTCCTATGTTGGGTGCATATATATTTATAATTGTTATATCTTCTTCTTGGATTGATCCTTTGATCATTATGTAGTGGCCTTCTTTGTCTCTTTTCACAGCCTTTGCTTTAAAGTCTATTTTATCAGCTATGAGTATTGCCACTCCTGCTTTCTTTTGGTCTCTATTTGCATGATATATCTTTTTCCAGCCTTTCACTTTCAGTCTGTTTATGTCCCTTGTTTTGAGGTGGGTTTCTTGTAGACAGCATATACAAGGGTCTTGTTTTTGTATCCATTCAGCCAGTCTTTGTCTTTTGGTTGGGGCATTCAACCCATTTACGTTTAAGGTAATTATTGAGAAGTATGATCCCGTTGCCATTTACTTTATTGTTTTGGGTTCGGGTTTATACACCCTTTTTGTTTCCTGTCTAGAGAATATCCTTTAGCATTTGTTGGAGAGCTGGTTTGGTGGTGCTGAATTCTCTCAGCTTTTGCTTGTCTGTAAAGCTTCTGATTTCTCCTTCGTATTTGAAAGAGATCCTTGCTGGGTACAGTAATCTGGGCTGTAGGTTTTTTTCGTTCAACACTTTAAGTATGTCTTGCCATTCCCTCCTGGCCTGAAGAGTTTCTATTGAAAGATCAGCTGTTATCCTTATGGGAATCCCCTTGTGTGTTATTTGTTGTTTTCCCCTTGCTGCTTTTAATAGTTGTTCTTTGTGTTTGATCTTTGTTAATTTGATTAATATGTGTCTTGGCGTGTTTCGCCTTGGGTTTATCCTATTTGGAACTCTCTGGGTTTCTTGGACTTGGTTGGCTATTTCCTTCCCCATTTTAGGGAAGTTTTCAACTATTATCTCCTCAAGGATTTTCTCATGGTCTTTCTTTTTGTCTTCTTCTTCTGGGACTCCTATAATTCGAATGTTGGAGCGTTTCATATTGTCCTGGAGGTCTCTGAGATTGTCCTCATTTCTTTTAATTCGTTTTTCTCTATTCCTCTCTGATTCATTTATTTCTACCATTCTATCTTCTATTTCACTAATCCTATCTTCTGCCTCCGTTATTCTACTATTTGTTGCCTCCAGAGTGTTCCTGATCTCATTTATTGCATTATTTATTGTACAATGACTCTTTTTTATTTCTTCTAAGTCCTTGTTAAACCTTTCTTGCATCTTCTCAATCCTTGTCTCCAGGCTATTTATCTGTGATTCCATTTTTATTTCAAGATTTTGGATCATTTTCACTATCAATATTCGGAATTCTTTCTCAGGTAGATTCCCTATCTCTTCCTCTTTTGTTTGGTTTGGTGGACATTTCTCCTGTTCCTTTACCTGCTGAGTATTCCTCTGTCTCTTCATCTTGGTTATATTGCTGTGTTTGGGGTGGCCTTTCTATATTTTGGGAATTTGTGGAGTTCTCTTTATTATGGAGTTTCCTCACTGTGGGTAGGGTTGTATCTGTGGCTTGTCAAGGTTTCTTGGTGAGGGAGGCTTGTGCTGGAGTTCTGGTGGGTGGAGCTGGATTTCTTCTCTCTGGAGTGCAATGGAGTGACCAGTAATAGGTTATGAGACGTCAGTGGTTTTGGAGTAACTTTGAGCTTCCTGTATATTGAAGCTCAGGGATGTGTTCTTCTGTTGCTGGAGAATTTGCGTGGTATGTCTTCCTCTGGAACTTGTTGGCCCTTGGGTGGTGCTTGGTTTCAGTATATATATGGAGGTGTTTGATTAGCTCCTATTTATTAATGTTCCGTGGATTCAGGAGTTCTCTGATATTCTCAGGGTTTGGACTTAAGCCTCCTGCTTCTGGTTTTCAGTTTTATTTTTACAGTAGCCTCAAGACGTCTCCATCTATACAGCACCGATGATAAAACATCTAGGTTAAAGGTGAAAAGTTTCTCCACCTTGAGGGACACCCAGAGAGGTTCTCTGAGTTACATGGAGAAGAGAAGAGGGAGGGGTTAGTTAGAGGTGACTGGAATGAGATGAGGTGGGATTAAAAGAGGAGAGAGCAAGCTAGCCAGTAATCACTTCCTTATGTGCGCTCCACAGTCTGGACCGCTCAGAGGTATTCACAGGGTTATACAGGGTAGAGAAGAGGGAGGAAGTAGACAGAGGTGGCTAGGAGGATAAAAGAGGGAAATGAAAAGGAGAGAGACAGATCCAGCCAGTAACCAGTTCCTTAAGTGTTCTCCCCCATCTAGAACACACAGAGATTCACAGAGTTGGGTAGAGAAGAGAAGGGGGAGAGAAGAGACAGAGTCCTCTTGGTGGATAAAAAGCAGAGTCCAAAGGAGGAGAGAGTGGTCAAGCCAGTAATCTCACTCTCAGGTAAAACTGGGTAGTGAAATTTGGGTTTTTAAAAGTACAGAATTGACAACAAAAACCAAAAAGCAAAGATTAAAAATCTAGAGAAAAAAAAAAAAAAAAAATTTTTTTTAAGTAATAAAAAAATAAAAATCTAGAGTAGAGGTTAGATTTTCAAAAATACAATATTAAAGAAAAGAAGAAGAAAGGGGAAAAAAAAGCCACAATAAATATTAAAACAACAGTAACAACAACCTCACTAAAACTATATATGGTGTTTGCTTTAAAAAATAGGGTTTATAGAAATAAAAATTAAAGGAGAAATAGAGGACTTAACAATTTTAAAAAGTAAAAAAAAAAAAAAAAGACTAAAAAGAAAAGAAGAAAATGCAACCATGCAACAACATCAACAAAAAACAACCACAACAACAACAAAAAAAAAAAAAAAAAAAAAAAGGGAAAAAAAAAAAAAAAAAAAAAAAAAGAATGATTGTAAAAATAGTAAAGATATGTCTGACCCTTTCTCTGGTGTTGTGGGCTGTGTGGGGTCAGTTCCAAGGTGCTTCCTTTTTTTTTTTTTTTTTTAACTTCTGTTTGCTGGTCTCTTCAGTGTCTGATTTCTGTCCTGTCACAGAGCGGGTGGTGATGGACACTTTGTTTGTTTGTTTGTTTTCTCAGGCTCACTTGTTCAGTTGAGCTGTGGGGAGGGATGGATGCTGCAAACAAATAACACTATCGTGTGCCTGCAGTGTCTCAGCCCCGCTGGACCTGACCCTGCTCGCGGCGCACAAACCGCTCAGGCTCTACGTTGCTCCGCCGGGAGCCGTCTGAGGCCGGCCCTAGGCTGCATGCCCTTCCCGGATCTAAGCCACTCAGGTTCGGCGCTCAGGTAGCCTTCAGCGGCACAGGTTCAGTTGGGACTGCGTTTTGTGCTCTTCCCAGGTCCAAGTAGCTCAGGTATTTGGCGAGCACGGTAGCTGCAACTTGTCGCCTTTCTGGTATCTGCCACTCAGTTTTCTGGGTGTACCGCTGGCACCTCTTGTGAGGCGGATGGTGACTGTCCAGAACCCCCAGCAGTCTTAGCAAAGAAGCCTGCTTGCGATTTGGTAGGTAAAGTCTCTCCGGGGCTGCGATTGCCCCCTTCCAGCCCTTCCGGCTCTGGCTGCCTGCCGCCGGCGGGGGATGGTCTGCAGCCGGCTAGTTCTTTTCCGCCCTTTGTTCCATGTGCGGACCTGGCGGTGTCTTATGTTTGAGCTTTCCGCGTGGAAGCTATCCCACAGTCTGGTTCGCTAGCCGCAGTTAGTTCATTCTGGTTACGCGCGGCGGGACGCTCCTGCCCGATTCTGAAAGCACCGCAGCCCGCGCCTGCCGCGCCTCCCTGCCCTGCCCCCACTGGGTAATGGCGGACGCAGGCGTTTGCGCTGCTTTTCCGCTGGGCGAGTTACTGTTGGGCTTGTAATCTGTTGGTTTTAATTGTTCATTTATTTTTCCTTCCTGTTATGTTGCCCTCTGTGTTTACAAGGCTCGCCACAGACTCGGCAAGGAGAGTGTTTCCTGGCGTTTGGAAACCTCTCTTCTTAAGCTTCCCTTCCCAGGACGGGCTTCCCTTCCAGGGACGGAGCTCCCTCCCCACCTCCTTTGTCTCTTTTTTTTCGGCTTTTATATTTTTTCCCCTACCTGCTTTTGAAGTCAGTGCTCTGATTTTCTGGGTGCCTGATGTCCTCTGCCCACATTCAGAACTTGTTTTGTGGCGTTTGCTCAGCCTTGAGATGTTCTTTTGATGAATCTGTGAGGGAGAAAGTGGTGTCCCCGTCCTATTCTTCCGCCATCTTGTCCCAGCCTCCAAAACTAGTGCTTTTAGACAGTGTAGGAGATTAAGAAGTGAAATATAAATTTTACCCTCTGGGGACTCTGCTTAGAGGAAGATTAGATTTATATAAGTAAAATGTAAACATTAAATTGGTGTCCCAGAAATGCAGATAAAAGTGGAATAATGATAATAGGTGGAATAATAACACTCTTTTTGAGAGTATGATCTTTACTTCCAACTAAGTAGTTGTGTTAGCTAAGGTAATGCTAGATATTGTAACAAATGGTTGCAGAAACCACAGTGTCTCCACACAGTAAATGTTTCTCTCTTAGAGTCTGATTAGCAGGAGGTGGCATTTGGGATTCTGCTCCTTACATCACTAAAGGTCCCAGACTTCAATATGTGGATTTCAAGGTCCCTGGAGATTGATATCCAAAAGGAAGACATAGAGGGAAAAACATATATAATATGGGTGTTTTTTTTGGGCCTGGCCTGGAAGTGGTATATATCACACTACACTTTGTTGTCAGTGTTACTGGTTGAATTGCGTCCCTCTAAAGTTCACATGGTGAATCCTAACCCCTACTACCTCTAAATGTAATCTTATTTGGAAGTAGGGTCATTGTATTATAGATATAATTAACTAATCCAATATGACTGATAGAGGGAATTTGGAGACAGATAGAGACCCAGAGGGAATACCATGTCAACATGAGTTCAGACATTGGAGATGAAGAATAACGCCTCTACAAGTCAAAGAATGCCAGAGACTGTCCCAACCCGCAGAGCTAGAGGAAAGGCCTGAAAAGACTTCTCCCACCCAGCCCACAGGAGGAACCATCCCTGTCACCAGCTTGGCCTTGGACTTCAGCCTCTAGAACTGGGAGGCAATAAATTTACTGTTGGTTAAGCCACACTGTTTGTGACCAAATCTAAAAACAAGGGATCTGGAAACTGTAAGCTAGCTGTTTACCCAGGAGGAGAGGAGATAGGTTTGATGAACAATTAAGTGGTCTCTGCTACAGTCTGCCTTTCTGTCCACCTCATACCTATTGCACACGTCCTCCCTTGGATAGAACTTACTCACACACTCTCCAAGAGAGACAACAGAAACTTCTTTCCCATCACTGGAGCAGGCTTGTAGTCCAGGGTCTCAAGGAATTTGATGGTGTTTCTAATCTTAGTGAGCAATGCTCTTTTTTAAGTGTTTCTGGAAAGGATATATAGATTTTTGACAGCCAAATCATTTGCTGCCTCTTTTCTTTGTGTGTGTGTGATTTCAAATTTTTATTTATTTTTAATTAGAGGATAATTACCTTACAATATTGTGTTAATTTCTGCCATACATCAACATGAATTATCCATAGGTACATATGTCACCTCCCTCTTAACAATCCTGCTGCTAGGTATATATCCTTGCTGTTGCTGCTGCTGCTAAGTCACTTCAGTCTTGTCCGACTCTGTGCGATCCCATAGACGGCACCCCCATCCCTGGGATTCTCCAGGCAAGAACACTGGAGTGGGTTGCTATTTCCTTCTCCAATGCATGAAAGTGAAAAGTGAAAGTGAAGTCACTGTCGTGTCCAACTCTTCGCGACCCCATGGACTGCAGCCCACCAGGCTCCTCTGTCCATGGGATTTTCCAGGCAAGAGTACTGGAGTGGGGTGCCATTTCCTTCTTCAGCATATATCCTTAGGAAATCATAATTGAAAAAGACATGTACTCCCACGTTTGTCGTAGCAGTATTTACAATAGCTAGGACATGGAAGCAACCTAGGTGTTTACTGACAGATGAATGGATAAAGAAGTTGTGGTATGTATATGCAATGGAATATTACTCAGCCATAAAAAGGAACACAGTTGAGTCAGTTCCAGTGAGGTGGATGAACCTAGAGCCTATTATACAGAGTGAAGTATGTCATAAAGAGAAAAAATATACCATATATTAATGCACAGAAATGGAACCTAGAAAGATGATACTGATGAACCTACTATTTGCAGGGTAGCAATGGAGACGCAGAAGAGAAGAGACGAGTGGACACGGTGGGGAAAGGAGAGGGTGGGGTGAATTGAGAGAGTAGCACTGAGACATGTGTAATACCATATGTAAAACAGGTAGCCAGTGGTGATTTGCTGTATGAGCGAGAGAATACCCCAGCTATTTTAAAAGAGAGAGTTTAATACCTAGTATTAATGATTTCTGTTTGAAAAACTGAGTCAAAATAAGAAGTCTAAGATGTCACAGAAAGTAGTAGCCATCACCATTAGGACATGGGGAGTAAGGAGAAGAGGTTTGAATGACTAATATTTAGAAGGTTAGAGAAGAGGCTCTCTGAAGCTGAAATGCAGAATTAATAAAAGAGATGCTAGTCAACCACTGCTAGTATCTCTACACATGGAGGGGGACCTATAGGGCTTGGACCCCAAATCCTCTGAGCAGGGGTTACTGTTCACCTGGTAATGATGCCTCTGAGGAGCTGCAGTAAAACTGGTTCTGTGTGGATTCGAGGAAATTACAAAATAGACTCAGCTGCTGCTACTGAAATGGACTGCCACTGCCAGCGTGAGAAAGTGAAGCACAGAGAGAAACAAGAACAATCAGTGTCGCTTTTTCCTTTTCCAACCTTCTAGGCTCCTCCAAGTATCCCCTTGGGGCACAGCATCGCCAGGGAACCAGCTGGTAAAGCAGTGGTCTCCAGAGTCTCAGGACAACATTACAAACTAGATACAAGAGGGTGGGTTAGAAGCTGATAGACAGGACACCTGCACAGTTCTCAGTGGTGGAGCAGACACAAGACCACTACAGTAAAATCACCCATTCAGGAAGGAGAAGAATGGGAGACACATAGCCACTGGTTCATAACCATTGAGACAGTTCAATCAGTAGGCAGAAGGCATGAAGATGCTGCACCTTAGGAATGAGGGAAATTTCTTAATTAGACCCCTGTTGTTCAATCTGGGAGGAACTTGATTGTGCATTTGTGTTGGCAGTTTTCAAGACTGTCCTCACGCGATTTATTTAGTAGGAGGACTAATGGGACTCAGGATGTCATCGTACTCATGGCTATGATTTACTACAGTGAAAGGATACGAAGCCAAGTCAGCAAAGAAACAAGGCATATGGTGTATGGTCTGGAGGAAACCAGGTAAAGTTTCCAAGAACTCTTTTGATTCACACAGGATGTGCTTAACTCCTGCAGCAAGCTGTGATAATCCATGTGAAACGTTGTATAGCAGGGAAGCTCATTAGAGACTAATTGGCTAGCATTTTCACTGGGGACTGGTCATGTAGGCACCTTCTGCCTAGCACGTACCAAAGTTTCAGTCTCCCAGAAGGAAAGCAGGTATTTAGCACAAGCCATATTATTTCAGAAGTATTTTGGGCACAGCATGCCATTCTTATGGGCTTCCCAGATGGTGCTATTGGTAAAGAATCTGCCTGCCAATGCAGGAGACATAAGAAATGCAGGTTTGATTCCTGGGTCAAGAAGATTCCCTGGAGGAGGGCATGGCAACCCACTCCAGTATTCACATCTAGAGAATTCCAGGAACAGAGGAGCCTGGTGGGCTACAGTCCATATGGTCATAAAGAGGTAGACACAACTGAAGCAACTTGGCATGCACACATACACACATGCCATTCTTATGGTGAAAAGAACCCTCCAGAAATCTGTTTTCAAACACCAGCCTGGGGCCAAATTTGCACCTTCCAAGTAATCACATGTGAGAGTTTGTATTTTCTTATACTGCATATACAAAGGTGCAGGTTCTCTGATAACAATTTCTTCACATCCTATCACCCATCCAGTAAGCAGGGCCTCGTGTTTTAGGCTATTATTGGCAGTACCCCTCTCCCTTTTTAAGGGTTTGGTAGCTCAGCTGGTAAAGAATCTGCCTGTAAAGAGATTCCTGTGTTGGAAAGATCCCCTGGAGAAGGAATAGGCTACCAACTCCAATATTCTGGCCTGGAAAATTCCACAGATTGTATAGTCCATGGGATCCCAAAGAGTCAGACATGACTGAGTGACTTTCACTTCTCTGGTGGCTCAGTGGTAATAAATCCACCTTCGATGTAGGAGATGTGGGTTTGACCTGTGGGTTGGAAAGATCCCCTGGAGAAAGAAATGGCAACCTACTCCAATATTCTTGCCTGGGAAATCCCATGGGCAGAGGAGCCTTGCAGTTTAAAGTCCATGGGGTTGCAAAGAGTCAGACATAACTAAGCAACAAAACCACTACACCACCTCTCCCTTTTTAAACCAAATTTTGTATTAATATCTGTTGGTATCTATCAGGAAAACAGAAACAACTTGAAATGTTTCAAGCAAGAAGGTATATTTGTAAAAGAGTATTTAATAACAATGGATTTCTCTGGTGATCCAGCGCTTGGGACTTCACCTTCTAATATGCAGAGGGTGTGGGTTCAATTTCTGATCGGGCAGCAAAGATCCCACATGCTTTGCAGCCAAAAGACTGAAACAAAAAACAGAAACAACATTATAACAAATTCAATAAAAACATTGCAAATGGCCTACATCAAAAAATCTTCAAAACAAAACAGAAAGTTAGGGGTTATACATCCATAGAAAAGGCAGTAGGATTTAAAGTCAGAAAGCAGGGACTTTTCTGATGGCCCAGTGCTTAAGAATCTACCTTCCAATGCAGTGCACACGGGTTCCATATCTGGTCTGGGAACTAAGATACCACATGACTTGGGGCAAATAAGCCCTCATGTCCTGATTACTGACCCCATGCTCTAGAGCCCATACTCCATGCTGCAAAGAAGACCCAACACATTTCAGCCAAAATTTAAAAATAATACTTTAGGGTACAAATGGAGACCAAAAAAAAGCAGGAGTAGCAATACTCATATCAGATAAAAGAGACTTTGAAACAAAGACCATGAGAAGAGACAAAGAAGGACACTACATAATGATCAAAGAATCAATCCAATAAGAAGATATAACAATTATATATGCATCCAACATAGGACCACCTCAATACGTAAGGCATGTGCTAACAAGTATGAAAAGGGAAATAAATAGTAACACAATAATACTGGGAGACTTTAATACCCCACTCACACCCATGGATAGATCAACCAAACAGAAAATTAGCAAGGAAAAACAAATGTTAAATGATACAAAGGACCAGTTAGACCTAATTGATATATATAGGACATTTCACTCCAAAACAATGGATTTCAACTTCACTCAAGTGCACACGGAACATTCTCCAGGAGTGATCACATCCTGGGTCATAAATCTAGCCTTGGTAAATTTTAAAAAATTGAAATCATTTCAAGCATCTTTTCTGATCACAATGCAGTAAGATTCAGTTCAGTTCAGTGGCTCAGTCGTGTCCGACTCTTTGCGACCCATGAACTGCAGCATGCNTCATAAATCTAGCCTTGGTAAATTTTAAAAAATTGAAATCATTTCAAGCATCTTTTCTGATCACAATGCAGTAAGATTCAGTTCAGTTCAGTGGCTCAGTCGTGTCCGACTCTTTGCGACCCATGAACTGCAGCATGCCAGGCCTCCCTGTCCATCACCAACTCGCAGAGTCTACACAAACTAGTGGCCACTGAGTTGGTGATGCCATCCAACCATCTCATTCTCTGTCGTCCCCTTCTCCTACTGCCCTCAATCTTTCCTGGCATCAGGGTCTTTTCAAATGAGTCAGCTCTTTGCATCAGGTGGCCAAAGCATTGGAGTTTCAGCTTCAACATCAATCCTTCCAATGAACACCCAGGACTGATCTCCTTTAGGATGGACTGGTTGGACCTCCTTGCAGTCCAAGGGACTTTCAAGAGTCTTCTCCAACACCACAGTTCAAAAGCATCAATTCTTCAGCACTCAGCTTTCTTTATACTCCAACTCTTACATCCATACATGACTACTTGAAAAACCATAGGCTTGACTAGATGGATCTTTGTTGATAAAGTAATGTCTCTGCTTTTGAACATGCTGTCTAGGTTGATCATAACTTTCCTTCCAAGGAGGAAGTGTCTTTTAATTTCATGGCTGCAATCACCATCTGCAGTGATTTTGGAGCCAAATAATAATAATAATAATAAAGTCAGCCACTGTTTCTACTGTTTCCCCATTTATTTCCCATGAAGTGACAGAACCAGATGCCATGATCTTAGTTATCTGAATGTTGAGTTTTAAGTCAACTTTTTCACTCTCCTCTTTCACTTTCATCAAGAGGCTCTTCAGTTCCTCTTCACTTTCTGCCATAAGGGTGGTGTCATTTGCATATCTGAGGTTATTGATATTTCTCCCGGCAATCTTGATTCCAGCTTGTGTTTCTTCCAGTCCAGCGTTTCTCATGATGTACTCTGCATAGAAGTTAAATAAGCAGGGAGACAATATACGGCCTTGACGTACTCCTTTTCCTATTTGGAACCAGTCTGTTGTTCCATGTGCAGTTCTAACTGTTGCTTCCTGACCTGCATACAGATTTCTCAAGAGGCAGGTTAGGTGGTCTGGTATTCCCATCTCTTTGAGAATTTTCCACAGTTTATTGTGATCCACACAGTCAAAGGCTTTGGCATAGTCAATAAAGCAGAAATAGATGTTTTTCTGGAACTCTCTTGCTTTTTCAATGATCCAATGGATGTTGGCAATTTGTTCTCTGGTTCCTCTGCCTTTTCTAAATCCAGCTTGAACATCTGGAAGTTCACGGTTCACATATTGCTAAAGGCTGCCTTGGAGAATTTTGAGCATTACTTTACTAGCATGTGAGATGAGTGCAATTGTGCAGTAGTTTGAGCATTCTTTGGTATTGTCTTTCTTTGGGATTGGAATGAAAACTGACCTTTTCCAGTCCTGTGGCCACTGCTGAATTTTCCAAGTTTGCTGGCATATTGAGTGCAGCACTTTCACAGCATCATCTTTTAGGATTTGAAGTAGCTCAACTGGAATTCCATCATGTCCACTAGCTTTGTTTGTAGTGATGCTTCCTAAGGCCCACTTGACTTCACATTGCAGGATGTCCTGTTCTAGGTGAGTGTGAGTGATCACACCATTGTGATTATCTGGGTCGTGAAGATCTTTTTTTTGTACAGTTCTTCTGTGTATTCTTGCCACCTCTTCTTAATATCTTCTGCTTCTGTTAGGTCCATACCATTTCTGTCCTTTATTGAGCCCATCTTTGCATGCAGTAAGATTAGATGTCAACTATAGGGGGAAAGCTATTAAAAATATAAAAATATGGAGGCTAAACAAGATGCTCTAAACAACACTCTTCTGAATAATCAACAAATCACAGAAGAAATCAAAGAAGGAAATGAAAATATGCATAGAAACAAATTGAAATAAAAACAGCAATCCAAAACCCATGTTGTTGTTGTCTAGTCACTAAATTGTGTCCAACTCTTTTGTGACCCTCATGGACTACAGCCTTCCAGGCTCCTCTGTCCATGGGATTTTTCCAGTCAAGAATACTGGATTGGGTTGCCATTTCTTAATAGGGGAACTTCCTGAGCCAGGGGTTGAACCCAGGTCTCTTGCATCTCTTGCTTTGGCAGGTGCATTCTTTTATCACTGAGCCACAAGGGAAGCTGAAAACCTATGGGATTCAGTAAAAGTGATGCTAAGGGGGAGATTCATAATAATACAAGCTTACTTCAAGAGAAAAATCAAATAAATAACCTAACTTAACTTCCTGAGCCAGGGGTTGAACCCAGGTCTCTTGCATCTCTTGCTTTGGCAGGTGCATTCTTTTATCACTGAGCCACAAGGGAAGCTGAAAACCTATGGGATTCAGTAAAAGTGATGCTAAGGGGGAGATTCATAATAATACAAGCTTACTTCAAGAGAAAAATCAAATAAATAACCTAACTTTGATGGTGATTGCAGCCATGAAATTAAAAGATGCTTACTCCTTGGAAAGAAAGTTATGACCAACCTAGATAGCATATTCAAAAGCAGAGACATTACTTTGCCGACAAAGGTCCATCTAGTCAAGGCTATGGTTTATCCAGCGGTCATGCATGGATGTGAGACTTGGACTATGAAGAAAGATGAGTGCCAAAGATTTTATGTTTTTGAACTGTGGTGTTGGAGAAGACTCTTGAGAGTTCCTTGGACTGCAAGGAGATCCAACCAGTCCATTCTAAAGAAGATCAGCCCTGGGTGTTCTTTGGAAGGAATGATGCTAAAGCTGCAGCTCCAGTACTTTGGCCACCTCATGTGAAGAGTTGACTCATTGGAAAAGACTGTGATGCTGGGAGGGATTGTGGGCAGGAGGAAAAGGGGATGACAGAGGATGAGATGGCTGGATGGCATCACTGACTCGATGGACGTGTTAGTGAACTCCGGGAAATGGTGATGGACAGGAAGGCCTGGTGTGCTGTGATTCATGGGGTCACAAAGAGTTGGACACAACTGAGCGACTGTATTGAAATGAACTGAACTGAACTGAGACCTAAAGCAACTAGAAAGAGAAGAAATGAAGAACCCCAGGGTTGAAGTGAAGTGAAGTGAATTGAAGTTGCTCAGTCGTGTCCGACTCTTTGTGACCCCGTGGACTGTAGCTCGCCAGGCTCCTCCATCCATGGGATTCTCCAGGCGAGAATACTGGAGTGGGTTGCCATTTCCTTCTCCAGGGGATCTTCCCAGCCCAGNTGAAGTTGCTCAGTCGTGTCCGACTCTTTGTGACCCCGTGGACTGTAGCTCGCCAGGCTCCTCCATCCATGGGATTCTCCAGGCGAGAATACTGGAGTGGGTTGCCATTTCCTTCTCCAGGGGATCTTCCCAGCCCAGGGATTGCAGGCAGACGCTTTAACCTCTGAGCCACCAGGGAACCCCAGGGTTAGTAGAAGGAAAATCATTAAAATTAGAGCAGAAATAAGTGAAAAAGAAACAAAGGAGACTATAGCAAAAATCAAAAAAACTAAAAGGTGGTTATTGAAGAAGATAAGTAAAATAGACAAGCCATTAGCCAGACTCATTAAGAAAAAAAGGGAGAAGAATCAAGTCAACAAAGTTAGAAATGAAAGTGGAGAAATCAAAACAGGCAGCACAGCAATACAAAGGATCAGAGACTACTGTCAGCAACTATATGCCAAGAAAATGGACAACTTGGAAGAAATGGATGAATTCTTAGAAAAGTATAACCTTCCAAAACTGAAACAGGAGGAAATAGAAAATCTTAACAGATCCATCACAAGCACTGAAATTGGAAATGTAATCAAAAATCTTCCAACAAACAAAAGCCTGGGACCAGATGGCTTCACAAGTGAATTCTCCAAAAATGTAGAGAAGAGCTACTCAAACCCTTGAAAAATTACAGAGTGAAGTAAACTCCCAAACTCCTTCTATGAGGCCACCATCACCCTAATACCAAAACCAGACAAAGATGCCACACACACATACACAAAAGAAAACTGCAGGCCAATATCACTGATGAGCACAGATGCAAAAATCCTCAACAAAATTCTAGCAACCAAATCCAACAACATATTAAGAAAGGTCATACATCATGACCAAGTGGGCTTTATCCCAAGGATGCAAGGATTCTTCAATATTTGCAAATCAATCAATGTGATACACCACATTAACAAATTGAAAGATAAAAGCAATATGATTATCTTAATAGATGCAGAGAAATCCTTTGACAAAATTCAACACCCATTTATGATAAAAACTCTCCAGAAAGCAGGAATAGAAGGAACATACCTCAACATAATAAAAGCTATATATAATGAATCCACAGCAAAATTATCTTCAATGGCGAAAAATTTAAAGCATTTCCTCTAAAGTCAGGAATAAGACAAGGATGCCCACTCTCAACTACTCTTCAGCATAGTGTTGGAAGTTTTAGCCACAGAACTGCGAGAAGAAAAAGAAATAAAAGGAATTCAGGTTAGAAAAGAAGAAGTAAAACTCTCACTGTTTGCAGATG
The DNA here is from genome assembly GCA_006410675.1 of Oreotragus oreotragus. Taxonomy (NCBI): domain Eukaryota; kingdom Metazoa; phylum Chordata; class Mammalia; order Artiodactyla; family Bovidae; genus Oreotragus; species Oreotragus oreotragus. The sequence continues at coordinate 110,317 of SJYX01006425.1, forward strand.
ACATGATCCTCTACATAGAAAACCCTAAGACACTACCAGAAAATTACTAGAGCTAATCAATGAATATAGTAAAGTTGCAGGATATAAAATTAATACACAGAAATCCCTTGCATTTCTATGCACTAATAATAAGAAAACAGAATGAGAAATTAAGGAAACAATCCCATTCACCACTGCAACAAAATGAATAAAATACTTAGGGATAAATCTACCTAAAGAAACAAAAAACCTATATATAGAAAACTATAAAACACTGAGGAAAGAAATCAAAGATAACACAAATAGATGGAGAAATATACCATATTAATAGATTGGAAAATTTAATATAGTGAAAATGAGTATACTACGCAAAGCAATCTACAGATTCAATCCAATCTCTATCAAGCTACCAATGGTATTTTTCACAGAACTAGAACAAATAATTTCACAATGTGTATGGAAATACAAAAAACCTTGAATAGCCAAAGCAATCTTGAGAAAGAAGAATGGAACTGGAGAAATCAACCTGCCTGACTTAAGACTATACTACAAAGCTACAGTCATCAAGACAATATGGTACTGGCACAAAGACAGAAATATAGATCAGTGGAACAAAATAGAAAGCTCAGAGATAAATCCATGCATCTATGGGCACCTTATCTTTGACAAAGGAGGCAAAAGGCAAAAATATACAATGGAGAAAAGACAATCTCTTTAACAAGAGGTGCTGGGAAAATTGGCCAACCACCTGTAAAATAATAAAACTAGAATACTTTCTAACACCATATACAAAAATAAACTCAAAATGGATTAAAGATCTAAATGTAATACCAGAAATTATAAACTCCTAGAGGAAATCACAGACAAAACACTCTCTTACATAAATCACAGCAAGACCCTTTATGACCCACCTCCCAGAGTAATGGAAATAAAAGCAAAAATAAACAAATGGGACCTAATTAAACTTAAAAGCTTTTGCACAATGAAGGAAACTCTAAGCAAGGTGAAAAGACAGCCTTCAGAATGAGAGAAAATAACAGCAAACAAAACAACTGACAAGGAATACTCAAACATATACAAGGAGCTCAAGTAGTTCAATACCAGACAAATAAACGACCCAATCAAAAAATGGGCCAAAGAACTAAACAGACATTTCTCTAAAGAAGACATACAGATGGCTAACAAACACATGAAAAAGATGCTCAGTATCACTCATTATCAGAGAAATACAAATCAAAACCACAATGAGGTACCATCTCGTGGCGGTCAGAATGGCTGCTATTGAAATGTCTACAAACAATAAAAGCTGAAGAGGGTGTGGAGAAAAGGGAACTCTCTTCCACTGTTGGTGTAAATGCAAGCTAATACAACCACTATGGAGAAAAGTGTGGAGATTCCTTGAAAAGCTGGAAATAGAACTGCCATATGACCCAGCAATCCCACTGTTGGGCATACACACTGAAGGAACCAGAACTGAAAGAGACACATGTACCCCAATGTTCATTGCAGCACTGTTTACAATAGCTAGGACATGGAAGCAACCTAGATGTCCATCAGCACATGAATGGATAAGAAAGGTGTGGTACACATACACAGTGGAATATTACTCAGCCATTAAAAATAACACATTTGAATCAGTTCTAATGAGGTGGATGAAACTGGAGACTATTACACAGAGTGATATAAGTCAGAAAGAAAAACCCCAATACAGTATATAAATGCATATATATGGAATTTAGAAAGACGGTAACAACAACCCTATATGTGAGACAGCAAAAGAGACACAAATATAAAGAACAGACTTTTGGACTCTGTGGAAGAAGGCGAGGGTGGGATGATTTGAGAGAATATCATTGAAAAGTGTACATTACCATATGTAAAATAGATGACCAGTCCAAGTTCAATGCATGAAACAGGCACTCAAAGCTGCTGCACTGGGACAACCCAGAGGGATGGGATGGGGAGAGAGGTGGGAGGGGGGTTCGGGATGGGGGCCACATGTATACCATGGCTTATTCATGTCAATGTATGGCAAAAACCACCACAACATTTTAATTAGCCTCCACTTAAAATAATTTTTTAAAAATAAATAAAGTCAAAATTCCTTTTTCCAAATCTGGGTTCATTTCTAGTAGTCCAGAGATTGAAGGATCCACAGGAAATACCAGTGATGGTCACAGCTGCCTCCTGCATCAAATGGCTTATTGTCTAAAGAATACTGAATAGCTTCTGCAAAATCTGCTGAATCCCTAGCTCACTCAACTTCTATTGGAGAAACAATAGTTTGTCTTCTGTTTCTCTTTGACCTTCAGAATCCTGTGCAAGAGGCTCTTATGGAAGGATTCTAATGGCAGGGATACTTGGAAATTTAGCTTCGATTTTTTTAGCTCCTGCAAGACAGAACATAGAAGGAAGAAAATGACAAATTACCAAAGACAATTTAAACAATACTTTTTATTTTTAAGTACATGTGCATTTACTATCTTTTTATAAGCACATTTCATAAGATGAGACTTCTACAGTCAAATAACTGAAAATTCAACTTTGAAGAGCAACTAAAGCTGTCAGTGAGTTACATGATACTTAACAGGTTGACAAATAAAATAGCTAAAATTATGGTGATTATAAAGGAAATAAAAACATAGGTTTTGTATTATAAAAAGTAAAATTAAAATAATGTACTTCACAAAAGTGAGTTCAGTGAATGGAAAGTACTACAAGCAACATATTAGCAGAACTGTAATTTTGAAATTAGTCATAAAATATTTATATGATATTAATGGGATATGCCATTTTTGTAGAAATGCAAAAGTGGTAAGCAATTTGGGGAAGGAAGTTTCATAATCTAGTTCCAGTATAAATTTTTTTTAAGATTTATTCATTGGCTTCTAATTGATCATTTTTTTACCCATTTATATAATCTTTTAACATCATAAAAATATGTATATTTTTTGTGTATATAAAAGTTTCCTAGAGACTCTATATACACAATTCCCAGTGAAGTCAGTGTTCATTTGCATATGTCAAGGAAACATTATTCTAAGTTGCTTTATTACTTAGTATAGGAATTACTGCTTCTCACTGCATTTAGTGGGACAGTGATTTGTACCTGTGCTTGATGTTTTCCAGTGTCCCCTTTAGTTTATCTTCTACTCTCTCCTGCCTGTCCTGTTCCCTGGGAGGTGGACCTCCATGGGGCGCTTCCATGGGTTTTCTTAACCATGGCTTCCAGTTCGATTTCTGCCATAAAGGTGATGTCATCTTCATATCTGAGGTTGTTGATATTTCCTGGCAATCTTGATTCCAGCTTGTGCTTCATCCAGCCCAGCATTTCTCATGATGTTCTCTGCATATAAGTTAAATAAGCAGGGTGATATACAGCCTTGATGTACTCCTTTCCCAATATGGAAACAGTCTGTTGTTCATGTCCACTTATAATTGTTGTTTCCTGATCTGCACACAGATTTCTCAAGAGGCAGGTCAGGTGGTCTGGTATTCCTGTCTCTTTCAGAATTTTCCACAGTTTTTTGTGATCCACACAGTCAAAGGCTTTGGCATAGTCAATAAAGCAGAAGTAGATGTTTTTCTGGAACTCTCTTGCTTTTTTGATGATCCAGCAGATGTTGGCAATTTGATCTCTGGTTCCTCTGCCTTTTCTAAATGCAACTTGAACATCTGGAAGTTCATGGTTCACGTACTGTTGAAGCCTGGCTTGGAGAATTTTGAGCGTTACTTTACTAGCATATGAGATGAGTGCAATTGTGCGGTAGTTTGAGCATTCTTTGGCATTGACTTACTTTGGGATTGGAATGAAAACTGACCTTTTCCAGTCCTGTGGCCACTGCTGAGTTTTCCAAATCTGCTGACATATTGAGTGCAGCACTTTCACAGCATCATCTTTTAGGATTCAAAGCAGCTCAACTGGAATTCCATCTCCTCCACTAGCTTTGTTTGTAGTGATGCTTCCTAAGGCCCACTTGATTTTGGACTCCAGGATGTCTGGCTCTAGGTGAGTGATCATACCATCATGATTATCTTTTTTGTACAGTTCTTCTGTGTATTCTTGTCACCTCTTCTTNCATCACCTCCACTAGCTTTGTTTGTAGTGATGTTTCCTAAGGTCCACCTTACTTCACATTCCAGGATGTCTGGCTCTAAGTGAGTGTGAGTGATCACACCTTCGTGATTATCTGGGTCATGAAGATCTTTTTTGTACAGTTCTTCTGTGTATTCTTGCCACCTCTTCTTAATATCTTCTGCTTCTGTTAGGTCCATACCATTTCTGTCCTTTATTGAGCCCATCTTTGCATGAAATGTTCCCTTGATATCTCTAATTTTCTTGAAGAGATCTCTACTCTTTCCCATTCTATTGTTTTCCTCTATTTTTTGGCACTGATCACCAAGGAAGGCTTTCTTATCTCTCCTTGCTATTCTTTGGAACTCTGTATTCAAATGGGTATATCATTCCTTTTCTCCTTTGCTTTTCACTTCTCTTTTCACAGCTATTTGTAAGCATCTTGACTTGTTTAAAATTGGAAATTTGTCTCTTTTGAAGAGCTTCACCCATTTTACTCACCCCCTACCTCTACCCCTCCACCTCTGGCAACCACCAGTCTGTTCTCTGTATCTGTGAGCTTATTATTTTGTTTGTTTGGGGGCTTAGATTACACATAGAGTAAGACCATACATATATATATATACACTATTTGCCTGACTTCTCAGACTTGATGCACTAGCATAAAGTCACCAAAGTCCATCCAAGTGGTCACAAATGGCAAGATTCCCTTCTTTTATGGCTGAAAAAAAATATTCTATCTTTGTATATTTATTTTCTTTATCCATTTAGCCATTGGTGGATACTTAGGTTGCTTCTCTGTATTGGCTATTGTAAACAGTGCTGCAATATACAAACATGGGGGTGCATCTCTCTTTCTTTCATTTTTGGAGTTAATGTTTACCTTTGGATAAATCCTCAGAAGTGGAATTGCTAATCATATGGTAGTTCTAGTTTTTTGAGGAAAGTCCATACTGTTTTTCACAGTAGCTGTACCAATTTACATTCCCATCAACAGGGTACAGGAGTTCCATTTTCTCTGTATCCTCACCAAAACTGATTTCTTGCTGATTTGACAATAAACATCCTAACAGGTATGAAGTGATAGGTCATGGTGATCATGCTTTGCATATCCCTGATGATTAGCAGTATTGAGGACTACTTCATTTACCTACTGGCCAGCTTTCTTCTTTGGAAAACTGTCTATTCAGATCCTCTGCTTATTTTTTAATTGAATTGCTTGTTTTCCTGCTGTTGACTTACATGTATTTTTTTAATCAATTTTAGATATGAATCCCTTATCAGATATGTGATTTGCAAATATTTCCTCCCATTCTATAAGTTGCCTTTTCATTTTATGAATGGTTTCCTTTGCTGTGCCAAAAATTTTTTAGTTTGATGTATTCCCACATGTTTATTTTTGCTTTTGGTGCCTTTGCTTTTGATGTCAAATCCAGAAAATATCATTGCTGAAGCCAATGTCAAGGAGTTTATCACCTATGTTTCCTTAGGTATTTTATGGTTTCACGTCTTACATTCAAGTCTTGAATGCGTGTTGAGTTTGTTTTTGTATCCAGTGTAAGACAGTGGCCTGCCTAGTTTCATTCTTTTGCATGCAGCTGTCCAGTTTTCCCTACATCATTTACTAAAGAGACTGTCTTTTCCTTATTACATAGTCTTGGCTCCTTTGTTGTAAATTAATGTAATCTTGTAATACATGACATGATGCTTTGCCCGCTATGAAACTGCTTTAGTTAGTAGTAGTCTTTTGTGGTTCCACACAAATTTTAGAATCGTCTGTAGATTGCTTTGGGTAGCGTGAACATTTTAATACTAATTGTTTCAATCTATGGACATGGAATACGTGTCCATTCATTTGTGTCTTAAAGTTCTTTCATCAGTATCTTACAGTTTTCAGTGTACAGGTCTTCCACACCTTTGATTAAATTTATTCCTAGGTATTCTTTTTGATGCACTTGTCAGTGGGATTGTTTTCCTAGTTTTTCTTTCCGATTGTTTGTTGTTAGTATAAAGAAACACAACACATTTTTGCATATTGATTTTGTAACATGCATCTTTACTGATTTTTATTAATTCCAACAGTTTTAATATATGTTATCTGTAAATAGTGATAATTTTAGCTCATTTTCTACTTGAATTTATTTTTTAATTAATTAATTTTGGCTAATTGCTCTGGCTAAGACTCCAGAAATGATGTTGAATCAGTGTAGCAGAGTGGACCGCCCAGTTATTTTCCTGATCTTAGAGGAAAATTTTTTTATCGTTGAGTACGAGGTTAGCTATGAATTAATCATATATGGCCTTTATTGTGTTGAGGTATCATTTTTAATGCTTATTTTATAATAAGGATTATGTTGATGTCACATTATCACATTAATGTATATCACATTGATTCATGGATCTTAAAGCATCTTTGTATCTTTGGAATAAATCCTACTTTATCATGATGTATGATTCTTTCAGTATGTTGTTTGAATGTAGTTCACTAATAGTTGGTTGAGTAATTTTGCATCTGTGTTCATCAGGGATGTTGTTTAGTCACTAAGTCATGTCTGACTCTTTTGTGACCCCATGGACTGTAGCCTACCAGGCTCCTCTGTCCATGAGATTCCCTAGACAGGAATATTGGAGTGGGTTGCTATTCCCTTTTCCAGGGCATCTTCCTAACCCAGGGATCAAACCTGAGTCCCCTGCATTGCAGGTGGATTCTTCACCATCTGAGCCACCAGGAAGCCCAACAGCAGGGATTTTGGCTTCTAATTTTCTCTTCCTGTGGCACCCTTGTCTGGCTGTAGTATCAGAGTAATGCTGGCCTCTTGAAATGAGTTTGGAAATATTCCATCCTATTCTATTTTTGGAGAACTTTTAGAATAGTTGGTATTAATTCTTCTTAAATGTTTAGTAGAATTTACCAGTGAAGCCATCTGGTTCTAGACTTTCATTTGTTGGAAAGTGTTTGATTTCTTCCTTACTAGTAATGAATTTGTTCAGATCTTCTTTTTCTTCATGATTCAGTTTCAGTATGTGGTATGTTTCTGGGAGTTTATCCGCTTCTAGGTTGTTTCATTTGTTGGCATTTAATTATTCATTGTAGTTTGTTTTTCTGTAGAATCAACTGTAATATCTCCTCATTGCTGACTTTGCATCTTTTCTTTCTTTTTATTGGTGAGTCTTGCTAAAGGTGTTTCAGTTTTATCTTTTCAAAAAAAAAAGAGACTGTCTTTTAATTTCATTGATCTTTTTATTGTCTTTTTAGTCTCTGTTTCATTTCTATTCTTTGTTATATCCTTTCTTTAGTAACTATGGGCTTTACCTGTTCTTTTCTTTTTAGTTCTTTGTGGGTTTATTATTTCACCCAACATGTGGGAGTCACTCAGTTTGGGGGTTTTTTCATGAGAAATTTTTTCATATGTAGCTTATGATGGTATGTCCATGGGAAAAGATGAGCTCAGGGTCCTCAGTTCTTAATTGTGAACCAGAACTTGATGCATTATGAACATACAAGAGTTTCCTTTCTCAGAACATTCAGAATCATGTCAAAAATAGAGATTAAATATATTAAAATAGGTATTTGATGTTTTATTTGCAGTATCCCCTACTAGGTTCCTCTGCAACTTTCCCTGCCTTTGTTTCTGTCTCCGTGCAGGACTCCTCTGAATTACTTTCCAGCCCACAGAGCAGTTTAGGTAACCTGAAGAAAACAACAGACAAAGACATCTACTTGGTGTTGACTGCTTCCCTGTAAATACACACAACACACACAGAGATGTGTGTTCACACATCATGCTAGTAGACAAGATAATACTATGGCCCAGCTATTAACAGATACTGTCATTTGCATTGTTTTTTTTTTTTCTGGTAATAATGGAAAACTTGGGTCTTCTTTTACTCTCTTTGTAAAGTCCCTGTTGGACTTCCAGATCTGAGGAAGCTTTGTACATGGGAAGGGTGATGTTTGCTTAAACCAGTAGTAAATTACTTGCCAGGGATCTAATCTATAATCAGTCTTTGAGTTAAAGAGCATTATGTTTAACTTTGCTAAAAGAGATGTATCTTGTGTCTTGGATGAGTAACTGGAGAGATTCCCCAGACCCCTTGAAAAATGCTATTCTATATAGACTAGTTTTAAAGGAGCTGGGAGCAACATAAACATCAATGTTTCTACATTAACTATTGTAGCAGGAAATCATTCTAAACTATGACACACCCTAACTGAACATAGGTTAATACTTGACCTTTTATAACCAAGATGGATTACAGTTAGTGTCAGTTATTTGGAGGCACTGAAGTGCTGGGGTCTCCTGGCTTCCATGTTATATAGCTCTCAGATGCTGTCTCTTGTCCTTGTGTCAGTTTTGGTATCTTATATCCTTTTTTGCTCTTAGTTATATCTATTACAAGCAAGAAGCACCAAAGGTCTATAGTAAACTCTTTACTCCTTTTGAATGTTTACTCTTCTGTTATTGTTCTAGCATGGTGATAGGACGTGATAGATACCCAACGAGGAAAAGAGGGAAGAAAGAAAGGAAAGGAGGAAACGAAGAGAAAAGGAGAGGGCGGAAGGAAGTTATTAGCTAAGCAGTTAGATTACTAATTATTAGAATTATCTCTAAATTAAACATAAATAAGTTCTTGAATTATGTTACCTCAGCACTGCTGCTGCTGCTAAGTCACTTCAGTCGTGTCCGACTCTGTGTGACCCCATAGACGGCAGCCCACCAGGCTCCCCCATCCATGGGATTCTCCAGGCAAGAATACTGGAGTGGGTTGCCATTTCCTTCTCCAATGCATGAAAGAGAAAAGTGAAAGTGAAGTACCTCAGCACAGATTCTGTAATATTGCCCTTGGCGACTAGGAGATGATTTTGTTTATTTCTTACTCCTGGGATGAGTTCTGGAAAGACCATATGTGTCTATAAAGATATGTGTATAATTTGATTAAATTAACCATCTGACTATTTTTTTTACACTCACCTTTTCCTCTCTTTACTCTGCATATGAAGAAAATTCTGAAACAATAATGAGTTGTTTCTTTACAGATATATGACGCTGCCACACTTAGAACAATCCTCTTGTTGGGGACTACTTTCAGTCTCTAGTAATAAATGCACTTATTTTAAATTGTGATAATGTGAACCATCACTTTGCAATTAGCACTGGAATAAGTCAGGTCATAATTCAGAGCATCTTTCCTAGGTGATTTTCTAGATGACTTTGGCAATATCTTTGACTCATGGGGGAAGAAAGCTTATTGACATCTGCACTGGTTTTCCCTGAAGAAGGAAGCGGCTACCCACTTCAGTATTCTGGCCTGGAGAATTCTATGAACTGTATAGTCCATGGGGTCACAAAGAGTCGGACACAACTGAGTGCCTTTCACCCACCTTCACCGCACTTGTTTTCCAGGACCCACCTCCAGCGCATCCTTCCACCAGCATTGAAGTGCTCCTTCCTCCACGACCTCCCTAACCTATAGCTTCTCCTCGCCATCTACCTACAAAGGAGCAGTCAGCTGTTGTTCTAGCCTCAGCTCAAACACTGCCTCTGTTATGAAACTTTCCTTTCAGGAAGATTCGGGTGCTCCCATGGCACTCCACTTCCACAAACTTATCATGTCATTGTGTATTTGCATGTCAGTTTCCCCTCTAAATTGTGTGCTTCATTGTTGCCNCAAAGGAGCAGTCAGCTGTTGTTCTAGCCTCAGCTCAAACACTACCTCTGTTATGAAACTTTCCTTTCAGGAAGATTCGGGTGCTCCCATGGCACTCCACTTCCACAAACTTATCATGTCATTGTGTATTTGCATGTCAGTTTCCCCTCTAAATTGTGTGCTTCATTGTTGCCTACTTAAAACATGTTGATTGTTGGGTGCCAAGGAGGCACTTAGAAATGTCTTTTGAATGACTGAACAATGGGAGATTATGTAATCCTAAATCTCCGGAAGGACTTCTGAAGTAAGTCAATATCATCCCTTCCAACAGATATGCATTTCTCCTAATAGAACATAGCTTCAGTGGGATATGTTATTTTTCGCTGTAATATATTATTTTTAAATACTAAGTAACTAGAGAGGAGCTATTACTCTACTGGGAAGAATGGTGGTAAGATGTTACAGGAAAACCTGAATGAACTTTTAGGCCAACCCAATAAAAATACAATTGACCCTTGAACAATGCAGGGGTGAAGGGCCCATCCAGTCAAGACTTTACATATAACTTTACTGCTTGCCCTCCAGATTCCTGGTCCCACACCTATGGATTCAACCAGGCAATCACAGATGGTGTGGTACCTATTGAAAAAAATAATCTGCATAAAGTGGACTCAGTTCCAGCTCATGTTGTTAAAGGTCAAAAGTAATTCCTGTTATAATTTAGAGACATTGTTTAACTCATTTTAATTGAAGCAGTTCTTTCATACCAGCAAAGAACTTTAGAATTGCCTGTGTGTGTAACTGATGGACAATAGATGAACTGTGATGCCAAAGCCTTTTTTGGGTGTAAATTCATTTTTATGGCTCTAGGAACTGTTGTGAATAGAGAATATAGATTAATTCATTTGAGGCTATTGAAATTACTTTGAGAAACTATTTTGCCAATATGTGGCAACAAAAGCCATTTCCTGTTCTTGTATGTGTGTGTGCTCAGTGGTGTCCGACTCTTTGCAGCCCCAGGGACTGCAGTCCACCAAGCTTCTCTACCCTCCAGGCACCACTGTCCATGAGATTTCCCAGGCAAGAAGACTGGAGTGGGTTGACATTTTCTATTCCAGTTCCACGGAATTAATAAATTCAAACTTTGCAGGGGAGAAACTTCTTAAATGAAGACTTTTAAACTGGATTACCAATGTTAGTAATACATGTACCCATTCAGTCTTCTGTGAGAAGTCTTCTCCTCTTTGGATGACTTTGATAATATGTGTATATGTGAAAAAAAAAAAAATCCATGTGCATAGCCAGAAAATAGAAAGTGAATTCGCTCAGGTGTGTCCGACTCTTTGTGATCCCATGGATTGTAGCCTGCTGGGCTCCTCCATCCATGGGATTTTCCAGACAAGAGTACTGGAGTGGGTTGCCATTTCCTTCTCCAGGGGATCTTCCTGACCCAGGGATCAAATCGAGGTCTCCCACACTGCACGCAGACTCTTTACCATCTGAGCCAGCAGGAAAGCCCATACAGTGCCAAGTCAATTCAAATACCTCAGAACTTCCTGTATGTCTGCAGAATAGTGCCATGTCAGTACTATGGAACAACTGCCTTTTCCTTGGTCATAGCAAGGACTGGCTAGATAGGTTGTTACTTGAGAAGCTGGTGTCTTCCCAGCAGCTTGGAAGGCTGGAACCATCCTTGTTCTTCTTGTTATACTGGGTGCCTACCATCCATGGAGCACTTCTTAAGAGTGAGCAGCCCATTATGGCAGCCATGGGGAGCTGGGCATTCAGTAATGGCCATGATCCCATCATGTAAAGCTGAGACATATCTTTAATTGGGAATAAACTAATTTCAGATTCATAAACCAAAAGAAATTGGATAGAGAGTCAGTTCACTTCAGTCGCTCAGTCATTGCCAACTATTTGTGACCCATGGACTGCAGCATGCCAGGCTTCCCTGTCTATCACCAACTCCTGGCGCTTGCTCAGATTCATGTCCATTGAGCCAGTGATGCCATCCAACCATCTCATCCTCTGTCTTCCCCTTGTCCTCCTGCCTTCAATCTTTCCAAGCATCAGGGTCTTTTCCAATGAGTCAGTTCTTTGCATCAGGTGGCCAAAATACAGGAGCTTCAGCTTCAGCATCAATCCTTCCAATGAATTTCAGGACTGATTTCCTTTACAATTAACTGGCTTGATCCCCTTGCTATCCAAGGACTCTCAAGAGTCTCTCTTCTCCAATACAACAGTTGAAAAACAACAATTCGTCAGTGCTCAATTTTCTTTAGGGTCCAACTCTCACAAACATACATGACTACTGGAAAAAACATAGCTTTGACTAGATGAACATTTGTTGGCAAAATAATGTCTCTGCTTTTTAGTATGTTGTCTAGGTTGGTCATAGCTTTTCTTTCAAGGAGCAAGTGTCTTTTAATCTCATGGCTACAGTCACCATCTGCAGTGATTTTGGGGCCCAAGGAACTAAATTATGTCACTGTTTCCATTGTTTCCCCATCTATTTGCCATGAAGTGATGGGACCAGATGCGATGATCTTTATTTTCTTTCTTTCTTTTTTTTTTGGGGGGNATAGATATAATGGTCATCTGAGTTAAATTCACCCATTCCAGTCCATTTTAGTTCACTGACTCCTAAAATGTCCACATTCACTCTTGCCATCTCCTGTTTGACCACTTCCAATTTGCCTTGATTCATGGACCTAATATTCCAGATTCCTATGCAATATTGCTCTTTACAGAATCAGATTTTACTTCTATCACCAGTCACATCCATAACTTGGTGTTGTTTTTGCTTTAGCTCCATCTTTTCATTCTTTCTGGAGTTATTTCTCCACTAATCTCCACTAGCATATTGGGCACCTACCATCCTGGGGAGTTCATCTTTTGGTGTCCTATCTTTCTGCTTTTTCATACTGTTCATGGAGTTCTCAAGGCAAGAATACTGAAGTGGTTTTGCATTCCCTTCTCCAGTGGACCACGGTTTGTCAGAACTCTTCACCATGACCCCACCCATCTTGGGTGGCCTTACATAACATGGCTCATGGTTTCTCTGAGTTAGACAAAGCTGTGGTCCATGTGATCAGATTGGTTAGTTTTCTGTGACTGAGGTTTTCAGTCTGTCTGTCCTCTGATGGAGAATGATAAGAGGCTTATGGAAGCTTCCTGATGGGAGAGACTGACTGAGACGGAAACTGGGTCTTGTTCTAATGGGGCCACACTCATTAAATCTTTAATCCAATTTTCTGTTGATGGGTAGGGTCTGTGTTCCTTCCCTGTTGTTTACCTGGGACCAAACTATGGTGGAGGTAATGGATATAATGGATACCTCCTTCAAAATGTACCATGTAAGCACTGCTATGCTCGGTGCCCCTAACCCTGCAGCAGGTCACTGCTGACCCACACCTCCATGACTGAGAGGCTAACAAATGAATAATAGAAGGTGAAAAGTGCCATGAAAACAGCACAGCACATACATAACAAGGTGAGGGAAGATTTCTGAAGTATTGAGGGTCCACAGGAGGCCTTACAAAGTGGTGGCATTTGAACAAAGTTCTGAAGGAGGACAGGGCGTTAGCTGTCTGTGGGTTATGCCCTCCAGGCACATGCAAGAGCCTGCAAAGATCCAAAAATGGAATGTCCTTGGCACATTCAAGGGATAGAAAGAGTGGCTGAAGTGTGGACAGGTTCAGAGGCTGAAGAAAGTGGAGAGGAGTGGGAACTGAGGCCAGAGAGATAACAGGAAATAAGATCCTATAGGACCTTGGAAGACATTTAAAGAATTGTGGCCTTTACTCTGAATGCAGTGCAGAACTCTGAAGGATTCTGATGAAAGAGTGATTTGACTTACGTGTTTAATAGACAATTTGGCTGTGATATTGGGAGTAGAATTTGGAGGAAAAAAGATAAAAATGATACAAATGAACTTACTTACCAAAGTGGAAAGAGACAGACTTAGAGAAGGAATTTAAGGTTGCTGGCTGCGGGGCAATGTGGGGGAGTCTGGGTCAACAAGTACATACTGCTGTATTTAAAATGGATAATCAACAAGGATTTACTGTACAGTAGTACATGGAACTCAGTCCAGTGTTACATGCACCCAGGATGGGAGGGGAGTTTAGAGCAGAATGGATACATGTATATGGATGATTGCATCCCTTCCTTGTTCACCTGAAACTATCACCACATTGTTTGTTAATTGGCTATACTCCAAAATTCAGTAAAAAGTCTTTTTTTTTTTTTTTTTTAGTACTTTGGCCTGCATTACTGCAGAGGCTACTGCAGTAATGCAGGCAAAGTTTGGATGGCTCAGGAGAGGGTAGTAGCTGTGGAGGTGGTAGGAAATAGTTGGATTCTGAATCTATTTCAGAGAAACATTGGGGAGAATTTGCTGNTTTTTTTTTTTTTTTTGAGTACTTTGGCCTGCATTACTGCAGAGGCTACTGCAGTAATGCAGGCAAAGTTTGGATGGCTCAGGAGAGGGTAGTAGCTGTGGAGGTGGTAGGAAATAGTTGGATTCTGAATCTATTTCAGAGAAACATTGGGGAGAATTTGCTGGTAGGTGGTTGTAGAACTTGAGAGGAGTTCATGATGACTGCAGGGCTTTTGCCTGAATAACTAGAAGAATAGAAGAGCCATCCACTGAGATGGGGAGATTGCAAATGGAAGATAATTGGAAACAAGAGTTCAGTTTGATATGATTACCTTCCTCCTCTTTCTATTGACTTCCCAAGGATCTACATAATAGTAAGAATCCATATTAAATGCATGTTTTATGTATTTTATTTCATCCCCTCTTTAAAACAGCATGATAAAGATGTTGTCATCCCCCTTTTGCAAAAAAGACAAACTGAGGAATGCCACCTAGCACCTTGAATCGTATACCTTGTCCTGTACTTCCCTGGTGGCCCATACGGTAAAGAATTTGTCTGCAATGCAGGAGACCCAGGTTTGATCCCTGGGTTGGGAAGCTTCCCTGGAGAAGGGCATGGCAACCCATCCCAGTATTCTTGTCTGTAGAATTCCATGGACAGAGGAATTTGTGAGGAAATCATAATTTAGCCTAAACTGTCTGACACATTCTCCTAATCCCTTGCGTTACCTCTGTTTATGTGTGTGTGCATATTTAACAAAGATGTAATTTGGTTTACAAAGACATATAAAATAAAGCAACACCAATTAAAATCTAGACACATTTATGAAAATAAAGATGGGCACAAAAGAGTAGAATGAAAGATGAAGCAAAAAATACACACCCACCAAAGTGGGCAACATATATGGCTTTAAGTTTTTCAAAAATTGAAAGAAAGGAAGATTTGATTAATTGTGAAGTTTAAAAATATTTTTGAGATAAAAAACTCACCCACCACTAATGGAATGGATAAGTATTCTTGCTGTTAGGACCAGACAAGATTTTTTTTTCTCCAGGAGTTCTTTATCAGATAATAACAGCACATGTTCTTATGGCTAATTTTAAAAGGCAAATAAGTTAATCATATTGAAGAACATTTTGGGATGAAGTGAGGGTTGTATTGTGCCACTTCTTTGAAATTTGCCATATATTATACTGTATTGTTTTCTAAATTGTACAGCCTATCCTTTTACAATCACCAAGAATACTCTAGGGCAGGAAATGGGGATCTGAGGCAGGGTTTCATATCTCTTGTGCATGTGCGCTAAGTTGCTTCAGTCCTGTCTCACACTGTGCGACCCTGAGGACTGTTAGCCTGCCAGGCTTCTCTATCCATGGAATTATCCAGGCAAGAATACTGCAGTGGGTTGCCATGCCCTTCTCCAGGGATCTTCCCAGTCCAGGGATTGAACCTGCATCTGTTACATTTCCTGAGCTGGCAACAGGTTCTTTACCACTAGTACCATCTGGGAAGCCATTTGTAACTCTTTCCAACTGTGATATGTACAGAGCCTTGGGTACAGAAGTATTCAGCACTGATTTATTGATAGGGAATATTAAAGGCAGAGAAATGAAAAAGAAAGATCTATTCATGATGCATGAATATATCTATTCATGATTACTTATTACTCTATCACGTAGCTATATCTTAATGCAGGAATTTGCCCTGGGCTTCCCTGGTGGCTCAGATAGTAAAGAATCTGCCTGCAATGTGGGAGACCTGGGTTCTATCCCTAGGCTGGGGAGATCCCCTGGAGAAGGAAATGGCGATCCACTCCAGTATTCTTGCCTAGAGAATCCCCATGGGCAGAGGAGCTTGGTGGGCTACAGTTCATGGGGTCCCAATGAATTGGACATGACTGAGTGACTAAGCACAATTTTTAGATTTTCCATAGTTGTTGTTATTGTATATATTACAGTGATAGATATTTTTGAATTTAAATTGTCTGCATATCTACTCTTAGGGTAGATTACTGGAACTAAAATTACGAGGTCAAAAGTTGATATCAGTTGTTCTGAATATGTTTCCAAACTCTCTTCTAGAAAAGATGTGACAATTTATACCTTCTGTAGTACTGAGGTTACCACTTTTATCTAATCAATACTCTCATCTATATATATAATAGTGTTATACCCTAATGGGTGCAGTATTCTAGAGGTTGGGAACTTTTTTCAGTTCAAAAGAAAAAAATTCCTTCCTGCCATTAGCAAAAATTATTAGTAATTTTAGTATTAGTAAAAATGAATCAAATTGGATTATTTATTATTGTTAATTTAGTCAAATTATTTATTTATTTATTGAATTACTGGGCTTCTCTGATAATTTAGTTGGTAAAAAATCCTCCTGCAATGCAGGAGACTCCAGTTTGATTCCTGGGTCAGGAAGATCACCTAGAGAAGGGATAGGCTACCCACTCCAGTATTCTTGGGATTCCCTTGTGGCTCAGCTGGTAAAGAATATGCCTGCAATGCAGGAGACCTCGGTTCAATCCCTGGGTTGGGAAGAACCCTTAGAGAAGGAAAGGCTACCCACTCCAGTATTCTGGCCTGGAGAATTCCACAGTCCATGGGGTCACAAAGAATTGGACATGACTGAGCAACTTTCACTCACATTGAGGGTTACTATAGTAAAAGTAAACATCATTAGGTTTGTGGATCACTTTTTACTGTAATTTACATAAAAGTGTTTATACAAGCCTTGCTGATATTAGTGTAACAGTAAATATATTCTAATTTAAATAACAATTAGAGCCAGCATTTACTGAGTGTTAACTATGTGTTAGTCATTATTTTATATACATTATATTTAATTCACATTTCAAATCAGTGATATTGTTAATAATATTACCCTGAAACTGATTCATGGGAAACTCAGGTAATTTATCTAAGGTCACATAGTAAATAAGTGGCCGGATGAGAATACTATTTTAGTAACTCTACTCTAGAGCTCACCATAATATCGCCTATAACATTACTTAATTACATATAAAAAAAGTCTCAAACTGAATATCCATATTTTATCACAAGATTAAATGTAAGGTATTAGTTACGTTAATAATTTGATGCTTATATTTTAACTGTTTCATTGGTGAAGAATAACAAAGTATTTTTAGCACATCAATCATCTCAAAGTTCCTATCTAATTTCCACTTAATTGTTTATATAGAAATAAATATTACTTTCTTCCCTTTTTAGTTTAATCTTTTGGCTGAATTAATAGCTTTAATGTATTTCTTGATAAACAAAATTGCTATTCCTTGATTAACATTATCATGATGAAAACCTCAGCAGATAATTAATAAAGCTTTTGTGGTAATGATTTCCCCGGTGGCTCAGACAGTAGAGCGTCTGCCTACAATGCGGGAGACCTGGGTTCAATCCCTGAGTTGGCAACCCACTCCAGTATTCTTGCCTGGAAAATCCCATGGACGGAGGAACCTGGTAGGCTGTAGTAATCAATATGAGACTGAAAGAAACCAGCTGGGGAAACTACCACCATCTTCATTCAGCCATTCAGAATGAAATTATAATTTTAATAAGCCTTAAAATTAAACATTTGGCTATAAAGGAAATAAACCGTACCTCACCTGGTATTCCTTTATGGTTGATGAGCATGGTGTTATGTAGGCAAAAAAGAGTATATATCATTTGTCTTTGATATGTAGACTGATGCATGTAGATTTCAAGGAGAATTTCAATAAATTTTAACTGTTCAGTTTGGTAAAACTGAAAAGAGAATCTGTTCTGATGTGTGACCTTTTTTGATTTTTGCTGATACTTCTAATCTTTCATAATTCAAAATATACACATACACACACGAACACTAGCACAAATATGCACAATAAAAACCAATCAAATAAAAAACAGTTTCTGAAGGTCTGAATTATTCTTTGAAAGAAATAGAAGAAATTTTAGCAGTTAGCAATATTCTACATTGAAAATAATCTACATTTCAGAAAAATTAATAAACTATAATGTTTAACCTTATTCACTGCATTGACTCACTGTTTGACTTCGGGCGAAGTACACAAACTCTTTGGGCCTTAGTTTTGCACATCTGCAAAATGAAAGCAATAGAGCAGATGATTTCTAAGATCCTTACCACTTTCGGATTGGCCTACTATGACACATTTCGCTGTTTTCAGTGACCCAGTTTTATTATTCCACTGTGATGTAAAATATCTGTATTAGCATAGCTGTTATCACATTATTTAATTAGCTAACAATTAATGTACTATTATCAAGTATTTTTATGTTGTCCCTTACTCTGTGGCCTTCTCACTAAAAGTTGAAAACTAAATTAAGCATTTTATTATAACTGTCTTAAAGAGGGGTAGTGTGAGAGTTAACAAGATAAATATTTAGCGAGTGCCTAGCACTGTCTATGACATAGATGTTCACTAAATATATCTATTATTGCCATTAAAAATGATGACCTTTAGTGCTGAGGAAATTTTCTGGTTATTCTTCAAACTTTGACAAAGTTGCGATGAGTCATTTCTTTACAAATTAACTATTTGATGTATTCAAGTGGTTGAATGTGCTCCTACATGTGCTCTTGAAAAAAGATAATGACAATGTTTATTTCTTCCATATTATTTCCTTTGTGATAGTTTCCTTCTTAATAACCCATTCACCAGTTGTTCATAAGCAACATTTATTTAAGTAAAAAAAAATCCCAATATGATATTTAAACTCCAAGTTTTTCTGGATTTGTTTGAATTTTGATGTGTTCAATATGTTTATGTAATATGAAAACATTCATGTGGATTTTGTGGATACACATATTGAATGATTTCTTTTTTGATGTGGACCATTTTAAAAGTCTTTATTAAATTTGTTACAATATTGTTTCTGTTTTATATTTCGATATTTTGACCACAAGGGGATGCCTGTGGGATCTTAGCTCCTCTATCAGGGATCAAATTCACATCTCCTGCATTGGAAAGCAAAGTTTTAACCATTGGGCCACCAGCGAAGCCCCTCAATAATTTTGTATGTCATACTTATGTCATAGGTTAGTATTCTAGTGCCAGTGTAAATTAAACAGTAAGGTTATAGGCAGGAGCTGCCATTTAGTTCTGCTGCTTCTTTCCTGCTACTTAACATAGTTGTTTAAAATGATTTCAAAATTAGTTTTAAAGCTTTAAAGCTGCACTCATTTCTTGTTCCAAAAGAATTTAATCTCAAGTTGGTTTCATTGAGTTTTCCTAAATTATATTCTTTATAAGGTCCTCTACCGGATAATCCTACCTGGTCCCCCAGGGATTTTCTGATATGGATGAATTTATGCACAGTTGAAGAATTCACTTAGAGTGAGAAGAACAGAGTCCTATAGAGGAATATAGTGGTTACATTCTCAAGAACCCCAGAGACTGTAACTATCTCCTCCCCGAATACTCCTGGCTGTTGTTTTCTGAGCTTGAGATTTGCTTGTGACCAATTATTCTGACCCATAGCAGAATATCTGTTATTCCAGTGATAGATAGGAGCAATGTGGGCCAAGTGAGCAGTCCAGTAAAAAACACCCATCAGAGATCGGTGTTGCTGGGTTCCATAGCATTGATGGAAAGTTGAAAAGGAAGAATAATTGAGGAGCTAAGAAACCCTACATGACAAAAGGTATGTGGCATCCCAGAATGAAACATACACAGTTTTATTCCTTGTTCACACCACAGTCAGTTCTGATGACTGATCACTGTATTTAAAATTTTTCATTGGGAAGTTTTAAATATTTATCCCAAAGTAGCTTGGGCATAAGAAAGACAGTCACAATCATGTTCCTTATCCCCTCTAAAATCAATGTGAAGGCTAGACTTCATTTCCCAAGAGATAGATTTTTTTAACCTCTTTTAACTCAATCCTTTTCTAATGATTGGAGTTTTATGCATGAAAAGCAATGATGAATTTCTGTCTTTTGAATAAATTGATCATAGACAAACATCAAGGGTTTTTAGGAGCATGAGTAGAATATTGGATTTTAAGAGATTGTGTCACTATCTTTAAAAATATTAAAACAAATCAACTTAAACAAGGTATCTGAGAAAACAGAACCAATTAGTTCGTTGTGTTAACTTTGACAAAGACACACGAATACATCCACTGGTAGAACATGTAAAAGTCTTCGCATTATCTTACATTTAATTTTTAAAATAAGTATTGACCTTGCCCTTTCAGGAAATTTTTATGATTTTCTGCTTTGGCTAAGAATCTATATGACCTTTGTTCCACCATGTGCTCGGGAACATTGTAACTTTGTTAGCATTGATTTTTCTCTCTACAAATATTCCATCAACTTCTCTCTAAGGGTTTATCTTCCTTGTGGACAGAGTTAGTACAAGCTACTGTACCTGAAAATCCATACTTACCTTGCTATTTATAGCAATTAATAAATACTTTTCTTTATCAGTCATTAGTCCCTATGTCATTAATCAAAAAAGGCCATTACGTTTGTTCTTCAGTATGACAGAACAGATGATGAAAATGCATACAAACAGAAAAGACGAAGAAATTTCATTTGTGGGGATAGGAGAAACAGTATAGACCAGGGGTCCCCCAACCTCTTGGATCTAATGCCTGATGATCTGAAGTGGAGCTGATGTAATAATAGAAATAAAGTACACAATAACTGTAGTACACTTGAATCATCCTGAAGCCATCTCCCTCCCCCCGTCGGGTGAAAAATTGTCTTCCATAAAACCTGTCCCTGATGCCAAAAAGGTTGAGGACTGCTGGTACAGACTTGAATATCATCTCAAATTGATTTCTGGCCCTAGACTTTAACACATATTTCAGTACAGTTTATATGCTATAACACACATAAAGTAAAGACAACAAGTTAACATTGTTCCTGCCAGGCCCTTTGTGAGTTAAGAACCTTAGGTACTTTATCTCATTTCATTTTCAGCTAACCTACATCGACCAGCTAGGAAAGTCATGGGTAAATTATCAGATAAATGAGTATGTGTTTTATAACCTTTGATCTCTCTTTATGTTTCCAGCCTCTCTCAGGTGTCTCTAATTCAGGACACACAGTATTTTATCTACCTTTTTTTTTTTTTTTTTGGTTTCAGTCATAGGTTTAGAGGTCTGTTGAGCACACTTTGTTTGACAAGATTTCCCTTGAAATCCTGGATGCACTTATTTCACATAAATTTAAATCTATTGTACAGTAAGAAACCTGAAAGCACAGTCACGCAATTCCAGAATGAAGTTAAGGTTAGGGAAAATGAAAATAGCTCAGTCATGTCCGACTCTTTGCGACCCCATGGACTACAGAGTCTGTGGAATTCTCCAGGCCAGAATATTGGAGTGGGTAGCCATTCCCTTCTCCAATGGATCTTCCCAACCAAGGCCTTGAAACCAAGTCTCCCGCATTGCAGGCAAATTCTTTCCCAGCTGAGCCACCAGGGAAGCCCAAGAAAACTGGTGTGGGTAGCCTATCCCTTCTCTAGGTGATCTTCCCGACCCAGGAGTTGAACCGGGTCTCCTGTATTGCAGGCAGATTTTTTTACTAGCTCCCAGGAAAGCCAAGGTTAGGGAAGTGCCCATCAATGAAATATAAAACAAGAAATTTGCCAGCCAAACGTCATAAGCTTAGTCTTCTATAAATGGCTTCATTATTGACTTCCAATGTGCATTTTTCAGTCCATCAGACACATTTAACTAGAGAATGGGCTCTTTGAGGGCAAGGATAGTATATGTTTTTCTTTTGGATATATTATAATGTATTACAGAAAGTAGAGTCTTAACAAATATTATAATTGTATGTTTGTTAATTGATGCATAATTAAAATAAATTAAACATTCATTTTAAAGTCATAAAGATGTTAATTTGGGAATATGGGCTGTTTGAGTTACTCCTATTCCCTAATTGGTGGGAATATTGAGTTGATTATATTTATTAAACATTACCTTTATTGCAGGCTGGAGTTTGAGCCTAGGGATAAACTGAAGTATTAGAGATATACAAGTGTACAAGACAGATGTAATTCTTGGCCTCTAGAATGTAACTACATTTTTTAAAAAAAGGTTTGAAATAAGGCAACACTGAAGAGTTCTCCACTCCAATGATCAACCAGACAGTAACACTTAAAGTTTATTAGTATCTTTGACTTCTGCTTTTCTCTCCTTTCTTAATTTCCATATTTCTAAATTAGTATTCACAGAAGACTTAAAATGACTTTGCCTTTCTGAAGCCATTAATATTACTTTAATGTAGAGATTTAACATCACATTTGTACAGCATAGTGAGACATCAGGGCTGCATGGTATTAGAAATCCCATTTTGATCCTTGCAGTTCTTTATCTGAACATGTATTGTAGGTGTTTTTCCCTTGGGAAATCAATTTTCTTTGAGAAAGACATCTTATTTTTTGTATAAAGAACAGTCACTCTTTGCATTATACTAGTATTTTCTTGTCCATAATGATCCTTTTTTATAGAAGGAAGGATTTGTGCATATTGATGTGTCTCTTCCCCACTTTTTTCCCTAAACATAATCTGCTGTCCCTCCTCACCCAAAGATCTATGGTCACCAAGTGTAAAAGATAGTGTACTAGAAAGTACTTTTAATCTATGAAGTCCTGTAGGTTTGCTATTATTCACCTCAAATCAAGCCTTCCTTAAGCCTGGATTGCCTTCCTCATAGCTCAGTGAAAAAGAATCCACCTACCAATACAGGAGACACAGGTCAATTCCTGGGTCAGGAAGATCCCCTGGCGAAGGAAACGGCAACCTACTCCAATATTCTTAACTGGGAAATGCATGAACTGAGGAGCTTGGTGGGCTACAGTCCATGGGCCCGCAAGAGTCAGACATGACTTAGCAACTAAAACAACAACAAAAGCCTGGACTAAGAGAGAAAGAATGTGAAACATGCTACATTTTTGTGAAATATTCATATATTACAGAGAGAGAATGAGAAGGAGAAAGAGAATGTGAGGCCAATAGAAAGCAATAGTTTAAGAGTTGTTACAACTATATGCAGGCCAAGAAGCAACAGTCTGAACTGGACATGGAACAACAGACTGGTTCCAAATAGGAAAAGGAGTACATCAAGGCAGTTGGTGATGGACAGGGAGGCCTGGTGTGCTGCAATTCATGGGGTCGCAAAGAGTCGAACACGACTGAGTGACTGAACTGACCGACTGAACCGATGCCTTGGTGGTAAAATATTAAAAGACCTTTATTCTCTTCTTTCCTTTCTTGTATTTTCTAATTTTTAAACCAAAACAATATTTTGAAAAGAAATAAAATGAGCATCCAGACATTTCTGTCTCTGTTGTCTCTTCAGACTCACGTGGTGGCACCTGTTCATGTAGACAGACACATGCTTTATGTTCTTTGAGGACAGGTAGCAATGTCCTCAAATGTCCTGACAAAACATGATCCACTGGAGGAGGGAATGGCAAACCACCCCAGTATACTTGCTGTGAGAGCCTCATGAACTGTATAAAAGAACAAAAAGGTATGATACCAAAAGGAGAGTCCCCTAAGTCAAAAGCATTCCCCAGTATGCTACTGGGGAAGAGAAGGGGAGAACTACTAATAGCCCCAGAAAGCATGAAGTGGCTGGACCAAAGCAGAAATGACACTCAGTTATGGATATGTCTGGTGATGAAAGTAAGATCCAATGTTGCAAAGAGCAGTACTGCATAAGAACCTGGATTCTTAGGTCCATGAATCAAGATAAATTGGACGTGGTCAAACAGTAGATGGTAAGAATAAACACTGATATCTTAGGAATCAGTAAACTAAAATGGACAGGATGGGTGAATTTAATTCAGATGACATGGGCGAGAATCCAATGGAAGAAATGGAATAGCAACAAAAGAGTCTGAAATGCAGTGCTTGGGTACAGCCTCAAAAATGACAGAATGTTCTCAGTTCATTTCCAAGGCAAGCCATTCAACATCACAATAATTCAAGTCTATGCCCCTACCACTGAAGCTGAAGAAGCTGAAACTGATCAGTTCTATGATGACCTAGAAAAGCTCCTAGAACTAACATCAAGAAATGATGTTCTATTCATCATTGGGGATTGGAAAGCAAAAATAGGAAGTCAAGAGATACCTGGAGTAACAGGCAAGCTTGGCCTTAGAGAACAAAATGAAGCAGGGCAAAGGCTAACAGTTCTTCCATAAGAATGCACTGGTCATAGCAAATATCCTTTTTCAACAACATGGGAGACGATTTTATACACAGACATCATCAAATGGTCAATAGTGAAATCAAACTGATTACATTCTTTGTAGCCAAAGATGGAGAAGCTATATACAGACAGCAAAAACAAGACCTGGAGCTGACTGTGGCTCAGACCATCAGCTTCTCATAGCAAAATTCAGGCTTAAATGAAAGAAAGTGGGGAAAACCACTAGGCTAGCCAGGTACAACTTAAATCAAATCCCCTATAAATATGCAGTGGAGGTAACAGATAGATTCAAGGGATTAGATCAGTTAAACAGTGTGCCTGAAGAACTATGGATGGAGGTCCATAATATTGTACAGGAGGCAGTGAACAAAACCATCCCAAAGAAAAAGAAAAGAAAGAAGGCAAAGTGGTCATCTGAGGAGGCTTTACAAATAGTGGAAGAAACAGGAGAGCGAAAAGCAAGGGAGAAAGNACTATGGATGGAGGTCCATAATATTGTACAGGAGGCAGTGAACAAAACCATCCCAAAGAAAAAGAAAAGAAAGAAGGCAAAGTGGTCATCTGAGGAGGCTTTACAAATAGTGGAAGAAACAGGAGAGCGAAAAGCAAGGGAGAAAGGGAAAGTACATCCAACTAGAAAGAATAGCAAGGAGAGACAAGA
Organism: Oreotragus oreotragus; assembly: GCA_006410675.1. Taxonomy (NCBI): domain Eukaryota; kingdom Metazoa; phylum Chordata; class Mammalia; order Artiodactyla; family Bovidae; genus Oreotragus; species Oreotragus oreotragus. The sequence continues at coordinate 135,257 of SJYX01006425.1, forward strand.
AGACCTTCTTCAGTGAACAGTGCATAAAACTATAAGAAAACAACAGAACTGGAAAGACTAGAGATCTCTTCAGGAAAACTGGAAATATCAAGAAAACATTTCTCCCAAAGACGGACACAATAATGCCCAGAAATGGTAGAAACCTAGTAGACACTGAAGAGATCAAGAAGAAATGGAAAGAACAAACAGTAGAATTACGTAACAAAAGACCTTAACGAACCAGATTACTATGATGGTGTGGCCATTCACCAAGAGCCAGACATTCTGGAGGGTGAAGCCAAGTGGGCCTTAGAAAGCACTGCTGTTAATAAAGCTAATGGATGGGATGGAATTCCAGTAGAGCTATGCAAAACCCTAAAGGATGATGCCATCAAGGTGTTGCATTCAATACGTCAGCAAAGCTGGAAGACCCAGCAATGTCCACAGGACTGGAAAAGGTCAATCCTCATCCCAGTTTCCAAGAAAGGCAGTACTAAAGAATGTGCTAGCCAGTGGACAGTTGCACTCATGCTAGTAAGGTCATGCTTAAAATCCTGCGTGATAGGCTTCAGCATTACGTGAACCAACGACTTCCAGATGTCCATGCTGGGTTTCGAAAAGGAAGAAGAACCAGAGATCAAATTGTCAACACCCCCTGGATCATGGAGAAAGCAAGGGAATTCCAGAAAAACACCCACTTCTGTTTCATCAATTATGCTAAAGCCTTTGACAGTGTGGATCATAACTAATTGTGGAAAGCTCTGAAAGAGATAAGAATACCAGACCATCTTACCTGTCTCCTGAGAAACCTGTATGCAGGTCAAGAAGCAACAGTTAGGATCCTGTATGCAACAATTGATTGGTTCAAGATTGGGAAGAGTACAATGGGGCTGTCTGCTGTCACCTTATTTGTTTAATCCATACGCCAGGCTGAATGAGTTGCAAGCTGGAAACAAGATAGGTGGGAGAAACATCAACAACCTCAGATATGTGGATGATACCACTCTAACAGCAGAAAGCAAAGAGAAACTAAAGAGCCTCTTGATGAGGGTGAGGGAGGAGAGTGAAAGAATTGGCTTAAGACTAAATAACAAAACTAGGATCATGGCACCTGGCCCCATTACTTTATGGTAAATAGAAGGGGAAAGGGTGGAAGTAGTGACAGATTTTTGCACTCTAAAATCACCATGGATGGTGACTGCAGCCACGAAATCGGAAAAATATTGCTTCTTGGCAGGGAAGCTTTGATAAATCTAGACTGCGTGTTGAAAAGCACAGACATTACTCTGCTGACAAAGGCCCATACACTTTAGGTTATGTTCTTCCCAGTGGTCATGTACGGGTGTGAGCTGGATCGTAAAAAAGGCAGAGCGCCTAAGAATTGATGACTTAAACTGTGGTGCTGAAGAAGACTTCTGAAATCTCCTTGGACAGCAAAGAGACCAAACCAGTCAATTTTAAGGGACATCAACCCTGAATACTCATTGGAAGAACTGATGATGAAGCTGAAGCTCCAGTATTTTGGTCATCTGATGCAAACAACTGACTCAATGGAAAAGTCCCTGATGCTGAGAAAGATTCAGGGCAGAAGGAGAAGAGGGTGTCAGAAGAGAAATGGCTGGATTACATCACCGATGCAATGAACATCAACTTGGGCAAACTTCAGGAGATGGTGAGGGACAGGAAGGCCTGGCGTGCTGCAGTCCATGGTGTGGCCAAGATCAGATACAACCGGGCAACTGAACAACAAGCCATGTCCCTCCTGTAAGAAAAAATGTCACCCAAATAGAATATTGTATACTTGTCTTTTTGTCAGTAGTTTAAAATGTAAATTTTTTAGGCAGTGTTCATTATATCACAAGTACCTTTTAGTGGATCTGATTTTCACATATTTTTAGTAATGTAAAACTGTTGGAAATTTATGTGAAATATAGCACTTATATGCTTCTAGTTATGAATTAGCTGTGACCCTGCCTGGAAGACACTAAAATTCTGAGCACTGGTTTCTTTCACATGTGTAAAAAATCAGTAAGAGTCTCTCAAGCTCCAAAAGTTAGTAATTCTAGGACTGTCCTCAAGTGTTAAATGTGTGGGTGTTTTACAAGCTCTCTTTAACTTTTTTTGTTTTTAATAAATGTACACCCGTGGCTGATTCATGTCAAAGTATGACAAAACCCACCACAATATTGTAAAGTGATTAACCTCCAATTAAAATAAATAAATTTTTTAAAAAGAAAAGGGAGAAAATGTAATTTAAAATTTTTGTTTCTTTCTTTATTTTTGACTGCAAGTAGTCTTTCTCTAGTTGTGCCAAGCACTCTTACCTGTGGTGCGAGGACTTCTCTTCATGATAGCTTCTTTAGTTGCATCGCATGGGCTCTTGAGTGATGGCTCAGGAGTTGTGGTGCACAGCTCAGTTGCTTCCAGGCCTGTGGGGTCTTAATTCCTGGACCAGAAATCAAACCTGTGTCCCCTGCATTGGCAAGTGGATTCTTAACCACTGAACCACCAGGGAAGTTCCACTCCCTTCACTTTTAGTCATCTATTTTTGGGTATCCACATTTGAGGCCTCCAGACCAGATTCCTTGGGGTGGGTAGGAGTGAGAGGAGAGACAGAAAAGAGGACATGAGATGGCATTCTTACTGTTACTCTTTGCAAGGAATGTCTCAACCACCGTTAGAAGCAGCAGTGTTTTTTCTGGTTGAAAAACAAACAAAAAAAAGACCCAAAACACTGGAAATTATGCTAAATTATCAAAGTTAATAAATTTAACAAATAGCTGAGTTAGGAATGGAAAACCTGTAGGTAAAGTCTGTGATCTTTCTATTACACCAGGTCACATCTCAGGAAGAAATCATAACATCTAGGATTAGGGCAGGAAACTGCTTTCAAAGTAATTTTCTCTCCCTGCTGCTAGGCCCTTTGTCAGTTGTACAAACACTTCTGGGAGAAAAGAGTGCTAGAGTTCAGAACTGGTGTCTTTAAGTACATATTTCTTTTTTTTTTTTTTTTGAGAACCATTTCCTTTGTATTTCACCCAATCCTCTGCTGCTGCTGCAGCTACTGCTAAGTTGCTTCAGTCGTGTCCGACTCTGTGTGACCCCATGGACAGCAGTCCCCCAGGCTCTTCTATCCAGGAGATTCTCTAGCCAAGAATACTGGAGTGGGTTGCCATTTCTTTCTCCATACCCAATCCTCAGAGGTTCAGTAAGCATGAACTTGACAAAACAAAGTTGTTAGTTTAGTTTAGCACAGTATTTGCATTGTTCTGCGTGCTGTGAATTTAGATTTTGTTTTGTTCTGTTTTGTGTGATGGCAGGCAACTGAAACTAACTCTGTCTACCATAAGGAAAAGGATATTTATTGCAGTGCTTCTATGTATGTGGGTCTGTATGTATGCGTATGTGTGTCTTGGGGTTGTGGTATTGGGGTGGGAGTTTCATGGAGTCAACCAGAAGCTGGAGGGCCAGGCTTGAGAAAACCCAGGAGTCATGGGGAGGCTAGAGTAATAGGCTTCAGAAAGTGCAGAGACAGTCCTCAGTGGGAACAGTCAGTCTGGTCGGTATCAGGATAGCACTCCCATTGCTCATAAGGAAATACCTCCGACAGTCCCATATCCTTGCATCACTCAAGAGTCAAAGTCCCAAACAATGTCCAGTTGATCAAACTCAGCAGAGAGTGAAAAGATTAGTCCTTTAGGTTATTTTTAGTGTGGGACTGACTGTACTTTCATGGTAAGCCCAATGAGGAACTCCAAAAGGGAGGTCAAATGTTCAACTATGGGATTCTGAACAAATTTTTAAAAATGTGTATGATTCTCTGTAAATAGGTTCATAAATCAAATATGGACTCATTCTGAAGATATGATGCATTTGGTTTTATTTTATTTGTATAGAAATTAGCAAAGCCTTTTCTTTATTATTCTTATTTTTGGCTGTACTGGGTCTTTTTTGCTGTGAGAGCTTTTCTCTAGTTGTGCCAACGGTGAGGGGCTACTCTTCCTCGTGGTGCCCAGATTTCTCATTGCAGTGGCTTCTCTTCTTAGGAAGCACAGGTTTTAGGGTGAGTGGGTTTCAATAGTTGTAGCACATGAGCTCAGTAGTTGTGGGTTTTCGGCTCTAGATCACAGGCTCAGTAGTTATGGCACAGGGCCTTAGGTGCTCCATGGCACGTGGGATCTTCCAGGATCAGGGATCGAACCCATGTCTCCTGCATTGATGGGTAGCTTCCTTATCACAGGGAAGCCCAAAGCCTTTTCTTAAGTATTAGAAGTTCTCCTATTTTGCAGTATCAATTAGAAGTTCTTTTATTTTTCAGTATCAATTCTTCATTTCTCTCTCATTTTTCTCTTGAATTAAAAACATTTTTATTTGTGCCTTACCGAAAAAAAAAAAAAGTCTGTAAAGAGAACTTCAGAGCTGGGTTTTATTCAGACCACAGTAAGGAAAAATCCCTAGGTTTATTTCGAAATTATCTGAACCAAGTAACACAATCTCAGATCTACATACAGGTAGATGTAATTAGGTAGGTGTAATTGTGGCTTTAGAATGACTAAACTTTATTTTGCTTAAGTGGAACAGTGACATCTAGTGCCTGAAACATTTTGTCACTGGGTCAAGAGAAAGATAAGAATAGACACGCCTTTAGGTTGATTGAAGATGAATGAGAGATCATTTACTAGTTATACATGCAGAGATTAATCTTTTTCCATTCCCATGGATACCACGTTAGTGACTGCAACTCCTTTCTAGCTGTTCTCCTTAATTCTGGGCTTACCACGTGCTAATGTATTATTCCTCTGCTTAAGGTTCTTCAAGAAATTCCTATCTTTTTCCTGCAAACTTATTTCCTCTTATTTCCCCAAACACATGCTCATTTTGGGGTCAGATATGATTTCTTCATGTTCAATGAACAAATGAGGTTTTTTTTTTCCTACTTCAACAATTTGATTTACATTCCCCGTGCCTGGAAGGTTCTTCTCACTGTCCTTTGTCAGTTTTACTCATCGTCCAAGTTTCCTTTTCTTGACATGTCTTCCCTTTCTTTTATTTCCCTAAAGCACTTATCTGAATCTCTAAAATGCTGGGAAAGATTGAAGGCGGGAGGAGAAGGGGACGACAGAGGATGAGATGGTTGGATGGCATCACCAACTCAATGGACATGAGTTTGAGTAAACTCCAGGTGTTGGTGATGGACAGGGAGGCCTGGCATGCTGCAGTCCATGGGGGTGGCAGAGTTGGACACAACTGAGCGACTGAAATGAACTGATAGTATTTAGAATCTGATATTTAGTTATAGTCTGTCTTGAATTAATTGCTATTGCTTCTTATAGAATAGTTTGGTCTCATCAAGTAGATTGCAAATTCCTTGAGTTCAAGGAGTTTCTATACTTCTAAACACCCTTGGAGAAGGAAATGGCAACCCGCTCCAGTATTCTTGCCTGGAGAATCCCAGGGAAAGAGGAGCCTGGTGGGCTGCCGTCTATGGAGTCATACAGAATCAGACATGACTGAAGCAACTTAACAGCAAATTATTTGAGCATATCAGTCAATGATCAGTAAAATCTTTGATAAGATTTTGGAAATTTTGGTTTTTTATAAGTCTTGATAGTTTATTTTGGTAACTTTTGATAATTTATTTCTAATTTTTATTTTTATATTTTGATAGGTTTACTAAAATGCTGACTTCTCCATTGAAATGAGCTAGTATTTCATGAGGTAAAAGAGTCATATGAACTCAATATTTAAAATATCATTTAGAGAAAAAGATATTCTAATAATATGCCTAATATTTCATCTGATATGTGTATCTAATATTCATATAAAACATTAGATCATAAACTGATTGCCCATAAGAAATTATTGGAGATAATTACCACAGTTCTACAGTTCTTAAATTTACTTGTGAGGACATGCAGACTTAGATCAATTGAATTTTAAATATATATATATATATACCCACACATGTACTGAGAATATATTTGAGAAAAATATAATAAACAAGGCAGCTTATAAAACTGTATACAATACAAAATACTTTTTTGGTCATGGGATAATAATGAAATATTTTACACCTATATATAATTTACAGATTTTAAAATGACTGCATCCGATTACTTTTTTGATCTTTATAATTAGAGTGTAAAGTAAATTACTTATCCCCATTTTATATATTTATTTTTAAAATATATATTTCTTAAAATCCTTTATGTGCCTGGCCCTCTGTTTAATGCTGGGGATACAAAAGTGGGTATTGATTAGTTGCCTAGTTTTGGGGGCTTTTTGCATTTGGTCTAGTGGATGAAACTGAAGCTGAAGAACTTTAATGATCAGTCAAGATTACAGAGATAATAATATGCAGAGATCCAATAGTAGAACAAAAATCTCCAGTCTCAAAAGTTCAGAATTATTTCCTCATTATTTTGGTAATTCTGCTTGAAATTGTTTTGGAAATGAGGTTACCTGATGACAGCAGTATACATTTACAAAGAAAAACAACTGCAATTTATCAGAAAATTAGTTTGCTATTTAATTTGTTGAAAGAGAATAGACTCAGAAAGTCACTTAGTTTTTTTATCATTCTTAAGCGAATGTATCAATGTTAACTGGGAAATAATCATTTCCCCCAAGAACTAGAACTTGTAGTCTAGTCAATAATCTTCTGGTGGTTCACTAGAGAGGTTTGTACTTTCTAGAGTAACTTTTATTCCTCTGCCCCTCTCTCCCCTTTCCTCCATATTACCATTCCTTTCCAAGATTATCTGTCCTGAAACAACAAAAGACAAGCAGTTGTTTTGATATATCTTCTATTGTTTTTCCCTGGAGGAGGGAATGGCAACCCATTCCAGTATTCTTGCCTGGCAAATCCCATGGACAGAGAAGCCTCGAGGGCCACGGCCCATAGGGTCACAAAGAATCAGACACAGCTGAGGCGACTGAGCACACACTATCGTTTTTCCTTAATTATTTCCTTTCATTTTTCTTTATTTATATTATACTGTGTCTATTGCCTCATTCCGTGCTACTCAGTGTTTTATGCTCTGTGTACTTGGGCATCTGAAACATCAAGAAACAGAAAAATTTGCAAAAAGCTGACGCTCTAATACTTTGGCCACCTGATGTGAAGAGCCAACTCATTGGGAAAGACCCTGATGCTGGGAAAGATTGAAGACAAAAGGAGAAGAGAGTGGCAGAGGATGAGATGGTTAGATAGCGTCACTGACTCAATGGACATGAATTTGAGCAAACTCTAGGAGATAAGGCTTCCCTGGTGGCTTAGAGGTTAAAGCGTCTGCCTCCAATGAGGGAGACCTGGGTTCGATCCCTGGGTCGGGAAGATCCCCTGGAGAAGGAAATGGCAATCCACTCCAGTATTCTTGCCTGGAGAATCCCATGGACGGAGAAGCCTAGTAGGTTACAGTCCACGGGGTCGCAAAGAGTCGGACACGACTGAGCGACTTCACCTCACCTAGGAGATAAAGAAGGATGAGGAAGGCTGACATTCTGCAGTCCATGGGATTGTCAAGAGTCGGACGTGACTTAGTAACTAAAAAACGAAGATTCAGAAGAGCGCTAAATACTTTAATAATTGCAATAAATTTTCTTTTGCTATAGAAGCTAAAATCTGCTGCTTAAAAGAGATGTGATTTCATGGTTTAAAGGTCCAGTAACTTTAATGAAAATTAATGGATTGGCCATACAATCAAAGTTCTTTGTTATAATTAAAATGGGAAGATTTCTCTTGTAGATCACTCACTCCTACTAGATTAGAATTGTATGACATGAATTTTTGAAGGCACACAGCAAATTTAACTAGTAAAGATATGAAGAGAACGCCTGGCTCAGCATAAAGACAGAATCTGTAAAGTTCATGGTCATTTTGGGAGGTAAGAAGCACTTGAGATGAGCCAGGTTTCATAAAGGATGTCAGGTTTCTTTCAACCAGCTGTGTGACTGAACCTTTTGGTTGGTTTGTTAATTAGTTCCCATCTGAGAAACTCTACAGCAACTATGTCAAAAGAAAGATTGTGGGTTTTTGACAGGTGTCTTAATTTTCATGTGGAAATCAACATAAGTAACATCTCTGGATGAAGAGGGCAAAAGTTAATTATTTCACTTACTTTCAGTTACCTCTTATAGTTATTTTATCTTCTTGACTCTGTCCAAGAGACCCAGAGGAACTCTAATTCTTTTTGGCTAAAGTTACAAATTATAACACTTGATATCTGTTCTTAAACTTTTCTAGACCTGTCTTCTCTATTGTGTGTGAAGTCACTCAGTCATGTCCAACTCTTTGCGACCCCATGGACTGTAGCCTACCAGGCTCCTCCCTCCATGGGATTCTCCAGGCAAGAGAACTGGAGTGGATTGCCATTTCCTTCTCCAGGGGATCTTCCTAACCCAGGGATCAAACCCGGGTCTCCAGCATTCCAGGCAGATGCTTTAACCTCTGAGCCAAATCCAGGCAATTGTTTTATCCTCTGTCTGTCTAGATTACCTGACTTTCATGTATATAGAGGACACCCAATAGAGGCAGAAAAACAAGTAGAATTTGCCTATTCCAAATCAAAGATATTGAGTTGAAGATCCCCATGAAGGCATACTGGAGGATACACAGCAAACAGCCATGAAGCCTTAGTCATGGCTCAGAGTATCCTGAGGGAGGAGGGAGTTAGATGCTCCAGATTTTTATCCAAATATCTTGGCAGGGGAATGAGGGTTACTTAGAATCTCATAAATTCATTTTTACCATAACACACATATATTAAGTGATAATAATGAAAATAGTCCTACTTGGACGGTAATGATGACCCTGTATGCGAGACAGCAAAAGAGACACAGATGTGTAGAGCGGACTTTTGAACTCTGAGGGAGAGGGAGAGGGTGGGATGATTTGGGAGAATGGCATTGAAACATGTATACTATCATGTAAGAAATGAATCACCAGTCTATGTTCAATGCAGGATGTTTGGGGCTGGTACACGGGGATGATCCGGAGAGATGATGTGGGGTGGGAGGTGGGGGGGGGTTCATGTTTGGGAGCTCATGTACACCCGTGGCAGATTCATGTCAATGTATGCCAAAACCAATACAGAATTGTAAAGCAAAATAAAGTAAAAAGAAAATTAAAAAAAAAAAAGAAAATAGTCCTACTTGGTACCATGAAATCAACAAAATGAAAAACAGAGCTTAGGCATAGAACAGTTGCTACAGCTTATCTGTGGTATATTTATAGTGTGTATGTGTCTATACATATTTAACAGAGAGTATGTCTGTATTTCTCTTTACCTCTATCAAGTCTAAAAGTTAGCTGTAAACATTACAAGGGCAATGACGACAAAGTAACTCTCACCAAAAGGTTGTTCCACCAAATAATTGTTCCACCAAGGGTTTGGTGGAAATCCTCTTTCCTCTGCAATATATCACGGATGTAGCATAAATATTTGGCACTATGTAATTCAAAGTTACTTTAGATGGAGCAGTTGTGAAAAGGGAGGTGGTGAATAAGATTGGTAAGAGAAGTCAGTGGGTAGATTCTATATATAAAAAAGTGATTAGGTACTCCAATGATAAGCGTTGTTTTAAATATTTGAGCATTCATTTTAATTCCTACTGTGTGCCAAGGAATTTATATATGTAGACACTAACTTGCTTATTTAAAAAATGAATTTTCAAATGAAACTGCATTATGTGAGGAAGAAAGCGTTAGTATGAGCAGCATGTTGTCAGTTTTGCATGTATTTCGACATTCTAACAACCATCTCTGCTTTATCCTCAATTGTCACTTCTGTTACCCTGATCCTATTCTTATGGACTCATTGCCAACAGTCTCCTAATTGATTTATTTCCTTTTAGTTCAGCCTTCTAATCCATCTACATACTGCTGCTAAACTTGGCTTTCTTAAGTATTGTTTTAGCCATTTCATTTCATGCCTCTGCTAACAACCCCTCAATTATCCCATTTTCTACTCTATTAGGGATAAAATCCTAAGTGCTACAAAGATTTCCACATTCTAATCCCAAATCCTATTCTGCTTCTTCTAATGATATTTCTGAATATAGTGCCTCTGCTGTGTCTTAAAGTTGGCACATTGAATTTTAAAAAAATTATTTTCCAACATTGTGAAATAGTATTACACATAAACATTCAGGTTTCCAGCCCTCATGTAAAATTAGATGATCAGACCAGTATCACTGAAGGTCCGTGCTATGATGAATCCTGTTCTCTCTTTGCCTCAGCAGATGCACTTGCTTTCTCCTTTGATCTCTTCTAGTTCTTGTTTAGTTGCTAAGTCATGTCAACTCCTTTGCAGCCCCACGGTATGTAGCCCACCAGGCTCTTCTGTCCATGGGATTTTCCAGGCAAGAATACTGGAGTGGGTTACCATTTTCTTCTCCACGGGATCTTCCCAAGCCAGAGATTGAACCTATGTCTCCTGCACGGGTTGGAGAGGCATTCAGGCAAATTGGTAAACGAATTCTTTGCCACTGAACCACCAAAGAAGCCTCTGGATCTCTTGCTGGCAACTTATTAGTATCTCCCTTATGGTATTTATCATGGTCTGTCTTTACTCACTTGCTTATTATCTTGTAATCTTGTTGAGAAATGGAGGGTAAGTTATATTTTTCAGTGCTTACCTTATAGCACCAAGAACACCAAGTTTTGCTTATAGAAAGTGTTTAAAAATACTGAATACTATTGTCTCTGAGGACTGGCAGACTTGGTTTGGAATAATGATTGTTGAATATTTAAATTCCTTTATTGTCCCAAGTTCAGCATAACTGCAGAACATCTGAATATTAGTGCCTCTCATTCCCTTTACAGTTTGGCTTTATAGGTTTTGGACTTCAGAATATGTTATTCTAGTCATTGTCATAGTTCCTCTGAGCACTCAAAACATAGTTCAGTGAGTGCCACCCAGGTGATGGATTATCTATGGTATGATCATGGTCAAATATGGTAATTGAGTAAATATTTTTATGCAGAAAAATAGGGAGAAATAGAGAAAGTTTAGGGAGAAGAACCTTTACTTATAGGAAAGAACTTCATGAGAAAAGTATTAATATGGAACACTTGTGGTTTGCCATTTCTTAGTGCATTATTTGGCAAATAATGCCACAATCACCATTTAAATATATATACAATGATATGATAAAAGTTAGTAGCTCTAAGTTAAAAATAGATTTAGGATTTGGGGTAAAACACCAGTTTGAAGACATTAAAATGAAATATTTACACAAGGATTTTGAAGTGGATAAGAAGAGAAGCTATTGCTTCAAGAGGCACAATATAACAAGAAAATAGTACCCTGAACTTGCTATCTGCTCTTGAAACTTAAATCTATTTTATGGATTGGAGTAAGAAGAGTGAAGACTATTTCCAACAATGTACAGGTATAGGCAAGAGAAAGAAATGGAAACAAGTCAGAAAATACTTTGACCTTATAAGATATGACCTTACAAGATATTAAGATAAGGTATGTCTCTTAAATTAAGTTAATTAATGACATTAATTTCACTCAGTCAATCCTTCCTTCTTTCCTTCCTTTCTCACTTTTCTGCTTCCTTCCTCAATCTCCCTACCTCCTTAAATTATTCCACACTAAACTATGAGAGGAATCCCAAAAGAAAACCATGAAGCATATTAATTTAGCCTGACAACTTATACAAAATCTTCAGTTTGCAACTGGTGAAAGAGCAGTGGCTTTAATCCTCTGGCATGTCATAGTTCATATTTTTGTCAAGTTCGTTAAGTGTCACATAATGCTCTCTGTACTTTATATATACTAGCTGAAAACACACTTCCTAATTTGGAGATTGAATGAGCATGAACCTTGATTTATACTCTTAAAACAAGTCTGCAAAAATTGGGAGAAAAGAAATTCCCTGAAAAACAGTATTGGTTGTTAGCATATGAAGATGGAAATCCTTATCCTCATAGGCAGCCAAAAATCAAGTATCCATCAGACATCCTTAATATTTAAGGATTTGGGAGTCATGGTTAAATATTGTTGACTAAAAAGATGCACAATGTGAGAACTGCGAGTTAACTTTTATTTGGGGCAAAATGTGGACTGCAGCCTGGAGACAGCACCTCAGATAGCTCTGAGGAACTATATCTCTGTTCTAAAGAGGTCGTGAAGGAACGTCAATATATAAGATTTTAGTGAAGGAGGAGTTCAATGCAATCAAATGTTTATTTTACAAAAGGTTTTCTGCTAGGAGCTCAGGTCACCATGAAGGGATTTAGTGCTTTTCTAGATATGAAGAGATGGGAGGACTGAGATCATAAAATCAGTTCCTGAAGACATCTATTTAAAGACTTGTTCCACCAGTTTCCCTGGAGCACAGAGTGCCTCACTGTCTACCCTGAATTCCCCTCAGGGGGTGTTGAAGGTTGGCAGCATTCAGTTTCTGCAGAGGCAGATGGCAAATGGCCATATTGTTCAGTCCCAGAAAATGCTCTTGGCAAGTGCCAGTTTATGCTATGCTATGCTAAGTCACTTCAGTCGTGTCCAACTCTGTGTGACCCCATAGATGGCAGCCCACCAGGCTCCCCCATCCCTGGGATTCTCCAGGCAAGAATACTGGAGTGGGTTGCCATTTCCGTCTCCAATGCATGAAAGAGAAAAGTGAAAGTGAAGTCGCTCAGTCTGTCTGACTGTTAGCGACCCCATGGACTGCAGCCCACCAGGCTACTCCGTCCATTGGATTTTCCAGGCAAGAGTACTGGGGTGGGGTGCCATTGCCTTCCCCGGTGCCAGTTTATAGCTGATAGTATATTATAACAATCCATACAATGGAGTTATTTTGGAAACAATAGAGGTTTAATCAGTAACATAGAAAAGTATGCTTTTCAGGGCACAAGGTAAAATACATTTGGAGGGAATAGGAACCTACTGAAGTAAATTATATCAACTATGTCAAAATGTTGACAGAGGTTATCTTTGAGGGATGGAATTAGGAAGATTTTTATTTTATTTCCCTTTAAACCAGATGTAAAGAATCTGCCTACAATGCAGGACACCTGAGTTCAATCCCTGGGTTGGGAAGATCCCCTGGAGGAGGGCAAGGCAACCCACTTCAGTATCCTTGCCTGGAGAATCACGATGAACAGAGGAGCCTGGTGGGCTACAGTCCATGGGGTTGCAGAGTCGACACGACTGAGCGACTAAGCACAGCACAAACCTTTATTTGTATCTTTTCTGCAACAAGCATTATTTGCCAAAATAAAATTTTTAAATATTTAAAATACCACATATGTCATTCACTCTTATTAAGCATTTTGGCTCCACATGGTAAATAGCACTTGAATATTTTAAAGCACAAAACATCGATTTTAGTCACGACACACATTCATTTGTGGTTATAAATACTTTAAAACTTTAATTACTACTACAAATCTTGGGTTCTTATTATCACAGTATTCTCTATTTCTCTGCTTCTGAGCAGAATGTTGCCCAGATAGTTTGGGAATTTAAGCTATAGAAAACCAAACACTATTCATATCAGTGAGGATAGGGTTTGTTATGGCAAAAAGGATCCTCTTGTGATTCTGTCAATGGTTAATAATTACCTGCATGTAAAAATAACAGTAATTAATCCATTGAAGAAAGGGAAGGGAAGAAGTCTTAGGTAACTTTGTACATTCAACAAAAGTCAAACATAGCATTGAAATATGAATACTGCCATATGTAAATGGATGACCAGTGCAAGTTTGATGTATGAAGCAGGGCACCCAAAGTCAGTGCTCTGGGACAACCCAGAGGGCTAGGTGGGGAGGGAGAAGGTGGAGGGATTCAGGATGGGGGAACACAAGTATACCCATGGTTGATTTATGTTGATGTATGGCAAAAGCCATCCATCACAATATTGTAAAGTAATTAGTCTCCAATTAAAATAAATTGATTAATTTTTTAAAAATGTGTTGTCACAGAGCTCAGAAATACTTGTTGAATTAGATGGATTTCTAAAAGAAATATAAAATTATTATAGTTTTCAACTGTGGAAGAAACAGTGCTCATCCAACAGGCTGTGTGATACTCTGCATTTTTCAGATTCCTTTTCAGTTATGTTGGGGCCATGTGACTAGTTCTGACCAGTGAACAAAGTGCATTGTGTTGCATCTAAGCTGAAACAATTAAAAGCCAGGGAGTTGTTTGTTTGTTTGTTTTAATCCAAAGAAAGACAACATGAACTTTACCTAAATATGTATAAACTTTACAACAATCACAACCACTTAGAGAATTAGTACCTTTATTGTCTGTACCATTTATTACCTTAAACCTCTCAGCATCCTCCCTTTACACACTTTAACTTCTGAATAAGGACCCCATGGGTAGGTAATAACAGGCTCTGGTGCTCCAGCTTTCTCTGAGAGTATGTTCCCAGGATCCCTCTCTCTGATCGATGTTCCTGGCATCCCTCTGAAATGTTGCAAGCATCTCCTCCTCTAGCAATATGTTCCCAGAATCTCTCTCTCTCTGACTTCATGTTAGCAGCATCACTTTCTCTCTCTCTCTGATGACTGTTCCCAAAATTCCTCTCTCTTACACTGTGATCCCAACGTCCTTCTCTCAGACATCATGTTCCTCCCTCGCTGCTTTCTTATCTTGCGACAGCAACCTTGGAAGAGCTTATATGACATGGCAGAGTTTATAAGATGTTAAATATGTCCCGATGTTATATAGTATCTCCAGCCCCTTCGCAACTTTAAAGTAAGAAATAAACCTTTATATAAAGACACTGATGCTCAAACTGAAGCTCCAATACTTTAGCTATCTGATGATAAGAGCCAACTCATTAGAAAGACCCTGATGCTGGGAAAGATTGAAGGCAAAAAGAGAAGGGGGCGGCAGAGGATGAGATGGTTAGAGAGCACCACTGACTCGATGGACATGAATCTGAGCAAACTCCAGGAGTTAGTGGAGGACTGAGGAGCCTGGCAGGTTATAGTCCATAGTCCATGGGGTCACAAAGAGTTGGACACAACTTAGCAACTGAACAACAAAGAGAGACACTAAGATTTTAACATTCATTATTACTATAGCTCAGCATGGGCTATCTTGGTGAATAAACTGTTTTTAATCTAGAATAAGAAATACACATGTCAATAAAATTGTTACTGAAAAGGTGTATATGTCAATATTTTGTAATGACCATGGCAGAGGAGATGAAGTGAGAGATATATCAAGGACAAATGGAGAAAATCAGAGAGCTGGATAAGGAAGATAAGGTCAACATTACAAAGTCTCAAAGCCCAGTCCTCTATTTTCTATGTTGTGATAAGTTTTATTCAATAGCTAGCCGTCGAGAATCCTCAGGCCTTTAAGCATTTACTTATGTTAAAAAATTAAAATAATTTTTGAATCTATTTATTTTTTAATTGAAGGGTAATTGCTTTACAGCATTTTGTTGCTTTCTGTCAAACATCAACATGAATCAGCCATAGGTATACATAAGTTTTCTCCCTCTTGAACCTCCCTCCCGTCTCCCTTCCCATCCCACCCCTCTAGGTTGATACAGCCCCGGTTTGAATTCCCTGAGACGTACAGCAAATTCCCATTAGCTATCTATTTTACATATGGTAATGTGAGTTTCCATGTTACTCTCTCTCCCCCTCCCCCCTCCCCATGTCCATAAGTCTGTTCTTTATGTCCGTTTCTCCATTGCTGCCTTGCAAATAAGTTCATCGGTACCATCTTTCTAGACTCCATATATATGCATTAGTATATGATATTTTTCTTTCTCTTTCTGATTAACAAAAAATTAAAATATTTTAAACTATATGAAATGGAAGATGAAATTGCCCAAGCATCCTACTCAAGGAAATCGATCTTATTTATTTACAAGAGAAATATTTGAAGGTTTTTAATGTTGTATACAGTTAATGCTATTTTTCTCACTTTGACACTGTCTTTTTGGCCTTGCATATGGGGTCGTATTTGTACAGAAGTCTTGAAGGGCTATTTTTCCAAATCTGACCTTCCTCTATTTTATGGTTTCTGGCCTTGCTGGCATGATTAGGAAAGTTTTTCATTCTTAAGATGAGAGTCTCTGTTTTATTCTGTAATTTTTTAAATTTGTATTTATTTTTTAATTGGTGGAAGAGTGCTTTACAATTTTGTGTTGGTTTCTGTTGTACAACAACTCAAATCAGTCATCAGTTCAGTTCAGTTCAGTTCAGTCACTCAGTTGTGTCTGACTCTTTGCAACCCCATGAATTGCAGCACGCCAGGCCTCCCTGTCCATCACCATCTCCCAGAGTTCACTCAGACTCATGTCCATCGAGTCCATGATGCCATCCAGCCATCTCATCCTCGGTCGTCCCCTTCTCCTCCTGCCCTCAATCCCTCCCAGCATCAGAGTCTTTTCCAATGAATCAACTCTTTGCATGAGGTGGCCAAAGTACTGGAGTTTCAGCTTTAGCATCATTCTTTCCAAAGAAATCCCAGGGTTGATCTCCTTCAGAATGGACTGGTTGGATCTCCTTGCAGGATACATATATCCCTTCCCTCCTGATCTTCCTTCCCCTCCCTCCATCCCATCCCTCTAGGTCATCACAGAGTGCCAGACTGGGCTCCCTGTGTTATTTAGCAACTTTCTATTAGCTATTTATTTCACACATGATAGTGTAGACATGTTGATGCTACTTTCTCCATTCATCTCATCCCCTCCTTTCCCTACTGTGTCCACAAGCTTGTTCTCTATATTTTCGTCTCCATTCCTTCTCTCAAATAGATTCAATACCATTCCATATATATGTGTTTTTCTCTTTTTCACTTTCTCTTTCACTCTGTATAACAGGCTCTAGGTCCATCCACCTCACTGCAGCTGACTAAAATGTGTTCTTTTTTATGGTTGAGTAATATTCCATTGCATATATATATATATATATATGCATATAATATATATATATATTGGGGAAGGAAATGGCAACCCACTCCAGTGTTCTTGCCTGCAGAATCCTAGGGTCGGTGGAGCCTGATGGGCTGCCGTCTATGGGGTCTGGACACGACTGAAGCGACTTAGCAGTAGCAGCAGCAGCATATATATATATATGTATATATATGTGTGTGTATATATATATATATATATATACACCACAGCTTCTTTATCCATTCATCTAGGACATCTAGATTTTTTGCATGTCCTAGCTATTGTAAATATGAACATTGGTGTACATGTGTCTTTTTCAATTATGGTTTTCTCAGGGTGTATTCCCAGTAATGGAATTGTTGGGTCACACGGTAGTTTTATTCCTAGTTTTTTAAGGCATCACCTTACTGTTCTCCATAGTGGTTGTATCAGTTTCCATTCCCACCAACAGTGTGAGAGGGCTCCCTTTTCTCTACACCCTCTCCAGCATTTGTTTGTAGATTTTGTTAACGATGGCCAGTCTGACTGGTGTGAGGTGATACCTCGTCGAGGTTTTGAATTCATTTCTCCAGGAATAAGTGATGCTGAGCATCTTTTTGGGTGTTTATTGGCCATCTGTATGTCTTCTTTGGAAAAATGTCTGTTTAGGTCTTCTGTCCGTTTTTTGATTGAGTTATTTGTATGATATTGAGCTGTACGAGCCGCTTGTATATTTTGGAGATTAACCGTCTGTCAGTTACTTCATTTACAATTATTTTCTCCCATTATGAATTTTATTTTCATCTTGTTTATAGTTTCCACAGAAACTATAAAGCTCTTAGAGGAAAACATAGGCAATACACTCTTTGACAGAAATTTCAGCAAGAGTCTCTCTGGCCCACCTTCTAGGTTAATGTTTTATTCTATAATTTTTAAGATTTATTACTTTTCAGCTTTTAATCCTCCTGGAATTTATGTTTGCATGTGTTGAAAGCTAGGACTTTAAGACTTTTTTTATTGGTAGTTAATTTCACAACACCATATTCTGAACAATTTGTATTTTCACAATGATTCAAAATGATGCCTTTATCATACAAATGTGGGTATATTCTTGACTCTCTCCTATGTTGCACTGATATATTTTTCTATTCCTATACTAGTGCTACTTTGCTGTAATAACTATATTTTGGTATGGTATAATATATTAGGATAAATCTCTTTGTAATGTTCACTATAATACTTATTTGCATCTTCTTGACATATTCCAAAAAGCCTAAGAGGGTTCTTCATTTAGATTCTTTCATGTTGCTTGTCTATTCCCAGACTTCATTAGTGCTTATTCACTGCTACCATGAATAGGAGCTTTATTTTTTATACTTAGTTTAACTCGCTTTTACTGCTGTTAGAAGTATACCCACACACATGCTTATGTGTGTGTATGCCTGTTTTTGACTGGTTAATTCTGAACATCTTAACTAAACTTTTTTTTTTTTTACTGCTTTTTAAAATTCTTCAGTTGATTTTTGTAATTTTGGAATTCAAAAGTATGTGTATGGCAAGCAATAATGGTTTTGTCCCATTCTTTATAAGACTTACATCTAATTCTTTTCTGGCCACATTATTAAGAATTTCCAAAATATTACTGCATATTACGGCAATGCATGCTATCTTTTTCTTATACCTGCTGTCTGCCATTCTTAGAGAGAATGCCTTTAGGGCCATTATACTAATACTAAATGCCACAATACTAATAGAACATTAGTATTCTGTTTATTCTTATAAGCAAACCTAATCATATTAAGGCAATTTCCTTCTAATCTTACTTTGTGTGTGTGTGTATGTGCTCGGACATGTTCGACTCTTTGTGACCCTATGGGCTATAGCCCGCCAAGCTCCTCTGTCTATAGAATTTTCCAGGCAAGAATACTGGAGTGGGCTGCCACTTTCTACTCCAGGGATCTTCCTGACTATCTAGGATAGAACCTGCGTTTCTTGCCTCACCTGCACTGGCAGGCAGTTTCTTTACCACTGTGCCACCTGGAAAGCCCTTTTCCTACTTTACCAGAAGCTTAAGAAAAAAAAAAGAACAGATTTTAAATTTTATATCACCATCCCAATAATTAAGAGAAGGAAAGAAAATGCTTGATTGAAATGGATTGCCAAAGGAGATTTAAATTTTTTAAATTTCCTTTGTTATGCTTCTTTTAGAGATTGTTTTACTACCCAGGCAAGAGTTGGCTCCTCCTAGTTTACCAAATCACTGCACATAAATTCTCAGCAGGCTAGCTAACTGATAGTTTGCTTTTACCTAGACAAGAACAGAAGGTTTGCCTAACCAGAGTTTTTGGAACTGGCAGGTTTTCATTTGGGGCTCTGAAGATCGGCGCCTAGTGAACTTCCTGTTGCAGAAACAGTATTTATTTCTTTTTTGTAATCAATTGAATAGTCCTGTAACATTATCTTTCTTGTGGCTTATTTGGTGTAGGATTCAAGCATTAAGGACTTAAAGTGTCTTTGATCTGTCCTACTCTTTAAAAAAAAAAAAAACTGCTTTTTAAAATTCTTCAGTTGATTTTTGTAATTTTGGAATTCAAAAGTATGTGTATGGCAAGCAATAATGGTTTTGTCCCATTCTTTATAAGACTTACATCTAATTCTTTTCTGGCCACATTATTAAGAATTTCCAAAATATTACTGCATATTACGGCAATGCATGCTATCTTTTTCTTATACCTGCTGTCTGCCATTCTTAGAGAGAATGCCTTTAGGGCCATTATACTAATACTAAATGCCACAATACTAATAGAACATTAGTATTCTGTTTATTCTTATAAGCAAACCTAATCATATTAAGGCAATTTCCTTCTAATCTTACTTTGTGTGTGTGTGTATGTGCTCGGACATGTTCGACTCTTTGTGACCCTATGGACTATAGCCCGCCAAGCTCCTCTGTCTATAGAATTTTCCAGGCAAGAATACTGGAGTGGGCTGCCACTTTCTACTCCAGGGATCTTCCTGACTATCTAGGATAGAACCTGCGTTTCTTGCCTCACCTGCACTGGCAGGCAGTTTCTTTACCACTGTGCCACCTGGAAAGCCCTTTTCCTACTTTACCAGAAGCTTAAGAAAAAAAAAAGAACAGATTTTAAATTTTATATCACCATCCCAATAATTAAGAGAAGGAAAGAAAATGCTTGATTGAAATGGATTGCCAAAGGAGATTTAAATTTTTTAAATTTCCTTTGTTATGCTTCTTTTAGAGATTGTTTTACTACCCAGGCAAGAGTTGGCTCCTCCTAGTTTACCAAATCACTGCACATAAATTCTCAGCAGGCTAGCTAACTGATAGTTTGCTTTTACCTAGACAAGAACAGAAGGTTTGCCTAACCAGAGTTTTTGGAACTGGCAGGTTTTCATTTGGGGCTCTGAAGATCGGCGCCTAGTGAACTTCCTGTTGCAGAAACAGTATTTATTTCTTTTTTGTAATCAATTGAATAGTCCTGTAACATTATCTTTCTTGTGGCTTATTTGGTGTAGGATTCAAGCATTAAGGACTTAAAGTGTCTTTGATCTGTCCTACTCTTTTTTTTTTTTTTTTTTAAAAACAACAGTACATTTTATTCACTGCACATTTTTTTAATTGTTATTTATTTTATTGTTTTGTGTTTTTTTGTTTTTTTGTTTTTTTGTTTTTTGTATTTATTAGCAAACAAAAACAAGCCCAAGTACTTTGATTGGAGAAGATACATAGGTACATGCCTGCCTGTGACCAGGAATTAGAAGAACCATTTCTAATATTTATTATCTTAGAGTTAAAGATGAAACAAAAAATCTAAATGGCTCAAGTTTAGAAAAAGATACTTTTTCACCTTACTTCCTAAATTTTTAAAGGCCTATGTTAAATGGGTAGTAGCTGGGAACAGTTGTTTATTAAGGGCCACCTCTTAGTCATAATAGCTACACAGTTTCAAATTTATTTACTTGAGGATATGTTTACAAACTCAAATTCATGCACATATCGCTTTAGTGAGCAGCAATCCATTTAAAAATTTAGCTCATTATATCATAAATGCAAAAATTACCGTTTAAACAATGTGCCCTTTTACTCACTAATTGTTTCGTAGGTATTACTCATTCCAACTAGATTTCCATTTGTAAGCCTCAGTCATCAGGAGCACTCAATAAAAGTAAATCACAGAGCAGAGAAGTAGGACTACAGAGCACAGACTGGGGAATCCCATGGACGGAGGAGCCTCGTGGGCTGCAGTCCATGGGGTCGCTAAGAGTCGGACACGACTGAGCAACTTCACTTTCACTTTTCACTTTCATGCATTGGAGAAGGAAATGGCAACCTGCTCCAGTGTTCTTGCTTAGAGAATCCCAGGGATGGGGGAGTCTGGTGGGCTGCCGTCTATGGGGTCGCACAGAGTGGGACACGACTGAAATGACTTAGCACAGAGCACAGAAGTATTGCTCAGTGACAACATTACAGGATTTCAACGATCAATAAGGAATTAAAAGATCATTTCTCCATCCTTTCATATTAAGTGTGAGGGTGGAGGACTTCACTGATTAATTATTCTCTAAACATGAATCGTGTTTCAATTGCCTTTTTCTCAATCATAATGCCAATAACTGAAAAATGTCAAGGATTGTTTAATCGACACAATGGATTATCATGCCACCAGTGATTCACTGATGGACAATATTTTTATACATATGTCATGTAGACTGTTGAAAAATTGTGACTTATAGGTCAAATAGCAATCATTACGAAGACTTCTCCTTACTCTTCATGTAGAACTTTCTGTGACAGTGACCCAGGTAAGAATTGCTTCACTATTTACTGTACAACCTATTTTCTGTACAAACTTTTAAAAATATCTTGCCCCTTTCAATTTGAAGATTGAGTGTACAAAAAGATATATATTTAGTTCTAAGTTACAAAATAAATCGGGTTAGTTTTTGAGCTATCGAGATTTACTTACAAAGTTAAATGGATATTGTCTAGCAGTTTTTTTTAGAAATAAAATTTCAATCCATCAAAAATGGAATAGCATTGTACCTTAATCTTAGAAAAAAAATCTGCATTTAGAATACCAGATTCAGTTTTTTACTCTCTTGTCACTGCTACTTCTGAAATCTCAATGAACCTGAGATATGAAACACAGATAAGGAAAAGCAAAGGAAATAATATTTGGGGTCTGTAAATGCCAAGTTGGGAACAAATCAGTATTTTCTTATCATAATTAAATCTAAATTAGAAAGGATACACATAAATGAAAATTGAACCTTAAACTTCTCAGGGAAACAAATAAAATAAAGATAAAATTTGTTAGAAAAATATTATGAAAGCACAGAAATACAGATAGAAGTTGTCCATGATTAACAGATGAAAAATTCAGAGTGAGTGGCTAGCAGGCTATTATAATCAGTAGTTATTGATTGAATAGATAGAGCTGTACATAAGGTGGTTTCATTTTACAGGATCTTGCAACCCAGTTGGATAGAGAGAAAGTACATATAAAGAACACAAGAAATAATGATTTCAAAGCCAAGTAAGTGATCCTGTAGGCTTTGTTTTCTAAACTGTATATTCTCCAACTTAAATAATTTTATTTCATCTATAGCAATATGAACTTGTCAACTGAATTTTTCAAAGAACTTTTTCCTTGATATTGATGGCCACCTGAGATAAATTTTTTTCATCTGTCTTTCAAATATTTGCTTATTTTACACTATGTTGGGAGATATTAAATAATTTCAAAAAGACAGCTCATCTTTCAAAAGAAAAAATCAGAACCCAAAATACATATACTAAATTGGTTGGATCACAAGGCAGGAAATGCACTGTTTTGTACATCTGAATTCTTGAGTATTTAGCTGTGCTTAGTTTTTCTGAGCGGTTGGCTTGACGGATACTCAGAAAGCAGCAGAACTGTTTGCGATAATTACATGGTGTACTCAACTCTAATTCATATACAGCCATCAGGTTTTTATAGATTTCTATTTATGATGTCGCTAAGGAGTTTCTTGCCATTTTCAGGTTAAATTTCTATCTTTTGGAGATTATAACTTAGTTATAAAATTTTTCTCCTTGACTGAAACTTGGTATACAAAATCTTCGTGAGAGTGAAAACATTACTGGAAATTTCCACAAATGTCACTTAAAAATAATTTTGTGAAGTACTAAAATATATCTTTAGAACTTATTCAGATGTATTCTATATATTATGTATTTTCTTGTTATTTGTTTGTATACAGATGTGTTCATTTACTTTTAAACATAACAGGTTTTTCATTGTACAATGCAGACTACATTGTGAAATAAATGTTAATATATAAACATTATCAGTTCATTTCAGTTCAGTAGCTCAGTCATGTCCTACTCTTTTTGACCCCATGGCCTGGAGCAGCCAGGCCTCCCTTTCCATTGCCAACTCTGAAGTTTACTCAGACTCACGTCCATTGAGTCAGTGACACCATCCAACCATCTCATCCTCTGTCATCCCCTTCTCCTCCCGCCTTCAATCTTTCCCAGCATTACGGTCTTTTCAAACGGGTCAGTTCTTCGCATCAAGTGGCCAAACTATTGGAGTTTCACCTCCAGCATCAATACTTCCAATGAATATTCAGGACTGATTTCTTTTAGGATGGACTGGTTGGATCTCCTTGCAGTCCAAGGGACTCTCAAGAGTCTTCCCCAACACCACAGATCAAAAGCATCAATTCTTCCATGCTCAGCTTTCTTTATAGTACAACTTTCATACACATCAATGTATGACTATTGGAAAAACCATAGCCTTGAGTAGACAAACCTTTGTTGGTAAAGTAATGTCTCTGCTTCTTAACATGCTGTCTAGGTTGGTCATAACTTTTCTTCCAAGGAGCAAGAGTCTTAATTTCATGGCTGCAGTTACCATCTGCAGGGATTTTGGAGCCCAAGAAAATAAAGTCTGTCACTGTTTCCACTGTTTCCCCATCTATTTGCCATGAAGTGAGGGGACCAGATGATCTCAGCTTTCTGAATGTTGAGTTTTAAGCCAACTTTTTCACTCTCCTCTTTCACTTTCATCAAGAAGCTCTTTAGTTCTTCTTCGCTTTCTGCCATAATGGTGGTGTCATTTGCATATCTGAGGTTATTGATATTTCTCCCAGCAATCTTGACTCCAACTTCTGCTTCAATCAGCCCAGTGTTTCTCATGATATACTCTGCATATAAGTAAATATATTATACTTAAGGACCAAATGATGACAGATAATATACAGTTTACTGCACAGCTGAGTGTAAGGGATTAACAGATTTTATATAACCAAATATGTTTTATAATATGTCATGTAAACTTATGTTTTTTTACAGTTTAGTCAAAGATTTTTTTTTTTTTTTTGCTATGCCATTTTTATTACTATGTTTAAGGGGGAAAAATGTATTTCAGCTTTTCAAACTAATCCAGCACTTTTGGCCTAGGTATTTTAGCTGGGATATTCTAAATAAGCAACTTGTAGGCCTATATTTATTTTAAATATAAGAATATTATTTTTAAAAAAGTTAAACTATATCTGAAGTATATGCAATTTGGGCTTCCCTGGTGGCTTGGACAGTAAAGAAACTGCCTTCAACTGTCTTCAAACTTAGGAGACCAAGTTCGATCCCTCAGTTGGGAAGATGCCCTGGACAAGGAAATGACTACCCACTTCAGGATTCTTGCCTGGAGAGTTCTTTGGACAGAGGAGCCTGGCAGCCCACAGTCCAAGGGGTTCCAAAGAGTCAGAGAAGACTGAGTGACTAGTTATTAGTCTCAATTATGATTTAATATGTCATTTGCAGTTAATATGCTCCCTTTTGGGGTTTCCCTCCTGGCTCAGAGGGAGAGGGTAAAGCATCTGCCTGCAATGCAGGAGACCTGGTTCGATTCCCGGGTCAGGAGGATCCCCTGGAGAAGGAAATGACAACCCATTCCAGTACTCTTGCCTGGAAAATCCCATGGACAGAGAAGCCTGGTAGACTACAGTCCATGGGATCGCAAAGAGTCGGACACGACTGAGCGATTTCACTTTACTTTACTATGCTCCCTTTTGCATCATGAGATTTTATTCTTCTAGGAGCTGGATTTCTTTTAGGATTTGTATAAAAATAGGATTGGATTGGCTATTTCTACTTTTAAACAAGACCTAGCAAATCAAGAAAGAATCCTGACTAATCCCAAAGAAAGGCAATGCCAAAGAATGCTCAAACTACCGCACAATTGCACTCATCTCACACGCTAGTAAAGTAATGCTCAAAATTCTTCAAGCCAGGCTTCAGCAATACGTGAATATGAACTTCCAGATGTTCAAGCAGGTTTTAGAAAAGGCAGAGGAACCAGAGATCAAATTGCCAACATCCACTGGATCATCGAAAAAGCAAGAGAATTCCAGAAAAAAAAAATATATTTCTGCTTTATTGACTATGCCAAAGCCTTTGACTGCATGGATCACAATAAACTGTGGAAAATTCTGAAAGAGATGGGAATACCAGACCACCTAACCTGCTTCTTAAGAAACCTATATGCAGGTCAGGAAGCAACAGTTAGAACTGGACAAACTGGACATGGAACAACAGACTGGTTCCGAATAGGAAAAGGAGTACATCAAGGCTGTATATTGTCACCCTGCTTATTTATCTTATATGCAGAGTACATCATGAGAAATGCTGGGCTGGAAGAAACACAAGCTGGAATCAAGATTGCTGGGAGAAATATCAATCACCTCAGATATGCAGATGACACCACCCTTATGGCAGAAAGTGAAGAGGAACTAAAAAGCCTCTTGAGGAAAGTGAAAGAGGAGAGTGCAAAAGTTGGCTTAAAGCTCAACAATCAGAAAATGAAGATCATGGCACTTAGTCCCATCACTTCATGGGAAATAGATGGGGAAACAGTGGAAACAGTATCAGACTTTATCTTTTTGGGCTCCAAAATCACTGTAGATGGTGACTGCAGCCATGAAATTAAAAGACTCTTGCTCCTTGGAAGAAAAGTTATGACTAACCTAGACAGCATATTTAAAAGCAGAGACATTACTTTGCCAACAAAGGTCCGTCTCGTCAAGGCTATGGTTTTTCCAGTAGTCATATATGGATGTGAGAGTTGGACTGTGAAGAAAGTTGAGCCTGGAAGAACTGATGCCTTTGAACTGTGGTGTTGGAGAAGACTCTTGAGAGTCCCTTGGACTGCAAGGAGATCCAACCAGTCCATTCTAAAAGAGATCAATCCTGGGTGTTCATTGGAAGGACTGATGCTAAAGCTGAAAGTCCAGTACTTTGGTCACTTTATGTGAAGAGTTGACCCATTGGAAAAGACCCTGATGCTGGGAGGGATTGGGGGTAGGAGGAGAAGGGGACAACAGAGGATGAGATGGCTGGATGGCATCATCGACTTGATGGACATGAGTCTGAGTAAACTCTGGGAGTTGGTGATGGACAGCGAGGCCTTGTGTGCTGCGATTCATGGGGTCGCAAAGTATAGGACACGACTGAGCAACTGAACTGAACTGAACTGAACTGAATGAATGTAAATCAAATGGCTATAAACAGATGAAAAAACATTAGCTGCTCTATTAGTTTTTTAAAATTGAATGAGTAGGTATTCTATGATTTAAGATTGGCAGGAGATAATGGCTTTTGTGAATAACAAATAGCCAGGATTCTGTATAATAATTCTGGGTATAAACACTGATAAACAACATGAATGCAATTAACTTCACAGCTCATCTCACGAATCCATACTGGCATCTGTTCTGCCCTCCTCACCAAGTTGTGTGCCAGCCTCTACTCCCAAATTACTCATATAGACTAAGCCAATGATTACAATGCAATTAGATTGATGAGAATCAAGAGAATTGCAAATATATATATACTGAGTACTCCTAACTTGGTTTTAGCTATACAAGAATAAATAAACCTATTTTACATCAAATATAATTTTTCTCTTTTGCTTTCTGACTTTCTCAGCTAGTAATTTTAAAAAGCAGACTGAAATGTACTTAATTTAAAAGGGGCATCTAATGTTAAAAACATATTTTCTTGCTGTGAAATTGAATTTGTTGAGTTTTTCATTCTTGGGTGATAGAATACTTATTTATAAAACCAGAGTCACACAAAAATGGCAAGATGGATATGGTCAATTATTTTACCTTCTACCTCAAAGCATTGACTACAATGTATTCAGTGAATAATCTAATTGGCAAAACAGATATATTTGAAGAAGCAATGGAGTACAAGTAATAAGAACTCCCTCTTTAGAGTTTTATATTCTTTTCTTTATAAATTATGTCACATTATGTCATATCTTGTCATATTTATCAACTAATCCCCAGAGGCAACTAGCGTGAACAGACCACCTCCTACATTAAGCAGTCATTTGTTAAAAGGACAATAAGGATAACACAATTGAGCTAATCCCTGATCATATAAAAGCTATCTATTTCTTCACAAGCCTTGGAGAGACAGCTGGAAAGTGAAGATGAACTAATTTCATTGCACACTTATTATGTGATATGTGTGTGTTTGCCTAGTTGCTTAGTCATGCCTGACTCATTGTGACGCTATGGACTCTAGCCTGCCAGGCTCCTCTGTCCATGGGATATCCCAGGCAAGAATACTGGAGTGGGTTGCTGTTTCCTCTTCCAAGGGATCTTCCTGATCCAGGGATGCAACCTGAGTCTCCTGCATCTCCTGCATTGGCAGGTGGATTCTTTTACCACTGAGCCACCTGGGAAACCCCTTTATGTGATATACTTAATTGTAAATGCTTTATTAATTTTAATTTTTGTTTATTTAATCTTCATATATTTCTTTTATTGTCATCATAAGCCAGAGGTTAGCCAGCTGGTAAATGTTAGAGGTGGTATTTGAACCTAGATAGCTGGGCACCAGATGCTCTACTCATAATCCCTACACTTTGCTGCCTGTATGCAATATTAGCCTAAGAGGGAAATAAATGAACTTTACAATTTTCAGCAATGTTTATAGGTGTCTTAACTATTCTCTAGCATTAAGCATCACTTGTTCACGATGATTATTTGGGTGTGGGTTGGGGAAAATTTTTAGAGTCTTTGACATTCTCTGTATTAATGTTTTCTTTCATTGGCCTATGTCTTTCAATAAAGAAAATAACATCTTGAGACTTCCTAGAAGCCATTTCTGAATCCAGTTCAACAACCTATGTCACATCCTCCGGACTGAACCTTGTGACAAGGTTGATTTTGAAGTCCTTTCTATCCGGTATTTGTGAAAGGATTTTATTTTGACAAAAAGAATCCCCAAGGATTATCACATTCTTTTTGTTGTTGTTGTTCAGTATTAATGATTTTCTATGAAAGAAACTGCAAGGAGATCTGACCAGTCCATCCTAAAGGAAAATCAGTCCAGAACATTCATTGGAAGGACTGATGCTGGAGCTGAAGCTCCAATACTTTGGCCACCTGATGCCAAGAACTGACTCATTTGAAAAGACCCTGATGCTGGGAAAGATTGAAGGCGGGAGGAGAAGGGGATGACAGAGGATGAGATGGTTGGATGGCATCACTGACTCAATGGAGATGAGTTTGAGAAAGCTCCAGGAGATGGTGATGGACAGGGAAGCCTGGCGTGCTGCAGTCCATGGGGTCACAAAGAGTTGGACACAGCTGAGCGACTGAACTGAACTGATGAAAGAAGCACAAATACAAATTTGGAGAAATGTTAGGAATATTTTCTACCTGATACAAAAAAGAAGTGGTGCAATAGTGTGCTCTCCTGGTGGCTCAATGGTAAATTATCCTCCTGCCAATGCAGGAGAAGCAGGTTTAAGCCCTGGGTCAGGAAGATCCCCTGGAGAAAGAAATGGAAACCCACTGCAGTGTTCTTGCCTGTGAATCACATGAACAGAGGAGCCTGGTGGCCTACAATTCATGGGGGTCACAAAGATCCAGGGACACAACTGAGTGACTAAACAGCACCAAAAAGGAAACTAATGCCACTTTCAGTGTTAATACACTTTAGAATTTTTATTATATTAAGCAGAGAATTGCTTCCTTTTCACTTTCATCTTGATTCTATCTTTGACAGTCCATGGGGTCGCAAAGAGTCGGACACGAATGAACAACTTCACTTTCACTTTTGCTTTCTGTGGATAAACCAAGTAAGTCTTTTATGGGGCAGCTCATCAACTGCATATAGTATATATCCTCTATGTTTTCTATTTTACAGGTACAACAGCTACAGTTATGGAGATTATAAATAAATATATCTTCAAGTCTTTTGGTTAAATCATCCCCCCAAAACTGTAAGATCTGTACTTTCTTTTAACAACAATTAAGTTAAATGGCTGGATGGCATCACTGACTCAATGGACGTGAATCTGAGTGAACTCCGGGAGTTGGTGATGGACAGGGAGGCCTGGCGTGCTGCGATTCATGGGGTCGCAAAGAGTCGGACACGACTGAGTGACTGAACTGAACTGAACTGAAGTTAAACAGTAATCTCATTAATAATCATGTTTTAGATACAGAAATAAACACTGCTAATAGGCTGGGGTTAAACAGTGAGTTTGTTAAAAGTGTGGGACCCAGCATTACAATTAAGGTTGAACACATGTGATTTGAAGGATGAAAAATCCTTTCTGCTTGATATTATCTACTAAAATTCATATCAGTTAAAGCTAAGGGCTAAGTAATTATTCCATGAAATATCTAGTTAATATTGAATTATTTAATTTAAGGGAAATATATCATCTGCTATCAAGTCATTAACAGCAACTGATTCATTATCAGAGTTTAGAGAAAAGTGAATAAAGAACAGAATAGTTTTTGATGGAGAGAAGTTTCACACATTAGACGATGCCTGAAGGAAACTTTAGGTGGAAAATTCTGCAGTTTATAAGGCCCCTTGTACAGATGTAAAGGTATGAACTGGTAATGGTAACTAAGATGATAAGCTTGTTGATTTTTTTCTAGTAGAGGTGCTGTGGTTTATCTTCAAGTGTGTGTGTGCATTTTATAAATGGAAATATAAGATTATTTCGCCTAGAGTTGTCCTTATTACTCTGAAGGAGTGTTAGTATTGAATTAACGACAATTTAAATTTAACTGTTATTTGTAACCCCTGATCAAAGTAAGCCTATAAAGGTGATTTTAAAATTTTTTACTAAATTAATAAGACCAACTGTAACATAATGTTACTCAGATACAAGTATACAATATTAGATATTTTGTGTCAAGAATAGTGGGGCTTCCTAGGTAGTGCTAGTGGTAAAGCATCTGTCTGCCGGTGCAGGAGACACAAGAGACGCAGGTTCAACCCCTGGATCAGGAGGATCCCCTGGATTAGGAAACGGCAACCCATTCCAGTATTCTTGCCTGGAAAATTCCATGGACAGAGAAGCCTGATGAGCTACAGCTTATGGGGCCGCAAAGAATTGGACAGGACTGAAAACACTGTACACACATTAAAAATAGCAATAAAAGCAGCAATTTGAACATGTACCTATGTATTTGTTTTCTATTGCTGCTGTAGCTAATTACCGCAAATGTGGTGTTAATGCAAATGTATTATCTTTCAGTTCTGAAAGTCAGAAATCTGACATGTGTCTCTCTCAGCAAAAATCAAGCTTTGGTAGGTTTCATTTCTTTCCAGAGGCCCTAAATAGAACTTTCTTCTTGCCTTTGTCAGTTTCTAAAAGTCGACTACATTTTTTGGTTCATTGCCCCATTCCTCCATCTATAAAGCCAAGAATGGCAGATTGAGTTATTTTCTTCCTGACACTTCTTGTACTTTTAAAGACTCAATAATTAGATTGGACTCACTCAGATAATTTAGAATAATCTCCCCATCTCAAAGTCAGTTGATTAGTAATCTTTATTATATCTGCAACCTTAATTCTCTTTTGCCATGTAAAATAACATTTATAAATTCTAAGGTTTAAGGTATGGACATCTTTGAGGACCCAATATTCTGTTTACCGTCGTCTACTACACAGGATATGTGCATTCCTGAAAAATACTTATATTAAAGAATACATAAAGAATAATAGGGCAAGTAGGAATAAACTATGGGGTTGGAGCAGGCAACTCAAAGCCTATGCAATTTAGTGACCGGACTAACGAAAACAAAAACAGTCCTATAAAATTTTGGTTTAAATGACATTGAATTCCTAATAAATATACACCACTTTAAATACAGGATTTTATTTTAAAAATTAGAATGGGGAGGGATGTATCTTAANAGAAAGTTGAGCCTGGAAGAACTGATGCCTTTGAACTGTGGTGTTGGAGAAGACTCTTGAGAGTCCCTTGGACTGCAAGGAGATCCAACCAGTCCATTCTAAAAGAGATCAATCCTGGGTGTTCATTGGAAGGACTGATGCTAAAGCTGAAAGTCCAGTACTTTGGTCACTTTATGTGAAGAGTTGACCCATTGGAAAAGACCCTGATGCTGGGAGGGATTGGGGGTAGGAGGAGAAGGGGACAACAGAGGATGAGATGGCTGGATGGCATCATCGACTTGATGGACATGAGTCTGAGTAAACTCTGGGAGTTGGTGATGGACAGCGAGGCCTTGTGTGCTGCGATTCATGGGGTCGCAAAGTATAGGACACGACTGAGCAACTGAACTGAACTGAACTGAACTGAATGAATGTAAATCAAATGGCTATAAACAGATGAAAAAACATTAGCTGCTCTATTAGTTTTTTAAAATTGAATGAGTAGGTATTCTATGATTTAAGATTGGCAGGAGATAATGGCTTTTGTGAATAACAAATAGCCAGGATTCTGTATAATAATTCTGGGTATAAACACTGATAAACAACATGAATGCAATTAACTTCACAGCTCATCTCACGAATCCATACTGGCATCTGTTCTGCCCTCCTCACCAAGTTGTGTGCCAGCCTCTACTCCCAAATTACTCATATAGACTAAGCCAATGATTACAATGCAATTAGATTGATGAGAATCAAGAGAATTGCAAATATATATATACTGAGTACTCCTAACTTGGTTTTAGCTATACAAGAATAAATAAACCTATTTTACATCAAATATAATTTTTCTCTTTTGCTTTCTGACTTTCTCAGCTAGTAATTTTAAAAAGCAGACTGAAATGTACTTAATTTAAAAGGGGCATCTAATGTTAAAAACATATTTTCTTGCTGTGAAATTGAATTTGTTGAGTTTTTCATTCTTGGGTGATAGAATACTTATTTATAAAACCAGAGTCACACAAAAATGGCAAGATGGATATGGATTATTTTACCTTCTACCTCAAAGCATTGACTACAATGTATTCAGTGAATAATCTAATTGGCAAAACAGATATATTTGAAGAAGCAATGGAGTACAAGTAATAAGAACTCCCTCTTTAGAGTTTTATATTCTTTTCTTTATAAATTATGTCACATTATGTCATATCTTGTCATATTTATCAACTAATCCCCAGAGGCAACTAGCGTGAACAGACCACCTCCTACATTAAGCAGTCATTTGTTAAAAGGACAATAAGGATAACACAATTGAGCTAATCCCTGATCATATAAAAGCTATCTATTTCTTCACAAGCCTTGGAGAGACAGCTGGAAAGTGAAGATGAACTAATTTCATTGCACACTTATTATGTGATATGTGTGTGTTTGCCTAGTTGCTTAGTCATGCCTGACTCATTGTGACGCTATGGACTCTAGCCTGCCAGGCTCCTCTGTCCATGGGATATCCCAGGCAAGAATACTGGAGTGGGTTGCTGTTTCCTCCTCCAAGGGATCTTCCTGATCCAGGGATGCAACCTGAGTCTCCTGCATCTCCTGCATTGGCAGGTGGATTCTTTTACCACTGAGCCACCTGGGAAACCCCTTTATGTGATATACTTAATTGTAAATGCTTTATTAATTTTAATTTTTGTTTATTTAATCTTCATATATTTCTTTTATTGTCATCATAAGCCAGAGGTTAGCCAGCTGGTAAATGTTAGAGGTGGTATTTGAACCTAGATAGCTGGGCACCAGATGCTCTACTCATAATCCCTACACTTTGCTGCCTGTATGCAATATTAGCCTAAGAGGGAAATAAATGAACTTTACAATTTTCAGCAATGTTTATAGGTGTCTTAACTATTCTCTAGCATTAAGCATCACTTGTTCACGATGATTATTTGGGTGTGGGTTGGGGAAAATTTTTAGAGTCTTTGACATTCTCTGTATTAATGTTTTCTTTCATTGGCCTATGTCTTTCAATAAAGAAAATAACATCTTGAGACTTCCTAGAAGCCATTTCTGAATCCAGTTCAACAACCTATGTCACATCCTCCGGACTGAACCTTGTGACAAGGTTGATTTTGAAGTCCTTTCTATCCGGTATTTGTGAAAGGATTTTATTTTGACAAAAAGAATCCCCAAGGATTATCACATTCTTTTTGTTGTTGTTGTTCAGTATTAATGATTTTCTATGAAAGAAACTGCAAGGAGATCTGACCAGTCCATCCTAAAGGAAAATCAGTCCAGAACATTCATTGGAAGGACTGATGCTGGAGCTGAAGCTCCAATACTTTGGCCACCTGATGCGAAGAACTGACTCATTTGAAAAGACCCTGATGCTGGGAAAGATTGAAGGCGGGAGGAGAAGGGGATGACAGAGGATGAGATGGTTGGATGGCATCACTGACTCAATGGAGATGAGTTTGAGAAAGCTCCAGGAGATGGTGATGGACAGGGAAGCCTGGCGTGCTGCAGTCCATGGGGTCACAAAGAGTTGGACACAGCTGAGCGACTGAACTGAACTGATGAAAGAAGCACAAATACAAATTTGGAGAAATGTTAGGAATATTTTCTACCTGATACAAAAAAGAAGTGGTGCAATAGTGTGCTCTCCTGGTGGCTCAATGGTAAATTATCCTCCTGCCAATGCAGGAGAAGCAGGTTTAAGCCCTGGGTCAGGAAGATCCCCTGGAGAAAGAAATGGAAACCCACTGCAGTGTTCTTGCCTGTGAATCACATGAACAGAGGAGCCTGGTGGCCTACAATTCATGGGGGTCACAAAGATCCAGGGACACAACTGAGTGACTAAACAGCACCAAAAAGGAAACTAATGCCACTTTCAGTGTTAATACACTTTAGAATTTTTATTATATTAAGCAGAGAATTGCTTCCTTTTCACTTTCATCTTGATTCTATCTTTGACAGTCCATGGGGTCGCAAAGAGTCGGACACGAATGAACAACTTCACTTTCACTTTTGCTTTCTGTGGATAAACCAAGTAAGTCTTTTATGGGGCAGCTCATCAACTGCATATAGTATATATCCTCTATGTTTTCTATTTTACAGGTACAACAGCTACAGTTATGGAGATTATAAATAAATATATCTTCAAGTCTTTTGGTTAAATCATCCCCCCAAAACTGTAAGATCTGTACTTTCTTTTAACAACAATTAAGTTAAATGGCTGGATGGCATCACTGACTCAATGGACGTGAATCTGAGTGAACTCCGGGAGTTGGTGATGGACAGGGAGGCCTGGCGTGCTGCGATTCATGGGGTCGCAAAGAGTCGGACACGACTGAGCGACTGAACTGAACTGAACTGAAGTTAAACAGTAATCTCATTAATAATCATGTTTTAGATACAGAAATAAACACTGCTACTGTCCCTTATACACATCTCTCAAATTATTGTGAACTAGAATGATGTCTACCTCTTGCTATCACACACACACATATACGTACCTCTAGAAATATTTTCAATTTTCTAGGGATTTGAAGGGCCATCAGCACTTTCTTTTCTTCTCTAAAATTAAAGCATGATCTTTCTAGTAAAAAGCTAAATAAATATACAATAAGGCAAAATATGGGCTTACCAGGTGGCACAGTGGTAAAGAATCCACCTGCCAGTGCAGAAGTCTCAGGAGAGCCGAGTTCAATCCCTGGGTTGGGAAGAATCCCTTGAAGGAGGAAATGACAACCCACTCCAGTATACTTGCCTGGAAAATCCCATGGACAGAGAAGCCTGGTGGGTTACAGCCCATGGAATCTCAAAGAGTTGAACACAGCTGAGCAACTAAGCACATGCTCAATGCAAAATACATAAAAGATAATTTTGTCCATCAAGTTTAAGAAGCTCAGAAACAAAGAAGAAGATGGCTGAGATTGAGTTTCAATTCCATGTGTTAGGAGAGCTAGCTCTCCAGAAGCCTGAGGTTTGAGGGAAAAGAAAATTAAGTAATAGTTAGCTTTGACTCATAGACTCTTAAAACAACTCAAGAATAATTGGCAAAAAGAAAAATTAGCTGTCCTAAAGGTGCATGAATTAAAATAAAATTATGAAGCTGACTTATAATACCTTTATAAATTCAAATATATCAGAAAATAGAAATGATGACAAAGTTTTAATTTTCCTTTAAAGCTCAACATTCAGAAAATTAAGATCATGGCATCCAGTCCCATCACTTCATGGCAAATAGATGGGGAAACAGTGGAAAGAGTGACAGACTTTTCTGGGCAGAGGGAGCTCCAAAATCACTGCAGGTGATGATTGCAGCCATGAAATTAAAAGAAGCTTCCTCCTTGGAAGGAAAGTTATGACCAATCTAGATAGCATATTCAAAAGCAGAGACATTGCTTTGCCAACAAAGGTCCATCTAATCAAGGCTATGGTTTTTCCAATAGTCATGTATGGATGTGAGGGTTGGACTATAAAGAAAGCTGAGCACCAAAGAATTGATGCTTTTGAACTGTGGTGTTGGAGAAGACTCTTGAGAGTCCCTTGGACTGCAGGGAGATCCAACCAGTCCATCCTAAAGGAGATCAGTCCTGAGTGTTCATTGGAAGGACCGATGGTGGAACTGAAACTCCAATACTTTGGCCACCTGAGTGAAAAACTGACTTGTTGGAAAAGACCCTGATGCTGGGAAAGATTGAGGGCAGGAGGAGAAGGGGAGGACAGAGGATGAGATGGTTGGATGGCATCACCGACTCAGTGGACATGAGTCTGGGTAAACTCCAGGAGTTGGTGACATGACAGGGAGGCCTGATATGCTGCAGTCCATGGGGACACAAAGAGTGGGACATGACTGAATGACTGAACTGAACTGAACTTGACCCTACAAGGGCTTCACAAATTGTCAGTCCCTTTAGGAAAATCTGAGCTTCTGTGGTGGCTCAGACAGTAAACAGTCTGTCTGCAATGCAGGAGACCCTGGATTCATCCTTAGGTCAGGAAGATCCCCTGGAGAAGGGAATGGTTATCCACTCTAGTATTCTTGCCTGCAAAATTCCATGAACAGGGAAACCTGGAGGGCTACAGTCTATGGGGTCGCAAAGAGTCAAACATGACAGAGTGACCAATACTTTTCACTTTCAGGAAAATCTGTTCTACATATACAAGAGTATTTTTTTTTTTTAAGTTTTTATGATTACAACCATTTGTCACTGTTTCTGTAAATCTCGGAGTCACATATACAATAATTTATAACATTTACTGGATGTCTTCTTCATACTAGACACTTTATTAAGCTATTTGTGATCAAGAGCAAGGTACAGTAAAATAAGGCTCAAAAAGCCAGACTCACTTAGTTTTGACGTCATTTATTGTATCTTCTAGATACATGGTCTTTATGTATCTTGCATATATTTTACTCACATTAACAACCATTAAGTGCCTAAGTTACTTCACAGTATTATGTAGATTTATTATTTACTCTTGGAATTTTGAGAACAATGTAGGGCATTTAGTTCTGTACTGAAGCAGTATGCAGAGACTCTCATGTTATGTTGTGCCTAATTCTAGGATAAATTCTGGCTTTGAGAAAATTCAGTGCCGATTTTGTAATGGTAAAAGACTTGTTCTTTACAAGACAAGGAGTATGAAATGCTTTAACCATATTTTAAATGAAACTAATTTTTCTTTTAGTAGTTTCTCTTGTGTTGTTTTTTAGACTATATCCAAATAAAAGTCATTTTATCTTTATTCAGATTGGATGGCCTGCTAAAGCTTAACAGGTGTAATATATGTTACACTTGGGGTAATATATGTTATTCTGTGGAATGCCTTATTGATGCACGCTTAGTTGCTCAGTTGTATTCCAGTCCATGGACGGTAGCCTGCCAAGTTCTTCTGTCCATAGGATTTCCCAGGGAAGAATACTGGAGTGGGTTGCATTATTATTTAAATCTGATTGCTTTTATTTGATGCTAGCTCTGTCTCCTATACCCTATCTTGCACTTTTGGGTTTAACACACTTCCTGAGCTCTGTGCTTCCACATTTGTTTGAGCTTGATGACTCTTCACATCTGGTATTGCTATTTGATTGATCTTAAGGCATTTCACTGCAGATAGTGATTTCAGCCATGAAATTAAAAGACACTATGACCAACCTAGATAGCATATTCAAAAGCAGAGACATTACTTTGCCAACAAAGGTCTGTCTATTCAAGGCTGCGGTTTTTCCAGTAGTCATGTATGGATGTGAGTGTTGGACTGTGAAGAAAGGTGAGTGCTGAAGAATTGATGCTTGTGAACTGTGGTGTTGGAGAAGACTCTTGAGAATCCCTTGGACTGCAAGGAGATCCAACCAGTCCATTCTAAAGGAGATCAGCCCTGAAGAGTTGATTCATTGGAAAAGACCCTGATTCTGGGAGGGACTGGGGACAGGAGGAGAAGGAGACAACAGAGGATGAGATGGCTGGATGGCATCACCGACTTGATGGACGTGAGTTTGAGTGAACTCCGGGAGTTGGTGATGGACAGGGAGGCCTGGTGTGCTGTGATTCATGGGGTCGCAAAGAGTCAGACACGATTGAACAACTGAACTGAACTGAACTGAACTGAACTGAATGCGTTTCACTCTTTAAATCGCTATTTGTTCTTCCTTTCTTCACTATTCTCTGTTCTTCTTGATCATGGTCTTTGAGTTATTTTATTCCTCCTTTAATGTTTAATAAGCATTCCTTCTAGGTTTCTTAGGATTTTTAATTATGGTTCAGTCATTTTCATTCTTTATAAAACTTTCAAACCTTTAAGTGCTCAAAAGTAGTTTAAATTTTATGATTAGCTAAACTCTCAGAAATGCATAGAATTCTTATAAATGCTCTTATGCATTATATAAAATGCAATGTAGGTTCATATGTTTAACATTACATGTAGAAATTTTAAACTTAAATACAAGAAAGATAAGTAAACGCACATTCAGAAACACAATTCATACGCACTGTCACTATACTGCTGTTATTGTCAGTATTTATAAATTAAAGTTGTGGTTGTTTTCACAAACTGATTTAACTAGAGTAATTTTTGTTTTCATTGTGAATTTCATGTAAGTTTTCTGTTGAAAATTCTCCTAACTGTACATCAAGGGAAATACTCTTAAGATTTTTTTTTTTTATAGAAAAATGATATCTTTATTTTCCTTGTTGATGTTACTGCTGCTGCTGCTAAGTCGCTTCAGTTATGTCCCACTCTGTGCAACCCCATAGACCAGGCTCCCCCGTCCCTGGGATTCTCCAGGCAAGAACACTGGAGTGGGTTGCAGTTGTCTCCAATGCATGAAAGTGCAAAGTTGAAAGTGAAGTCGCTCAGTCATGTCCAACTCTTCGCGACCCCGTGGACTGCAGCCTACCAGGCTCCTCCACACATGGGATTTTCCAGGCAAGAGTACTGGAGTGGGGTTCCATTGCCTTCTCCAATTTTCCTTGTTACTCATACTTAAAACCTTGACATTATCCTTGACCCTCTATTCCATTATCCTCTCCTTCAGTCACTGAATCCTACAGATCCTTCCTAGTTAAATAACATTGGCCTCCTTCAGCCCCTTTAAATTCTCGCTGAAATTGTCATATGGTCATATTCAAATCAGAGAAGGCACTGGCAACCCACTCCAGTACGCTTGCCTGGAAAATCCCATGGACGGAGGAGCCTGGTAGGCTGCAGTCCATGGGGTCGCTAAGAGTTGGACACAACTGAGTGGTTTCACTTGCACTTTTCACTTTCAGGCATTGGAGAAGGAAATGGCAACTCACTCCAGTATTCTTGCCTGGAGAGTCCCAGGGACAGGGGAACCTGGTAGGCTGCCGTCTGTTGGGTTGCACAGAGTTGGACATCACTGACGCAACTTAGCAGCAGCAGCATATTCAAGTTCTTAGACAAGACATTCCCCTCTCCTTGGTTGGACATTTGAAACACTCAATAGTCTGGCAGAGACCACATTTCTGGCATAAGCTTACGTGGACCTCCTATTTGAATAGTCTGCATCATTTTTCTAGTCCACGTGTCAGTATCCTAATATATATTTCCATAGCTGCAGCCTTTCCTGCTTAGAATCTCTGCCCACTCTCTTTCTTTTCAAGTAAGTAAGTAATAGTTGCTCAGTAGTGTCTGACTCTTTGCGACCCCATGGACTGTAGCCTGCCACGCTCCTCTGTCCATAGGATTTCCCAGGCAGAAATACTGGAGTGGGTTACTATTACCTTCTCTGTGGGATCTTCCTGACCCAGGGATCAAAGGCAGGTCTCCTGAATTACAGGTGGATTCTTTTACCGTCTGAACCACAAAAGGCCTTTTCAAATAGTTGCCCAATAACATGACTCACAGACGTCTCATCATTGGCTACCTTGCTGTTATTTATGTTTGTATATATAAGATCTGGCGCTTCCCTGGTAGCTCAGTCAGTAAAGAATCTGCCCGAAGTGCAGGAGACCCTGGTTCAATCCCTGGGTCAGAAAAATCCCCTGGAGAAGGAAATCGAAAACCACTCCAGTATACTTGCTTGGAAAATCCCATGGACAGAGGAGCCTGGTGAGCTTCAGTCCATGGGGTTGCAAAGAGTTGGGCATGACTGAGACTAACACTTTCACTTTCATACAAGATCTGTCTCTTCAACCAGGTGGTAGGAATGAGTCCCATTTAGCCCATCTCTGTATCCCCAGGACTTCCCTGGTGGCTCAGACTATAAAGCGTCTGTCTACAATGTTATGGACAGAGGAGCCTAGTGAGCTTCAGTCCATGGGGTTGCAAAGAGTTGGGCATGACTGAGACTAACACTTTCACTTTCATACAAGATCTGTCTCTTCAACCAGGTGGTAGGAATGAGTCCCATTTAGCCCATCTCTGTATCCCCAGGACTTCCCTGGTGGCTCAGACTATAAAGCGTCTGTCTACAATGTGGGAGACCTGGGTTCGATCCCTGGGTCGGGAAGATCCCCTGGAGAAGGAAATGGCAATCCACTCCAGTACTATTGCCTGGAAAATCCCATGGACAGAGGAGACTGGTAGGCTACAGTCCATGGAGTCACAGAGTCGGACACGACTGAGAGTCACTGAGTGACTTCACTTTCAGTTTCTTTCTGTATTCCCAATTTCGAGAAGTATCTTTTATTTAGTGAATATTTTGTTGATCACTTTAATTCTTTCATCCAAGCAGCCTAAATTATTATATTTATTATTATGTCATCGTGTCTCAGTGAAAATGTTATTAAATTTTCATGACTATTGCTGTTATTATAGCAGTATTATTTTCCTCCATGGAACATTGCCATCACCTGGCCCTTTGAGTGTTAGGACAATAATAACACAAATTTAATTAAAAAATGTTATGTACTCCCTAACCAAGTAGATTCCCTTTTC
The DNA here is from genome assembly GCA_006410675.1 of Oreotragus oreotragus. Classification (NCBI taxonomy): domain Eukaryota; kingdom Metazoa; phylum Chordata; class Mammalia; order Artiodactyla; family Bovidae; genus Oreotragus; species Oreotragus oreotragus. Next base: position 175,711 of record SJYX01006425.1, read on the forward strand.
ATCAATAAGACAAAAGCTCTATTGAATGTGTTATTGCACTGATAAAGTAATTTCAAAATTAGATTACAATGCAAATGAGTTGGCTAGGTAGTATTTTTATTCTTGGTAGAAATGTGAGAGAAGCAATATGTGATTATGATGGATTTCTAGTTAAAATGGATTTCTATCTAAATTTCTAGTTAAAATAGACTATTTCTGACTTAGAAAGGTATCACCTAAAAATATAAGCTGACCGTTGGTAAGCTTAGTGTTGACTTTAGTGCTTTCTGTGTGGAGAAATACTAATCTATTCAATGTCAGGGATGAAACAGAAAAAAATAACCTTGAAATGTATATACTTTGCAAAGAGTGGCAGAAGTGATTCTCATTGATATTAGAAAATTTATGTTTCACCTTTCATTAGATCTTTAATAAAGGGGTGCACAAACAATGAAGAAGTCAAATAGATATACTGACCTGAGTGCAGGCAAATGTGTTTCTCAAATTATTTTTAGTTTAAAAAAAAGCAATGTGTTTGATTTTTATGACACATTATTTTTGTTATTTTCCTTCAAGGGTAAAATATATCTGTATGTTGAAAACTAATGACATTATACTTTTATAGACTGTCTACAATGACTGCTTTGTTAAGAAGAAGAAGGAAAAGAAGAAGAAGGGATTTGTTGTCAAGCCAAAGTAGTTTCATCAAAAAGTTATTTTCAGCAATCTACCAGGTCAGAGAATTCAAATAGCTTTTTGTCTTCCTTTCTGTTTCAGATTAAATTGTTTATTGAAACTTTTGTGAATTATTTAAAAATGAAAATTACAGCTATTTATTTTAAATATTTGACATAAAACTTAAATTGCCAAGTTTATCAAGTATGTGGCACAAGGTAATAACTTCAACTATTTTTTAAGAATGTAAAATATTCTTTGCATTTGGCATTATTGTTTAAGTCATAAACAATAGTATGCTTACAAACATAATGATAATCTGTAACAAATGAAGCTTTTAAAATAAAATATGATTTGTCTAAAGGTATATGTGTGGATGAAAATATCTAATGATTTGTACATACCAGATATTCGTTTTTGGCAATTATTTATAAATTGTTTTAAACTGGGTTAAATTACATAAAAAGACACATATGAGAAAAATGTTTCATAAATTACATGGAGTAGGTGTAAATAATGTGCCACATTCCAGACTATAAGTATTTTTGAGATCATAATATAATTTTTAAGAATACACCATACCAACTATCTTTTATATTTCTAAATTATTAAAATAGACGTACATTTAAACATAAACTAGAATGAATTCAAATTTATTAAAAAATTGTCATATATTTTCAAGCCAATTTTATTTACTAAATTGATATGAAGATGACAAACATCTTCCAGGTTATATGTCATATGGGTGCAATTATCAGTTGAAGTATAATTACATGAGAAAAAAAAGAAAACACACAGAAAAGAGCATTCAAATATTTAATGGTTGCTTAAATTTTCCTTGGTTAAAGTGTGCATTTGGGACTCAGCTCCTTAAGGACAAGCCCTTGAGTAGGTTTTAAACTTCAGGGTTGAACATACCACATTTAGCCTATAGCGTATTTGTTTGATTCAGTTGAACCCATAGATAGCAGCACAGTTTGTAATAGCTGTTGAATCATGTAAAACAGAAATATGATGACCCACTTCTGCATGCAAAACAGCTAGACATACTAGTTCTACTGTTTCTGGGGCCACCTTAGCAAACATGATGAGCCGATTAATTCCACCTGATAATCCTGTGCATATAGTCACAAAACTTGTTTGCATTTCCATATAAAATATGGACTTTGGAGAGCAAAAGCTGTATTTTTATATTACCCCTTGTTGCCTAGTAGAGAGAGCTTCACACATAGTAAGAATTAAATAAATAAATGTCTTTTAAACTGGCATTATATCAAATTTTCTGAATACAAATAAGAAACATTTTCAGGAACATGACTTTTATATTTTTACCAAAGAATTATATGCACACATGTGTAGCACTATATATATATATACTATACTATATACATACATATACATATATGCCCATATATACATTTTATAAGTAGATATGAAAACATATTTCAGAGTTACAGTTATTCTTACAATTTTGGAGTTAACTATAGCTTGAAACATAGATTAAAATTAGTTAAGTACTTTATCTGTTTTCTGTGAAAATCGCCAGTATAATTCTTATTTATTTAAATATGAGAAAGGTAAGAAGAGGAATTCAAGTAAAAAGAAATCTGTTTCACACTACAACATTAAGAGTCTTTTCAATTTTGCATTTTTCTATATTGAGGTCTTGACTTCCTACTTTTGCATTCCAGTCCCCTGTAATGAAAAGGACATCTTTTTTGGATGTTAGCTCTAGAAGGTCTTATAGGTCTTCATAGAACCATTCAACTTCAGCTTCTTCAGCATTACTGGTCGGGGTGTAGACTTGGATTACTATGATAGTGAATGGATTGCCTTGGAAATGAACAGAGATTATTCTGTCATTTTTGAGATTGCATCCAAGTACTGCATTTTGGACTCTTTTGTTGATTATGATGACTACTCCATTTCTTCTAAGGGATTCTTGGCCACAGTAGTAGATATAATGGCATCTGAGTTAGGTTCACCCATTCCAGTCCATTTTAGTTCACTGATTCCTAAAATGTTGATGTTCACTCTTGCCATCTCCTATTTGACCACTTCCAATTTGCCTGGATTCAGGCAGAGTCAGACATGACTGAGCGACTGAACTGAACTGATACTGAGTTCTGAGAAGGGACTGACAAGATCTCGTTTGAAACCTTTTGATATTTAGCAAGCATACAACAAATGCAGTAGATTTTGAAATGTATCTTGACCCTTGAAGTTTGGTCTTGGATTTGTTCTGTTAGATTCAGTTTTTATTATTTATCTAGAGAAAGATTAGGGAAATATTTATCAAATATGCAAACAGATTTAAACTCATTGAATTAGAATGTATTTTGGGGGGAAGTATACAATTCAACAAATTATCTTTATAAATCATTACACAAAAATTGCATAAAGCATAATAGAGATTAGTATGAATAAAGGAATTATGAAGGGAAAATGCTATTTTACCTCCACAATCTCCTCTCCTAAATCAGGGTTGTCTCTTGGCCTCAGTAGACAAATGAAGGTGTTTTCAGAATCGCCCCTTTATTAACTCACAGTTTCCAGATGTATTCTAGTATATATATGCTTATAATAAGATATAAGAGGGGTTTCATTATAAGAATTGGCTTAAACGGATTTCCCAGGTGGCTCAAGTGATAAAGAATCCTCCTGCCAATGCAGGAGCCACGGGAGATGGAGATTCCATCCGGGGTTGGGACGATCCCCTGGAGGGGGGAATGGCAACCCAGTTCCAGTATTCTTGCCTGGAAAATGATATGGACAGAGGATCTTGGTGGGTTATAGTCCATGAAGTTGCCAAGAGTGGGATACAGCCGAAGGGACTAAGCATGCATAAGATTATGGAGTTTTAGACATCCCATGGCCTATCACCTGCAAGCTGGAGAACTTGGAAGACTGGTGATAACATAATTGAGTCCGTTTCTGGACATCCAAGAAACAGGAGCACTGAGGTTTGAGAGTAGAAGAAGGTGGATGTGTCACTCATGCAGAGTGAATTTGCCCTTCTTTTGCCTTTTTCCTCTATTTGGGACCTCACGGACTGGATAATGCCTGCCTACATTGGTGAGTGTGATCTTTACTCAGTCTACTGATTCAAATGATCATTTCTTCCAGAGACACCCTCAAGCCACACTAAGAAATTATTAAGATGTTATGTACAGAAAAACCTGAATGAACTTTTTGGCCAATCCAATATGTTTGACTAGCTGTCTGGGTAGCGTGCTCAGTCATGTCTACCTCTTTGTGACCCCATAGACTGCAGCCCACCAGTCTTTTCTGTCCATGGGTTTTTTCAGGGAAGGATACTAGAGTGGGTTGCCATTTCCTCCTCCAGGGGATCTTCCTAACCCAGGGATGGAACTTGTGTCTTCTTCATTGACAGGCAGATACTTTACCACTGAGTCACCTGGGAAGCTCCTGGGCATCACTTTTTGTTGCTGTTCAGTCATTAAGTCATTAAAGAGTGTCCAGCTCTTTGCGACCCCATGAACTGCAGCATGCCAGGCTTCTCTGTCCTTCGCTATCTCCTGGAGTTTACTCAAACTCATGTCCATTGAGTTGGTGATGCAATCCAACCATCTCATCTTCTGTCACCCCCTTCTCCTGCATCCCTTCAGTTCAGTCGCTAAGTCGTGTTCGACTCTTTGCGACCCCATGAATCCCAACACGCCAGGCCTCCCTGTCCATCACCAACTGCTGGAGTTCACTCAAACTCACGTACATCGAGTCAGCGATGCCATCCAGCCATCTCTTCCTCTGTCATCCCCTACTCCTCCTGCCCCCAATCCCTCCCAGCATCAGAGTCTTTTCCAATGAGTCAACTCTTCACATGAGGTGGCCAAAGTACTGGAGTTTCAGCTTTAGCATCATTTCTTCCAAAGAAATCCCAGGGCTGATCTCCTTCAGAATGGACTGGTTGGATCTCCTTGCAGTCCAAGGGGCTCTCAAGAGTCTTCTCCCACACCACAGTTCAAAAGCATCAATTCTTCGGAGCTCAGCCTTCTTCACAGTCCAACTCTCACATCCTGCATTCATTAGCTCAAATTGACAGATTAAATTAATCATTGCACAAGATATATTAGTTTTCTATTGTTATTGCAAATTTTGGTAGATACCAATCAACAGCTTCCCTGGTGGCTCAGTTGGTCAAGAATCTGCCTACAATGCCAGAGACCTGGGTTCAGCCCCTGGGTCTGGAAGATCCCCTGGAGGAGGGCATGGTAACCCATTCCAGTATCCTGGCCTGGAGAATCCCCATGGATAGAAGTGCCTGGCAGGCTACAGTCTACAGGATTGCAAAGAGTTGGACATGACTGAGCAACTTAGTGCACATACACACACACACATTGCTATTGCAGAGCAGGAAGATCCAGCTACCAATCTCAAGGAAGGAGAATGATGAAGATGTTAATAATGGCAACCACTCAAAGTAGGAGTCCACAGACCTTAGCCTACCCCATCTTCTATGGGTCTGGAGTTACCAAGAAGGGTAGAAGGGGTAGAATAGTATTTTACTTATAGAGAGAAGAGATGCAGCAGGATCAACATTTTAAGTGTGTGCCCATGGCCAGAGGGGTCCATCCTGATTGCCAACACAAGCTCATTGGAATTCAAGTGCCTTATATATGTGGTAGGCTAAGACCTTTTAACCTAAGGATTAATAAGGACAGATATACTGGTGGTGCTGGCCAAGTGCCATGGAATACACACACGCATGCTATGTTGCTTCGGTAGCGTCCGACTCTTAACGACCTTATGGACTGTAGCCCACCAGGCTCCTATGTCCATGGGATTCTCCAGGCAGGAATACTGGAGTGGGTTGCCATGTCTTCCTCCAGAGGAGCTTCCCAATTCACGGATCAAACCCATGTCTCTTACATCTCCTGCACTGGGCAAATGTGCTCTTTACCACTATGGCCACCTGGGAAGCCTGTAATACACACATGTAAGCAATACAAGGAAGTTCATTGTGTACCTAGAAACAATGGGAAACATTCTTCTTATTAGAAAGAAATCTGGGGCCACCCAGCAGCTCAACACTCACCTTCCATATGAAAGAACATTCCAGACGTAGGACACTGATGGTGTAATCCTGGAGAGAAACAGTAGGTCCCATGACAGCTGCTTCCCTAACAGTTTTCCTAAAAAGTTGTTGCAGACTTTGTGACTTAGAATAACACAAGTTATTGTCTCACAATTCCATGGCTCAGAAGTCCAGGCACAGCCTGGCTTAGTTGGATCCTCTGTTGAAATCAGGGCTGGCCTCCCATTTGGAAATGCTGAGATGATTCCAAGTTTATTTAGGTTATTGGAACAATTCAGTTCCTTGTTGTTGTAGTACTGAGGTTCCTGGTTTTGTTTTTTTTAATAAAGTGACTCCTTTCATTTTCAAGGAAACAATTTTATGTGGAATCCTTTGCTTTAAAATAGCTCTGCCACTCTTTCTGCTACCAACTGAAGAAAGATCTCTGCTTTTCAGGAGTAATATGATTAGATTAGGCTCACAATTACAATCCAGGATAATATTCCTTTAAAGGTCATTTTATTAGTAACTTTAATTTTATCCTTTATATAACCTAACAGATTCATGAGAGTGACACCAGGGGGCAGCAGTCATGGAGATCAAAGTCTGTCCACCACACCAAGTCTAATTGGTGTTCTATAGACTTTTTGTCCCCAGGTGGCGTTAGTGATAAAGAACTCACCTGACAACTCAGGAGATGTAAGAGACTGGGTTTGATCCCTGGGTCTGGAAGATCCCCTGGAGGAGGAAATGCCAACACACTCCAGTATTCTTGCCTGGTTTAGCAAACATGATGAGCCGATTAATTCCACCTGATAATCCTGTGCATATAGTCACAAAACTTGTTTGCATTTCCATATAAAATATGGACTTTGGAGAGCAAAAGCTGTATTTTTATATTACCCCTTGTTGCCTAGTAGAGAGAGCTTCACACATAGTAAGAATTAAATAAATAAATGTCTTTTAAACTGGCATTATATCAAATTTTCTGAATACAAATAAGAAACATTTTCAGGAACATGACTTTTATATTTTTACCAAAGAATTATATGCACACATGTGTAGCACTATATATATATATACTATACTATATACATACATATACATATATGCCCATATATACATTTTATAAGTAGATATGAAAACATATTTCAGAGTTACAGTTATTCTTACAATTTTGGAGTTAACTATAGCTTGAAACATAGATTAAAATTAGTTAAGTACTTTATCTGTTTTCTGTGAAAATCGCCAGTATAATTCTTATTTATTTAAATATGAGAAAGGTAAGAAGAGGAATTCAAGTAAAAAGAAATCTGTTTCACACTACAACATTAAGAGTCTTTTCAATTTTGCATTTTTCTATATTGAGGTCTTGACTTCCTACTTTTGCATTCCAGTCCCCTGTAATGAAAAGGACATCTTTTTTGGATGTTAGCTCTTTATATATACTATACTATATACATACATATACATATATGCCCATATATACATTTTATAAGTAGATATGAAAACATATTTCAGAGTTACAGTTATTCTTACAATTTTGGAGTTAACTATAGCTTGAAACATAGATTAAAATTAGTTAAGTACTTTATCTGTTTTCTGTGAAAATCGCCAGTATAATTCTTATTTATTTAAATATGAGAAAGGTAAGAAGAGGAATTCAAGTAAAAAGAAATCTGTTTCACACTACAACATTAAGAGTCTTTTCAATTTTGCATTTTTCTATATTGAGGTCTTGACTTCCTACTTTTGCATTCCAGTCCCCTGTAATGAAAAGGACATCTTTTTTGGATGTTAGCTCTAGAAGGTCTTATAGGTCTTCATAGAACCATTCAACTTCAGCTTCTTCAGCATTACTGGTCGGGGTGTAGACTTGGATTACTATGATAGTGAATGGATTGCCTTGGAAATGAACAGAGATTATTCTGTCATTTTTGAGATTGCATCCAAGTACTGCATTTTGGACTCTTTTGTTGATTATGATGACTACTCCATTTCTTCTAAGGGATTCTTGGCCACAGTAGTAGATATAATGGCATCTGAGTTAGGTTCACCCATTCCAGTCCATTTTAGTTCACTGATTCCTAAAATGTTGATGTTCACTCTTGCCATCTCCTATTTGACCACTTCCAATTTGCCTGGATTCAGGCAGAGTCAGACATGACTGAGCGACTGAACTGAACTGATACTGAGTTCTGAGAAGGGACTGACAAGATCTCGTTTGAAACCTTTTGATATTTAGCAAGCATACAACAAATGCAGTAGATTTTGAAATGTATCTTGACCCTTGAAGTTTGGTCTTGGATTTGTTCTGTTAGATTCAGTTTTTATTATTTATCTAGAGAAAGATTAGGGAAATATTTATCAAATATGCAAACAGATTTAAACTCATTGAATTAGAATGTATTTTGGGGGGAAGTATACAATTCAACAAATTATCTTTATAAATCATCACACAAAAATTGCATAAAGCATAATAGAGATTAGTATGAATAAAGGAATTATGAAGGGAAAATGCTATTTTACCTCCACAATCTCCTCTCCTAAATCAGGGTTGTCTCTTGGCCTCAGTAGACAAATGAAGGTGTTTTCAGAATCGCCCCTTTATTAACTCACAGTTTCCAGATGTATTCTAGTATATATATGTATATAATAAGATATAAGAGGGGTTTCATTATAAGAATTGGCTTAAACGGATTTCCCAGGTGGCTCAAGTGATAAAGAATCCTCCTGCCAATGCAGGAGCCACGGGAGATGGAGATTCCATCCGGGGTTGGGACGATCCCCTGGAGGGGGGAATGGCAACCCAGTTCCAGTATTCTTGCCTGGAAAATGATATGGACAGAGGATCTTGGTGGGTTATAGTCCATGAAGTTGCCAAGAGTGGGATACAGCCGAAGGGACTAAGCATGCATAAGATTATGGAGTTTGAGACATCCCATGGCCTATCACCTGCAAGCTGGAGAACTTGGAAGAGTGGTGATAATATAATTGAGTCCGTTTCTGGACATCCAAGAAACAGGAGCACTGAGGTTTGAGAGTAGAAGAAGGTGGATGTGTCACTCATGCAGAGTGAATTTGCCCTTCTTTTGCCTTTTTCCTCTATTTGGGACCTCACGGACTGGATAATGCCTGCCTACATTGGTGAGTGTGATCTTTACTCAGTCTACTGATTCAAATGATCATTTCTTCCAGAGACACCCTCAAGCCACACTAAGAAATTATTAAGATGTTATGTACAGAAAAACCTGAATGAACTTTTTGGCCAATCCAATATGTTTGACTAGCTGTCTGGGTAGCGTGCTCAGTCATGTCTACCTCTTTGTGACCCCATAGACTGCAGCCCACCAGTCTTTTCTGTCCATGGGTTTTTTCAGGGAAGGATACTAGAGTGGGTTGCCATTTCCTCCTCCAGGGGATCTTCCTAACCCAGGGATGGAACTTGTGTCTTCTTCATTGACAGGCAGATACTTTACCACTGAGTCACCTGGGAAGCTCCTGGGCATCACTTTTTGTTGCTGTTCAGTCATTAAGTCATTAAAGAGTGTCCAGCTCTTTGCGACCCCATGAACTGCAGCATGCCAGGCTTCTCTGTCCTTCGCTATCTCCTGGAGTTTACTCAAACTCATGTCCATTGAGTTGGTGATGCAATCCAACCATCTCATCTTCTGTCACCCCCTTCTCCTGCATCCCTTCAGTTCAGTCGCTAAGTCGTGTTCGACTCTTTGCGACCCCATGAATCCCAACACGCCAGGCCTCCCTGTCCATCACCAACTGCCGGAGTTCACTCAAACTCACGTACATCGAGTCAGCGATGCCATCCAGCCATCTCTTCCTCTGTCATCCCCTACTCCTCCTGCCCCCAATCCCTCCCAGCATCAGAGTCTTTTCCAATGAGTCAACTCTTCACATGAGGTGGCCAAAGTACTGGAGTTTCAGCTTTAGCATCATTTCTTCCAAAGAAATCCCAGGGCTGATCTCCTTCAGAATGGACTGGTTGGATCTCCTTGCAGTCCAAGGGGCTCTCAAGAGTCTTCTCCCACACCACAGTTCAAAAGCATCAATTCTTCGGAGCTCAGCCTTCTTCACAGTCCAACTCTCACATCCTGCATTCATTAGCTCAAATTGACAGATTAAATTAATCATTGCACAAGATATATTAGTTTTCTATTGTTATTGCAAATTTTGGTAGATACCAATCAACAGCTTCCCTGGTGGCTCAGTTGGTCAAGAATCTGCCTACAATGCCAGAGACCTGGGTTCAGCCCCTGGGTCTGGAAGATCCCCTGGAGGAGGGCATGGTAACCCATTCCAGTATCCTGGCCTGGAGAATCCCCATGGATAGAAGTGCCTGGCAGGCTACAGTCTACAGGATTGCAAAGAGTTGGACATGACTGAGCAACTTAGTGCACATACACACACACACATTGCTATTGCAGAGCAGGAAGATCCAGCTACCAATCTCAAGGAAGGAGAATGATGAAGATGTTAATAATGGCAACCACTCAAAGTAGGAGTCCACAGACCTTAGCCTACCCCATCTTCTATGGGTCTGGAGTTACCAAGAAGGGTAGAAGGGGTAGAATAGTATTTTACTTATAGAGAGAAGAGATGCAGCAGGATCAACATTTTAAGTGTGTGCCCATGGCCAGAGGGGTCCATCCTGATTGCCAACACAAGCTCATTGGAATTCAAGTGCCTTATATATGTGGTAGGCTAAGACCTTTTAACCTAAGGATTAATAAGGACAGATATACTGGTGGTGCTGGCCAAGTGCCATGGAATACACACATGCATGCTATGTTGCTTCGGTAGCGTCCGACTCTTAACGACCTTATGGACTGTAGCCCACCAGGCTCCTATGTCCATGGGATTCTCCAGGCAGGAATACTGGAGTGGGTTGCCATGTCTTCCTCCAGAGGAGCTTCCCAATTCACGGATCAAACCCATGTCTCTTACATCTCCTGCACTGGGCAAATGTGCTCTTTACCACTATGGCCACCTGGGAAGCCTGTAATACACACATGTAAGCAATACAAGGAAGTTCATTGTGTACCTAGAAACAATGGGAAACATTCTTCTTATTAGAAAGAAATCTGGGGCCACCCAGCAGCTCAACACTCACCTTCCATATGAAAGAACATTCCAGACGTAGGACACTGATGGTGTAATCCTGGAGAGAAACAGTAGGTCCCATGACAGCTGCTTCCCTAACAGTTTTCCTAAAAAGTTGTTGCAGACTTTGTGACTTAGAATAACACAAGTTATTGTCTCACAATTCCATGGCTCAGAAGTCCAGGCACAGCCTGGCTTAGTTGGATCCTCTGTTGAAATCAGGGCTGGCCTCCCATTTGGAAATGCTGAGATGATTCCAAGTTTATTTAGGTTATTGGAACAATTCAGTTCCTTGTTGTTGTAGTACTGAGGTTCCTGGTTTTGTTTTTTTTAATAAAGTGACTCCTTTCATTTTCAAGGAAACAATTTTATGTGGAATCCTTTGCTTTAAAATAGCTCTGCCACTCTTTCTGCTACCAACTGAAGAAAGATCTCTGCTTTTCAGGAGTAATATGATTAGATTAGGCTCACAATTACAATCCAGGATAATATTCCTTTAAAGGTCATTTTATTAGTAACTTTAATTTTATCCTTTATATAACCTAACAGATTCATGAGAGTGACACCAGGGGGCAGCAGTCATGGAGATCAAAGTCTGTCCACCACACCAAGTCTAATTGGTGTTCTATAGACTTTTTGTCCCCAGGTGGCGTTAGTGATAAAGAACTCACCTGACAACTCAGGAGATGTAAGAGACTGGGTTTGATCCCTGGGTCTGGAAGATCCCCTGGAGGAGGAAATGCCAACACACTCCAGTATTCTTGCCTGGAAAATCCCACGGACAGAAGAACCTGGCGGGCTACAGTCCACGGGGTCGCAAAGAGTCAGATACGACTGAAGTGATTTAGCATGCACTCAAGCATCTTCTTCACTGACCTATTTCTGCAGCATTTGACAGTTATTCACTCATTGAAGCTGGACTTCCTTGGATTAAAAAATAACTTTATGCGGTTTCTTCTACTGATTCAGCTTTCCTTTAATTTTTTCAGCTCTCCTTTACTCTTCCTGAATTCATTTACTTTTAAGTATTGGGATTTCCCCTCCTCCCTCAGCATAAGACTATTTTAATCTTTTACTTTCTAAAAAGATTTTATCCACATTCAGGATTTCAGTGCCATTTGTACTCATGATCCTCAAATCTGTTGCATCCAACTTAAAAAGCATTTACTGAGGATATGTTTTTTCCTGTTAGGCTGAATGTTCTAGGAGGGTGATGATCACAACTGTACTATTGACAGGGGATTCCTAGCATCTAGTCTGTGTGTAATGTGGGATAAATGTTAAAAGTATTTTTTGAATGAGTAAGTAAAAGAATGAATAAAAGAAGAGACATAAGTATAAACATAAAAGTGCAACATCATGTTGTAGGTGATATAAAAAACTTATCCTGTGCTTTACAATCCTGCAGAGAAAATCAACATTGAAGTCAATGTGGGATTTCAACGAAGATCATCAGAGATGATGATGCCTGAACTGGATCTTGAACACAAATCCCAAACTAGGATTATTTTCTGACTCTAAGCATATGTTCTGGACATCAACCTCAAATGGAAGTCAACTCATTATATTTTTGTAGCATTGTTGCTTTCCCTTATATCCTTTGTCTTAGAGAAAAGTATTTCATCAGGCCAGTCCCCCAAGCCAGACCTGGAGATTCAACCTTTTTAAAAAACATTTTTTCTTAAATAATATTTTATTTGGCTGCTTTAGGATGTAGTTGCCCTATGTGAGATCTTTTGTTGACGTTCATGAGCTCTCTAGCTGTGGCATGCAGGCCCATGCTTTGCTTCACACGTGCCTTATGTTGCAGCACACACACTTTGCTTCGAGATGTGGGATTTTAGCTTCCCCACCGGGAAAGGTTGCATTGCAAGGTGGACTCTTGACCACTGGGCCACTAGGGAAGCCTTGCCTTCCCCTTGACTACCCCGTCAGGCCTGACTCTTCCCCCTCGTAATTCTGTTGTTGTTGTTCAGCCGCTAAGTCATGTTCAACTTTTTGTGGTCCCGTGGATTGTAGCATGCTGGGTTCCTCTGTCCTCCCCTATCTTCTGAGCTTTCTCAGACTCATGACCATTCGGTTGATGATATCCTACCATCTCATCCTTTGCATCTTTCTCCTTTTGCTTTTAATCTTTCCCAGTATCAGGGTCTTTTTCAATGAGTCTGCTCTTCGCATCTGGGGGCCAAAGTATTGGAACTTCAGCTTCAGCATCAGATGTCCAATAAATATTCAGGGTTGATTTCCTTTAGGATTGACTGGTTTGATCTCTTTGCAGTCCAAGGGACTCTCAAGAGTCTACTCCAGCAGCAAATTTGAAAGCATCAATTCTTCTGCACTCAGCCTTCTTTATGGTCCAATTCTCACATCCGTACATGACTACTGGAAAAATCATAGTTTTAACTATACAGACATTTGTTGGAAAAGTGATGTCTCTGCTTTTTAATACACTAAATTTGTCATAGCTTTCCTTCCAAGGAGCAAACATCTTTTAATTTCATGGCTGTGGTCACCATCCACAGTAATTTTGGAGCCCCAAAATATCATCACTGCTTTCACTTTTCTCCCTTCTATTTGCCATGCAGCGATGGGACTGGATGCCATGATCTTAGCTTTCTTAATGCTGAGTTTCAAGCCAGCTTTTTCACTCTCTTATTTCACGTTCATCACTCTAACCATGAAGTTGGTTCTGTAGATTTTCTTCAGTTACTTGAATTCTTCCCTTGATTTTGCATCACCCTTGGTTTTATGCAAATAACCAATTGATCTCTACATCACTACTGCCTGTCTCATAATCCAACTCTGTAATCTTTCTAAAATGTAAATGTTGCCATAATACTTCCTGTTTTTAACTCTTCAAGTTCACCCTCAACTGACACAATCTAGTCCAGACTTCTTGTACAAGGCCCTCCATCACCTGGTGCCAGCCTGCCTTTCTGCCTTCTTGCTGTTCAGTGTACTTTGTAGTTCACACATAACAAAATATCTTCTAAGACTCAAATATGCCAAGTATTTCACACATGGTTGTGATACATTCTGGTGACTTAAAATGCTCAATTGACTCCACTGGAACTATTGTTGTCTGGGAAATCATATTTGTCTTTCAAGTGTCCTGGGAAGCTTTATCTTCTCTGTGAACGCATTTGGACACTCCTCAATCCCCTCAGCTTATTCGAGTTGGGTACATCTCTCCTTTGTGTTCCCATGGTAATATATGCATAGTTGGGATGTTATAATTACTTACATACAGTTTTTGAAATTTAAAGATTATTTATGTTTCTCCTCCCGAGTAGGCAATGGGACCCAGGAAGGCAAGAGCTATCTTTACTTTATCATTATATTCCTTTATGCTTTCAGCTTCCCAGGTGGTGCAGCAGTAAAGAGTTCACCCACAGGTGCAGAAAACACAAGTCTTAGATTTGATCCCTGAGTCAGAAAGGTCTCCTGTAGGGAGGAAATGGCAACCCACTGCAGTATTCTTGCCTGGAATATCCCATGGACCGAGGAGCCTGGTGTGCTATAGTTCATGGGGCCACAAAGAGCCGAACGTGACTGAGCAGACATGCAGCACAGCAACAGCACAACAATCACAGCATTAAAAATACTATTGTGTCATTATTTGCACTATTTTAAGTATTTTACAAATATTAACTCATTTGTACTCAAACTCAGCTAGGCCTATTATTATTCCCATTTTACAGAGGAGGGAAATAGAGTACCCAGAGTTAAGTAACTGATTGCCCAAGGTTGCCTACTTGGTAAATGTCTAGAACTGGCCCTAAGCAGTCACACTCTCATGTTTCTGCTGTTAATATCTATGCTCTTTTCTGAAAAACTTGTGACTTGTGAACTTCCTTAATTATAATGTGAGCACTTTGTAAATACTGACTGGGTCTTTGTACCATCTTCACCTCCTTCCCCTCCCATCATATACACATACTAACTCACAGAACCTATGGCCACCAGCTAATACTAAAAAAGAACTTGTTAAACGAATATAAACTTACTTTTGCTTGCTTGCTAAGTCACTTCAGTCGTGTCCAACTCTGTGTGACCCCATAGACGGCAGCCCACCAGGCTCCCCCATCCCTGGGATTCTCCAGGCAAGAATACTGGAGTGGGTTGCCATTTCCTTCTCCAATGCATGAAAGAGAAAAGTGAAAGTGAAGTCACTCAGTCTGTCCGACTGTTAGCGACCCCATGGACTGCAGCCCACCAGGCTACTCCGTCCATTGGATTTTCCAGGCAAGAGTACTGGGGTGTGGTGCCATTAAAGGACCTATTTTTCTTTTGATAGTCTCCTGTACTTCAATTTCCATTAAGTCAATCAATTTAGCATTTATTTTGTTTTTTAAGTGTCATTCACATTATTCCTTAAGACACGTACATTTTCCAAAGTTTAAAGACTATTTTAGCCGATTTTTCCTGGTACTTGTTTTCTCACCAACTTGCAATTAAAAAACAAAACAAAACTGTGTAAAGGTTCAAAGCATGTTTCCTAACCTTCTATTTATTGTTTTACCAGTGATTCAAAAACCGAAACCTAAACCCTGATATACGCTTATTCTTTACTCTGAAGAGAAGGAGGGCTAGCTTGAGTCACCTGCTCAGACCAATAAAATGTGTCAGTAGAGGGGTTTTTCTAAGAAGATTTAGAATAGGAAAAGGGTCCCAACGTGTAAATATTCATTATATCATTTTGAGGAGGAAACTAATGGAAAATATTTATAGCTTTTCTTTCCCATGGTGGGGTGTGAGAATCCTAGTATGAAGGGGACCTTCCTGTAGCCAGAGGCCGTGACTCAGTGTTTGGACTGACTCTGCAACATTAGCTTCCAGTTAATGGGAACTGTCAGCTACAGCGCACCAAGCTGTCACTTTTATAGCGTACGTGTTAAAGCCAAAATGATGAAATTTAATTTCTCCTTGATATGCCACCATTCCCATCTCTGAAACTATCAGAAATTATGGAGGGATGCAGCATCCAAGGTAATGGTCTCAAGAAAAAAGAAAATGACCAGAGTCTGATTATTGCTGCTGGTGATTCTATTATCATTCTTCTACATCCTGTTTAGGAGCATCATGGGAGTACACCAGTGTTTAAATAGCTGGTTGTACAATACAGGTAGATTTCTTATTTTAAATAAAAGAAGGAAGAAGGAAAAGGGAAAAGGGGAAATAATAAAATTTAGCAAGTTGATGGCTAGCAGAGTAAACATCCATTACTGAGTTTTTAAAAATACATCTTGGCTTTTGTCTGGAAAATAGAAAACATTTCAGTGGTCATTCCCAGAGGTTTTTCTCATAAATCTTGTATTTTAACAGGTAGAGCACAAGCTACTGGTAGTGCTAACCTTGTGTAATATGGGAACATATGCAAGGATGCTGTTCTTTTGTTTTTTTTAATGTCTATCAGGTTGGAAATAAAATTCATTTGTTAGTTTACCTGATTTTCATATTTTAGCTGGGGTAACCACTAATATATTACCCACTAGGAACAGTTAATATGACTTGTGCTTTAAATCATAAGTTTTTCAGATTTCAAATTGCTATAAGATGATCAACTTAGTTGGTTTAGATGAGGAGCTGTCAGTTATTTATATGGTGGTTAAATAGGAAAGAATGTAAATTTAAGTAGTCTTTATTATTGCCATATTTTTAAAGTTTGTTTCAGATATTTTCTGAAAATAATATTTAGGGACATTTTAGAAATTAAGCTTATTAAATATTTTATACAAATGTTTATTATTTATATGTTTATCTTTATAGTCTCTATGCTTTATATCTTTTTTGCTGAAGCAGAATATAAAAATTACAAATATTAATTTATTTATTCTTAACCCATCTGGATTTTAAGGATTGTGGAAACTGATGTATAGGAAAACTTACAATATCTTATTAGGATCAATAATAAATCAGACATAATGAAGGTTTCAGATTTCTTCCTTGTCAATTACCATGAAATTAAGGTAAATTTCATATGAATAATTTGGTATGATAGAGTCAGACCAAATCATGAAAACAATAGGTTCTAAAACTCACTTTTATTTTATGACCTTTTTATAGAGGAGTTGGTTTTCTAACATTAAATTTAAAATAGCTAATCTCTTGGTCATTCTTCTCTTGACTCACTTTTATTCTTGGGACGTCATCTAGTTCTTTGTATATTTTGTCCAGAATAGTATTTTAGTGGCTTTGTGTATGTATGGATGGCAGGGTATTCGGTTGATTGGTTCATTGGTTAGTTTGGAGACATTTGATCTCTGATACGGTGGCTTTGTTTAGGATGTGTGGAATTGTGGACAGGTTTGTTTGGTTTGAATTGGGATCATTTTGTTTTGTGATATGATATTGGGTGAGTTGTATGGTTGTTAGTTGGTTTCAGGATGTTTGCTCTGGGTTTGGGTAGCTTTGGAGCAGGTGTGAGAAGCAGTTTGACCAAAATCACTTTAATGGGACAAGAAAAACCTCTCTCTGTTCCAGCTTGGTATAACTTCATGCAAGATATGAAATCTTATCTTGGTAGCAATCCCTTGGACTGCAAGGAGATCCAACCAGTCCATTCTGAAGGAGATCAGTCCTGGGTGTTCTTTGGAAGGAATGATGCTAAGGCTGAAACTCCAGTATTTTGGCCACCTCATGCAAAGAGTTGGCTCACTGGAAAAAACTCTGATGGTGAGAGGGATTGGGGGCAGGAGGAGAAGGGGATGACAGAGGATGAGATGGCTGGATGGCATCACTGACTCGATGGACGTGAGTCTGAGTGAACTCCGGGAGTTGGTGATGGACAGGGAGGCCTGGCGTGCTGCTATTCATGGGGTCGCAAAGAGTCGGACACAACTGAGCAACTGAACTGAACTGAAAGATATTATAGCTCTAAATGATAATAAATGCCTTAGATTTGTAAAGGAAAGTATAAAAGCTTACAGTGAGGTAAGTGAAAAGGTTTCAACAGTTTGAACATTTGGTATTTTTTCACTGAATTGAGTGTTACTCAAAGATATCAAAGACTGCTTTCTTTGGGCACTTTTAGATGATCTGTAAAATTGTGAGATAGCCAAAATCCAGATGGAATTTATCATTCACATTGTGCAAAGCTTAAGGTCAAGCACTTATTTTTCTGTGTGGTTGTTTGCTGAGGGTACAGTCTTCCATCCTGTTCTGGTTCTCCAGACTCATCACTTCCCAGTTCTTAAGAGCAAGAAGAGCTGTCAACTATGTCTGGGTTGATACTGTTTACAAAGCCTGAAGTACAAAGAACCCTAGGAAATCCACATGGCTCTTTCAACTTTAGTTTCTCTCTAACCTGTATTTTGGGACAATTGCTCTAATTTTGTTACTTAGAGACTTCTCTGAGGGCATGAGAGTGGAAAATGGCTGAAAAATGCCATGAAATTGAACAGTTAGAAGACAGATGAACACAGGGCCCTGTGATATAGTAGAAAGAGCACTGATTCCATTGTTTAAGGCTTGAGTTCAAGTCATACTAGCTTTTCTACCCCTGACAAGTTACTGAAGCACAGCTAACTTTGGTTGCTTCATTTCTGAAAAGGATGATAATCCACAGAGTGATTATGAAGTGTCCAAATTTATGTTTCAGAGGAGAAGTTTCCTAGTCTTATGATTCCTGGTGTCAGCCATTGCCCATACTGCCCACATTCTTCCCTATCTATAAATAATCTTTATATCATCATACAGTAATATGTTTGTCTAATGTGTGGCTGGGCAGGCGCAGGAGGGCCTAGAGGAGCTATCCCACACTGAAGGTCAGGAACGGTGGCGGTGAGGAGATACCCCTCGTCCAAGGTAAGGAGCAGCGGCTGTGCTTTTCTGGAGTAGC
>SJYX01006425.1:199834-213189 GCA_006410675.1 Oreotragus oreotragus
TGACTCATTGGAAAAGACTCTGATGCTGGGAGGGATTGGGGGCAGGAGGAGAAGGGGCGACCAAGGATGAGATGGCTGGATGGCATCACGGACTCGATGGACGTGAGTCTGAGTGAACTCCGAGAGATGGTGATGAGCAGGGAGGCCTGGCGTGCTGCAATTCATGGGGTCGCAAAGAGTCGGACACGACTAAGCGACTGAACTGAACTGAATGTCTACTATTGAAAATCAAGTTCAAAAACAGGTAAACTCCCAGAGAGTTTCGATTCTAGCTGTGTCAGGAGCCTGACTTCAATCCTAGACTGCCTTGATTAGGACATACCATCTTTGGAATGTAACTCACTATCCCTAAGCTGAAGATAACTTAGTCACAGTACAACACTACTACCACCAATTCAGCATCTCTCTTACTTTTCTGCTTAAGACCCTTTTACACCCATCCTCAGAAAGCTCCCAAAGAAATACTGTCAAACACGATCAGCTCATGACACAAATCTTTTGAGGTATCTACCTTAATATAAGGGCTATCTCCTCTATTATTTATTAGTTTTTTAAATAATTGATAATTTAGCAGTATGAGTCCTAAGTAATATTGCTTCAGTCACAGAGTGCACACACATGTATTTATTACTATATATGATATATACTCATTCTTTCTTAGATAAGAAACTCTTTTACTGTGTTAGAAATGTTTCCTACACTAGTAAAATAACAAGCACACAGGCACATAAACACACAAACACATTCTCTTGTTCCTGAAATAGGGAACCCATTGTATAAACAGAATGACAATAGGTGCTATGAGGACAAGCTGACTTCACAACCCACTTGTTGCTTCATGAGGCTTTGCCACTTGTTCTGACATCATCTTCTAAATCCTGAAAATAAGTCTGATATCAGCATTGTATCCATTGTCGATCCTCTCTAGTAACTGGGGAGTACAGGAAAACAAATCATACGTCAAGGCCTTTTCCTCTGCTATTTGGAAGAGAACAGAAAAGGAACATCTAGACTCATAATTTTAAGCACCCCCAGCTTTTTTGAAAAAAGACAGCAGAATTTGTTTCTGTATTTCTTGTGTTTTGAAAATATTTATTGAGGATTTTTGGCATCCTAGTTTTTATTCCAAGAATGCTGAATCACGATCGCTGTAATAGGCCAGAGCAAGCTGTCAGCCCCTACACAAGCTGTTATCAAGACACTCTGGAAAATATGTTCTATTTCTAAACAGTGGAGAAACAATTTTTCAAAATTATTTATCATAAAACTATTTCCAATTGAATTTCCCTATTCAATATAGTGCATACTCAATAACCACCACTTTCCCTTCAAGACAGACTACAAGGGAAGTGCCTGTTTAGCTAGCCGATCACTTAATTCTTTGTTGCCTAGCAAAGGGTTCCATTGTACATGAGAGACACAGAAGCAGCACTCCCATCCTGAATGATGTATGCAGTGTTTTGATTTTTCTATTTTAAATTTTATTATTTATTTATTTGTGGTATCAAAACGTTTTATTGAGGGGCTTCAGGGGAGGCTCTATGAGCTTGGGAGAACAACGAGATCACACATCCTAGACCAGCCTGTATATTCCAAGCTCCAGGGTGCCAAAAGTGAGCAGTTGTTTTTAAAAATCCTAGTGGCTATGAAGTGGACTTTGCTTTTAGCAAAAAAAAAAGTGGAGTTTGTTTTTTGCTTTTAGCCTGTTATATGCCTTAAACTCATACTATTTCCTGAAGCTAAAGTTGAAAAGAAGTATAGAGAAGATAAATGAGAATATAGAGAAGTATGCATTTAAAGGTTTTCTTTATTGCTATTCTTTTTAAATGTAAAAAAAAAAAAAAGTAGCCACTACTGGTGGCTGTTTTACCTACAGGTGACATAGACAAATGAGTAGAATTCTTCAGTCGTAAGCTGTATGATGCCAAGCACAGTTTTGTCACTGTGCTTTCTCATTCTGCTCTTTAGTGGTGGCGTAAGCAGTGTAGAATCAGCACTTAATAAGTGCTCGACTAGTTCTGTGCTTTAAGAAAGCTTCTGTAAGTAAAACTGAGTGTAGACTTCAGGAAAAAAAAAAAAATTGACCAAGAATTTGACATGTTCTCAGGCCATTGCCTGATTATATGCCTAGTTTGATAGCTTTGGAGACTTGTTTTGAATAAGAAAACTGTGTTTGCCTGAAGTGCTACCTAATCCCCTTTTTAAAATTTTCATTAACTCCCACCTACTTTTATGTTAGTAATTCCTTCTTTCATTGATAATTTTGAAAAGCATGTGATGAAACACATTTATATTAAGTGATTATTGATTTAATCATTTCATTTTTATAGGTTATTTACATTTTAATAGATAAGAAATATAGAAATGAGTAACACAAAGAATGTCTCAATAATGATAACACTTTCAGTGGATCATTGTTCCAAAGTGGTACATTTTGAAGGGAGAAAAAGTCTTATTGGTCCAACTGGGAAGTCCTCCTTCCTTGGTCTAGGTTCTATCAAATTGTACTGTCTGAACATAACCTGCAGAGCAATACCTTCCAAACATGACTAAGATGCCCTTCTTTTAAAATTTTCTTTGGCTGTGCTGCACTCAGGCTTTCTCTCGTTGTGGCGAGCAGGGGCTACTTTCTAGCTGCAGTGCATGGACTTCTTATTGTGGTGTCTTCTCTTATTATGGTGCACAGATTCTAGATTCTGTGCCACGTAGGCTTAGCTGCCCCAGGGCATGCGGAACGTTCCCAGACCAGGTGTTGAACCCCTGTCCCCTGCGTTGGCAGGCAGATTCTCAACCACTGGACCACAAGGGAAGTCCCAAGATTGCCCTGCTTGCTTGATTTCTGAATGGAATGTCTTGGATTTTTGTTGTTCTCTGCTTTCTGGACTGAGTCCCATGAACTTGTGGCTTGGTCTACCCATCTGTGTCCAACTGCTCCTTAGACCATTCCCTACTTGGTCAGTTTTTACACTTCATTCTAGGAATGATTGTTCTCCCAGGTCCACTGGCTATCTTACTTAGCATCTTATACTGTAGCCTCATTCAGGCTTGCTTGGATGTTGAAAGTCTACATTCATTTTTCAAAATAAAATTTTTTTTTTTTTGAAAAAAGTTCTCCTGGAGAAGGAAATGGCAACCTACTCTAGTGTTCTTGACTGGAAAATCCCATGGACAAAGGAGCCTGGTGGGCTACAGTCCGTAAGATTACGAACAGTCTGACACGACTTAGTGACTAAACTGCAACTACAGCAGCAATTACCTATATGAGAATCAAATGATAACCTTGACATACCTGGTAGGCTAGAGGAACATTTTAAATAACTATTCTAGAAGTTGTCCCTTTCTAATGTTCATTTCACTGAAAGACCATGAGGAAAGTAGTAATTAATCTGCCCTGAGAATAGAGTCGAAAGAAAAAGAAGGAAAAAGAGAGAAGCAGAGGCCACATAAAGCCTCATCAGGGAGGAAGTAAGCAGCTAAAACTCCCAAGAACATCCCAGGATACCTAAATGTGAACAGAATCAATATTCTTTAACATACCCTTTAACATATCGTTTAACATACCTCCAAAATGTGTATCCATAGGTAGCAGTAAGGGGAACAAGAGTGGTGTTAGTGATAGTGTTGTTAACTGTACTTCACAAAACCCTTGCAAATCTAAGTTCCTCTCAGGTCTAACTTGCTCTGATTTTATATCAAACGGGGTAAAACAAAAATAGAAAATCCAAGTAGTACTCAGGTTTGTCTTATTAACGAAGTTGCATGTGAAACACATTCTGATAAAATCAGTACTAGTTCAATTACCTCTTAAGTTTCACAGGCTCTTTCTCACATTAGATGCATTTTGGACATTTCCACCTCTCCTCCCAGGCTATTCTAGTTCCTTCCCTCTCACCTTCTTTTTCCTGAAACAGACAGAATCCTCCTTACTTCTTAAGGTTCTTGCTTTGATGCTGCTGATTTGCTTTGATCAAGTTCCATCTCTCCCCACACTGTACTTCTCATCATAGTTTGCCCAGTCGAGAATACACGTCATTAATCATATAGATGACATAGACAGGGAACATTTCAGGGCTACATATAATCAGAACCAGGGGAAAAATTATAAAGCATTTCTTACTGTTGCTCATAGTAAGCTGTGCTTTGTATACAAAGACTGCAACTTTGAACAGAATATGTTTATTGAGTATTTTCTGTATGCCAGGACCTAGTTTACCAATTTGAATGTACTATTTCATTTAAAATTCATTGTAATTTTAGGAGGCAGATATTAGTATCCCCTAACTATATATATAAGCCCAAGTTGTGAGAATAACTTACACTGGATCACATAGCTTGTAAGTGCCAGAGCCAACATTTGAATGAAGGAAGTCTGGGTACAAAACTTGCTTTTTGCTACCTAATTATTAAGTACTTACTCTGGACCAAGAATTGTGCAGGAAACTTTTTGTTTATCACATTTAAGCCTCATAAATCCCTGAGAGGTAGATATCATTGAGTTCAGAGGATTTATTTGGCTTGCCAGTAAATAAAATTCTGGGATAAAACCTTTTATCTTTATTATACCACCATAACACCAATGTAATTCCAGATGTCGCTCATGGATTATGTACAACTATGGGGTTGTATTTAATTCATGGGGTCATCAGGCCAGTTTGTAAAAAAATGAGCATTGAGCACATATTATAAGCTGTTGTTTTACAGCTTTTGATTTTGTGGAATATTTTCATATAACTGGTGTCTAGTTCATCACAGGGAAGTTTTCTAGTATATCAAGGTTACAGGTACTGGAGTCAACATGAGTATACACAGTGGACAGTTAATAAGTATACTGAATTGACATTATTAAGGGACATTGGAGAGATTGCCAGTATTTAGTAGTCATCAGAGTCAAATCTCATGACTTAGACTTGATCCAAGGTTGCTCTGGAAACAAAGACATTTGATTTGTTTTTCCTAGTAAATTCCTTTGCTTAAGCTAAATATGTCTGAAGCATTTAGTACTGTTCACCTGAACTGCCCATGACACTTTAATCATGGAAACAATTATCTGACCACTGGATGCCACTGTTGCTCAACCAGACATCACAAAATGGGAATTCCTGTGGCAATATAATATTAGCCAGTTAAAGATCATTGCTGGCATTATTGATGGTGGATTTATGCTTTTAAACTATTTTACTTGATGAATGTAATCTCTCCCTAAGAGTCCACTTGCTGGGGGCAAGTGAAGTTGAGAAAATATGTAAATAAATGGTTACCAATGAATTTTAGGTATCTGTTGCTTTCAACTACTCTGCTATAAAAATATTTCTTTTTGTTTTTTTTTCTGCTTAGTGTACTGTAGCTGACAGTCTCCATTCGTTATCAGCTAATGTTGCAGAGTTAAGACTAAACAAGGTGTCATGGCCTTAAGCGATTAGAAGGGCCTCTTCATCTTCACAAAGACCCTGGGGTGGAAATAGTTTGCATGAACAGACAGTGGAATTTTATTCAGACTCACTAAGCACTGCATTGCAGATTGAGGGAGTCATACAGCTTCTCCATTTATACTAGAAACAAATAAATTTAAAATCATTGTATTGTGTACCTTTAAAAAGCAACATAAAAATTGTGTTAGAAAAGATCAGACAAGGTTTGGAAGTAAAAAGCTGAAGTAATAAATAAACATGAGGTCAGTTTAGGAACAACCATAATTGCTTTGTATGACAAGATTTGCATAGCAAACACTTCTGATTAATGTACAGTGAAGGCCACACGAGTGGGAACCAGGCTTGGTATCTTTTTGGGATCTGTGCCTTCCAATCTTGAAGGTGTAGTTTTAGCCAGTACAATTAATCATTGTTTACCAAAAGGCTGATAGAGCCACAGTTCCTATTTAAATATTTGAAATAATTATTTTTATCTTCTAGCTATGTTGATTTTATTTCTGTGGTTAAAAAAAAGTGCCAATTTTACATTAATAGTGAATTTCCATTCACTTCAAACATATTTAGAAAACAGGCAAAGGAGTTTCATCAGGATGACCCTTTTCCAGTCATAAATTTGAAAATATAATATAATTGCATATATGCATCAAATATTTCAATTACATAAAACCATGTATTATTTTCTAGAATACCTTGTGTCTTCTTGTTGACTGCCTTTTTCATTAACACTCTGCTATCACTGATTATTTGCTATCCTTACCTAGGGTCAAATGCAGTGCTCAGTACAGTGAAACCTCATTATTATTTTTTCCCTTCCTCATTTAAAAATAAAATTATCATTATATTCTTTCAAAAACACAGTCTCTAGAGGAAGGAAAATGTGGGAAAGTATAAGAGTTCATACTTCTAGAAATATTTAGTTTGGTGTCTTTAAACATCAGTGTCATACTGAAATAGGAAAAAGTAATAGAATATAAATTGTACCAGATAGTAGAAAGGAAATTTTTTCATTTATTGCAAAAATTTGGGTGAAGAAATGGATATATGTGTATACATATATGTAAATATATGTAAGTGACTAACATGGATTCATTTCACAGCAAATACTAGAAAATAAGGTTATATATACTCAAATGTCATCATGTTAAGACAAAATGAAAATTAGTTTTTGATTTTGTGGTACATACTACCACGGATTCATGCTGTTTAAGTAATATTTTGTGAGGATTATGATTCAAAGGACATGATGGCAGCATGCAGAAAAGTATTCTGAAGAAAAATGTTAGCGAGACAGACAACATCTACAATAAGTGTTGTATCTGTAGTACAATGCATAACATCTCCAGAGGGCTGTGTGTGTGTGTGCTCAGCCACTCAGTCATGTCCAACTCTTTGTGACCCCATGGACTGTAACCTACCAGGTTCCTCTGTCCTTGGGATTCTCCAGGCAAGAATAATGGAGTAGGTTGCCATGCCTGCCTCCAGGGGATCTTCCCAACCCAGGAATCGAACCCAGGGCTCCTGAAAAGCAGGCAGGTTCTTTACTGTCTGGGCCCCAGGGAAGCCCAACCTATTGGGTTGCAGAATTCCTAAATGGAGTGGTAAGTAGATGCACTAAGACACCTAGTAATTCCATTTGTCTCAAACTATTCATTTAACAAAGTCAAATTAAGTTGCAAGAAGCAGACCTCTCCTACCCTTTCATTCTAATAGATGACAATAAATTATTACAATTGTTTTATTTTCTTGCAGTGTTTGACTAGACAAAGAACATTTTTCTCTCTCTATCAACGTTTACCCTATAGCTACATAGAAAGAATGTGGAGTCAGTATGCATGTAGTAGCTAAGATAACTATTACCTTATATCATAATGCAAGTTAATTTAAGTTTATTGACAATATACATAAAATACACACATTGTCAATAACAAAACATTATACAGTATAAGCAAATACTATATATATATATATATATATATATATATATATAATATATGTTAGTTGCTCAATCATATCTGACTCTTTGCAACCCCATGGACTGTAGCTTGCCAGATTCCTCTGTCCATGGGATTCTCCAGGCAAGAATACTGGAGTGGGTCGCCATTTCCTTCTCCAGGGGAACTTCTCAATCCAGGGGTTGAACCCGGGTCTCCCACATTGTAGGCAGATTCTATACCATCTGGNTAAATCGCTATGTCGTGTCCTGCTCCTGTGACCCCATGGACTGTAGCTTGCCAGATTCCTCTGTCCATGGGATTCTCCAGGCAAGAATACTGGAGTGGGTCGCCATTTCCTTCTCCAGGGGAACTTCTCAATCTAGGGGTTGAACCCGGGTCTCCCACATTGTAGGCAGATTCTATACCATCTGGGCCACTAGGCAAATTAAATGTTTACATTATTGTTTTTAAATTAGTTTTATTTTAAAAGTAAATTAGGCTTGGGATTTCCCTGGTGGTCTAGTGGTTAAGATTCTGAACTTCCTTCCACTGCAGGTGACAGGATTGATCCCTAGTCATAGAACCAAGATCTCACATGCAGAGTGGCTGGGGCAAGAAAGAAAAAAGTTAGTCTCACAATGGAAAAGCAGAATATGACATTACATATTGTTGATACAATGAGTTTAAATAGACTGTGTGTTTGAGAAATTGTGTTGTTTGAAAATTGTTTAATTCAGTTCAGTTCAGTCACTCAGTCATGTCTGAGACTTTGAGACCCCATGGACTGCAGCACACCAGGCTTCCCTGTCAATCACCATCTCTTGGAGTTTGCTCA
The DNA here is from genome assembly GCA_006410675.1 of Oreotragus oreotragus. Classification (NCBI taxonomy): domain Eukaryota; kingdom Metazoa; phylum Chordata; class Mammalia; order Artiodactyla; family Bovidae; genus Oreotragus; species Oreotragus oreotragus. The sequence goes on from SJYX01006425.1 coordinate 208,033, forward strand.
AACTTATGTCCATCAAGTCAGTGATGCCATTCAACCATATCATCCTCTGTCGTCCCTTTCTTCTCCTGCCCTCAATCTTTCCCAGCATCAGGGTATTTTCCAGTGAGTCAGTTCTTTGCATCAGGTGGCCAAAGGGATGGTTGGATCTCTTTGCTGTCCAAAGGACTCTCAAGAGTCTTCTCCAACATTTCAAAAGCATCAATTCTTCGGCCTTCAGCTTTCTTTATAGTGCAATTCTCACATCCATACATGCCTACTAGAAAATTCATGTTCCCAATTATACTTAGGTAAAAGTTGCATTGAACAAAAAATATTTCTCTAACTTTATATCGCTTTATTTTTTTTCTTACTAAGATTAGTTTTGTAAATGTAGATGTTTTTACTTCAGATTTGAAATATTATTCAGCTAGACCTTTCCCCATCTAAACAGAGCTTAATTGAATACTGATATTTTGCACTGAGTTATATATTATCAGCTTTTAGAATATTTGTATCTTTCTTAAGCCATACTGCTTTGATCAAGTAGCACAAAGATGTTTGTTGTATCAGCAGTTTAAATTTTCAAAGGGTTGAGAATCAAGCTATGCTCATGATTGGATTTCTTAAATGAAAATCTAAGACTTCAGAAGTAAAGATATTTCAACCAGTGTTTTTTTTTTTTTTCCTAGAGTCTTCATGGACCTTAATGGCAAGTCAAAAGGGAAAACATTTGTAGATTGATCAATATGGTGATAAATTAATAACTATCCTTCTGTAGAAAATATGTAAATATCACCACACATCCTTTCATTAGTACTTTCTTCCTTGTCATCAAACCTAATGAAAAGTCTAGCTTTTGATCTTTTCCTTTTTTTTTTGGCTATAGCACGCAGGTTGTTGGATGTTAGTTCCCCAACCGGGGATTAAACCTAGGCCCCGGCAGTGAAAACACCAAGTTCTATCCACTGGAATGCTAGGAAATTCCCTGCCATTTCTTTATTGTATTCTTTTGCTATTGATTTGTGAGATTCAATCATTCTGATAGCTTCTCTACCACATATGTGCTAAGTCGCTTCAGTTTTGTTGGACTCTTTGTGATCCTACAGACTGTAGCCTGACAGGCTACTCTGTCCATGGGGATTTTCCAGGCAAACACGCTGGAGTGAGTTGTCATGCCCTTCTCCAGGGGATCTTCCCAACCCAGGGATCAAACCTGGTTTCCAATGTCTCCTGCATTGGCAGGTAGTTTCTTTACCACTAGTGCCACTAGGGAAGCCACTACTGGTGAGCTGTAGCATTAAATGTTTTGAAACATGGTATATCTTCAGTGGTAAATAACCTGGAAATGTAGAAAATTATGATACATTAGGAGTCAGGACCAAGAAGAGAAATTACCAGATGTCTTGGGCCTCCTAACAGATTTTCAGAGGTAAGGAGATACTGAGAAAGGGTAGAGTACCAAGAGAATTAAAGAATTAAAAAAAGGAAATGGAAACTGGACATACTGAGAGGTAATTGATCAGGCAAGGAGGTACAGGCTATTACTGTGTTGAGAGAAGAAGCCTCTACAAGCTTAGCACACTTTCTAAACTAGTAGAACCTTTTCGCTGAAGCTTTGAAGATTCATGCATTCCTATACAAACCTGAGAAGAAAATACATGGTTTCTAAATTATGACTTCAGTTGACTATTTGGCAGGTGTTCAAGAAAAATTCTAAGAACTCTTTGTGATCTTAGTCAGAATAATATCCATTTGTGTGTGTATGGCAAATGTAACTTTAGATTCTTTTGAGAATCTTTTTTAACCTTAACATGATCAAGCTCTTTGCTGAGTTAAGAATACAGAAGGAAGGAAATGCAGCATAAGAAGCTACCTGAAAAAATAACAGACTTTATCTTGATTCAGATTTCAGGCTAGGTAGAGTCATAGCCTTGATAAGTAACCTAAGTTAATAAATTTATAAATAAATGGACATGCAAAAATAGAACTATCCCTTTTCCTCTTAGATTTCAATTGGCAAAAGTTATTAAAGGTTTGCTTTGTTTTTTAAAGTTATATGGCAGTAGAAAAAGCTGTGTGGGGCAAAGGACTTAGTTGAAGAAAATACATAAAGCAGAAACACAACAGGAAAAGGCCTTACCAGGGAAATCATTTTTGTATAACTTCTTTGCAAAGACTACTCTGTCCACCAGGCTGAAATTATTTTGCAATTTCAACCACAAACAAAAAATGTCTGTAAGGACTTGGACAGACACTGATGAATGGATATGAAAGCAACACAGATATGATTTATTTACATTCAGTCACTCCTCCTTAGCATTTGAAAAATTACGGCTTCAGTTCAGTTGCTCAGTCATGACTGACTCTTTGCAACCCCATGGACTGCAGCATGCCAGTCTTCCCTGTCCATCACCAACTCCCAGAGCTTGCTCAAACTCATGTCCATTGAATTGGTGATATCATCCATCATTTCACCCTCTGCCATCCCCTTCTCCACCCACCTTCAATCTTTCCCAGCATAAGTGTCTTATCCAATAAGTCAGTTCTTCACATCGGATGGCCAAAGGATTGGAGTTTCAGCTTCAGCATCAGTCCTTCCAATGGATATACAGGGCTGATTTCTTTAGGATTAACTGGTTGGATCTCTTTGCAGTCCACGGGACTCTCAAGAGTCTTCTCCAACATCTCAGTTTAAAATCATCAATTCTTCCGCGTTCAGCTTTCTTTATGATCCAACTCTCACATTCATACATGACTACTGGAAAAATCAAAGCTTTGGCTAGACGGACCTTTGTCAACAAAGTAATGTGTCTGCTTTTTAACATGCCATGTAGGTTGGTCATAGCTTTTCTTCCAAGAAGCAAGTGTCATTTAATTTCATGGCTGTAGTCACCATCTGCAGTGATTTTGGAGCCCAAGAAAATAAAGTCTGTCACTGTTNCTAGACGGACCTTTGTCAACAAAGTAATGTGTCTGCTTTTTAACATGCCATGTAGGTTGGTCATAGCTTTTCTTCCAAGAAGCAAGTGTCATTTAATTTCATGGCTGTAGTCACCATCTGCAGTGATTTTGGAGCCCAAGAAAATAAAGTCTGTCACTGTTTCCATTGTTTCCCCCTCTGTTTGCCATGAAGTGATGGGACTGATGCCATGATCTTAGTTTTTTGAATGTTGAGTTTTAAGGCAATTTTTTTTCACTCTCTTCTTTCATTTTCATTAAGAGGATCTTCAGTTCCTCTTCACTTTCTGCCATAGGGTGGTGTCATTAATCAAGGCTTAATTATGCACATAAATGAAAACATTAACCAAAACCAAAATATTCCCGGGAAGTCCTCTTTGAATATTAAATTAACTCAAGTAACAAAAACATTTCTTTAATGTATATTTATGAATTTTTTAAATGTTTGAAATTTTAAATTTTGTTTTTAATGCTTTAAGACATTGAACATCACCAAAGTATCAGAGAATTTCAAAACTCTTTGGTTAAGAGCAACGATGTTATTCCAAGTGCTAGTTAATAAAAACCAGCCAACCAAAGGCAAAAACACTGCATCCGTCATCTGCTTGATTATCACAATACTGAACTTGATTGGTATTTGTATCCACCAGAATTTCTTGGCTATTAGAATAGAAAAGATCCAGAGTTTTGAGCAGTTCACAGTAATATTGTGAAGGTTATTTGGATATTTTCCTAAGGCCGTTTAATATGTGGCTGTGTTGGTGCCCCAGATGAAGTAGTATGTGGGAGTGAGTGGGGAAAAGGGAAAACAATATAAGAAGCAAATGAAATCTGTGGAAATTGTGACGTACTTAGTAAGTGATCAGTAAATCATAGATTCATAGAGTCTTAGATTTGGGACATAACCATCCCTTTCTTTAACGATGAGACCAAGGGCTCAAGTCTGTGAAATAAGTTGCTTATGATCACCAGATAACTTAGAAACATATTAAGATGATGCTGGCCAGGGAGGGAAATTAGAATTCTGTATTTATTTCTAAATGTTCAGGAGAACACTAATGATTCATGATAGGTTCTTGTTCTCTTTTCTTATTTGGTATTTGTCCTAAATACAGTGAACTCTGACATCAGTGTGTTTCTTTCTCCTACCAGTAGTATTCTGCCACTCATGATGTCAAAATTCTCCTTGAATTCTACCACTAATGGAGGAAATGAAGTGAAAAAAAGAGGGTATGGCAGGCAGCAAAGGCCAAAGGAATTTCTCTGTTGGGGTTATAACGTAGGCCAAGGGAAATCATGAGAAACTGGGAATGGAAAGTGATCAGCATGAGCCTTATCAAGGTATCTTCTTCAGGGGATATGATGGTCTCTATCTCTCTCAAGTTAGACAAGTTCCTTTACCATGCCATGCTGTTCTGGCTTCAGATAATAGAACTGAACTAGCTTAAGAGATCTGAACAACAAAGCCACCAGAAGAGCCTGAATATTTTCCACACCTGCTTGATCTTTTGCTCCTTTCAAATGGCAACTTCTTCCTTTCTCACTGCACCCTGGTCATCCCTACATAGAAAGAAATATAGACAAGCCACCTCTGGACTTTCATATGTCAAAAGCCACCATAGAATGACTGAAAAATGAATTCTTTTTTTCCCTAGCACAAAAGTCCAAGGGGAGAAATTCATTGGGAGTCACCATCTCTCATCTGATCAATAGTGACCAAGGCATTTTAACTTGTCTAACTTGGAACTTTGAGTGTCTCAACTTAGAATGACTCACTTGAGATGGAAAACAAATGAAAGTAGAAATAGAATTAATCTTTGACTCTGGCTCATGACTTCTACTTTCTCACTCTTCCCATATGCCCATACAGCGTACCACCTTCCTGTCTAAATCTCTGGGCTCTACCATTCAAATTATTTGAGCTAGACTCAGGATAGACCCGGGGAAGGCAATGGCACCCCACCCTAGTCCTCTTGCCTGGAAATCCAATGGACAGAGTAGCCTGGTGGGCTGCAGTCCATGGGGTCGCTAACAGTCGGACAGACTGAGCGACTTCACTTTCACTTTTCTCTTTCATGCATCGGAGAAGGAAATGGCAACCCACTCCAGTATTCTTGCCTGGAGAATCCCAGGGATGGGGGAGCCTGGTGGGCTGCTGTCTATGGGGTCACACAGAGTCGGACACGACTGAAGTGACTTAGCAGCAGCAGCAGCAGCAGT
>SJYX01006425.1:218592-254034 GCA_006410675.1 Oreotragus oreotragus
CTAGACCATTCAGGTATGACCTAAATCAAATCCCTTATGATTATACAGTGGAAGTGAGAAATAGATTTAAGGGCCTAGATCTGATAGACAGAGTTCCTGATGAACTATGGAATGAGGTTCGTGACATTGTACAGGAGACAGGGATCAAGACCATCCCCATGGAAAAGAAATGCAAAAAAGCAAAATGGCTGTCTGGAGAAGCCTTACAAATAGCACTGAAAAGAAGAGAGGCGAAAAGCAAAGGAGAAAAGAAAAGATATAAGCATCTGAATGCAGAGTTCCAAAGAATAGCAAGAAGAGATAAGAAAGCCTTCTTCAGCAATCAATGCAAAGAGATAGAGGAAAACAACAGAATGGGAAAGACTAGAGATCTCTTCAAGAGAATTGGAGATACCAAGGGAACATTTCATGCAAAGATGGGCTTGATAAAGGACAGAAATGGTATGGACCTAATAGAAGCAGAAGATATTAAGAAGAGGTGGCAAGAATACACAGGAGAACTGTACAGAAAAGATCTTCACGACCCAGATAATCATGAGGATGTGATCACTAATCGAGAGCCAGACATCTTGGAATGTGAAGTCAAGTGGGCCTTAGAAAGCATCACTAAGAACAAAGCTGGTGGAGGTGATGGAATTCCCATTGAGCTGTTTCAAATCCTGAAAGATGATCCTGTGAAAGTGCTGCACTCAATATGCCAGCAAATTTGGAAAACTCAGCAGTGGCCACAGGACTGGAAAAGGTCAGTTTTCATTCCAATTCCAAAGAAAGGCAATGCCAAAGAATGCTCGAACTACCGTACAACTGCACTCATCAATCGGTTAGAACCAGGAAAATGGGATCAAGCCTGAACAGCTTGAGGATTAAAGGCAAATCACAGGTGTGTCAAGTCTAATGTAATTGGTGGGTATCTTGTATAGGTTGTCTAGAATCCAAAATATATGTAAGACCAATTTTTTAAAACCAATGAATATTAACTGAAATACCTCTTTTACCAAGAATTACTTTAGATACATGATTGAAACCAAAGTATATAGGAAAGTTTCTGCCCCAACAGAACTATCAAATTGATGGAGAGTAAAAATTATTACAATGGACTCAAGTAGAAAAAACCATTCAGAATATTTAATTTTTCCCTCAATTTAAGCTAAAATACACTATTTATTTTTTCATTTTTTCCAAAGTAATTGTTGTCAGAAAGAAGACTTTTTCAATACATAAATTTAAGTTTTTCCAAAAGCAATACTTAAAAAAAAAATCACTTAAGTTGCATTTCTGGGGAGAAGTGGAAATTTTTAAAAGAAGTAGTTTACATGGAAGAGAGGTGTTTGAGAGTCATCCTAAGAAACACAAGGGGGTTTGGGAAAAGGGGAGCAGAAAGAGACTGAATGAAAGAAAAGAAAAAGGGAAGAGGGTGAGAAAAACAGCAAAGATAATCACAAAGAGCAGTGTGAACACTTCTGCTGCAGTCAGTACCACCGGCCAAGTCACCATCACCTGTTCAAGGCTTAGTTTCTCCTGGCCCTGTGCTACTTCTGGATAAAACTGCATGCTCAGCTTGTTTGGCCTCCTCTCTGTTCCTCTTACTTGCTGTGGACCTAAGAAAGGGAAGGCTGAGGCTTCTGGGAAGAAGCTGCTGTTGCATTCTGTTCCAACTCCACGCAAATTCTTAAGGGACACGACTATAGATAAAAGATGTGGGGGAGGAATAGGAAGGTCTCAAATGATGAGTGAGGAGGCAGGGTGACTTAATTTTTAAGCTCCCCTGATACTTTTTATTTATGTAGTTGCTGCTTCTAGAGAAGCTGAAAAGGGAAAATAATTCATTCATAGAACGCCTGTGCAAATAGCAAACCAATAATCCCCTGCCCTCAGGAGGTTCTGGCCTTCGTCCTGGGTACAGCTTCAGAGTTGTAAAAAGCAACGGATATGTGCACTGATATGATCCAATCTCATATGTTTTAGACCAAGAAGAGTCCAGAAACTCCTGTGGCTAGCAATGACTTCTGGAGGTCGTGGAGTGTGAACATGGAAGAGGACTAAAGCAGGATCCACTGTACGATAAACCTAATTATTTAAGGTTGGTTATATCCTAACATTTGCCTTAAGTTATTTCAGACTGAGCAGCTCGGCCCTGGGACAATTTCTAGCCATTTAGAACCAAATTGGTGGCTTTGGACTAGAATCTGCTTAATGAGAATGAACCTAAAACCAAGTTGTCCTAGAGTCCAAGGAAAAGATGAAGTGACGCCATAAAGTCTAAAAAATCTAAAGATGCAGCTCTACAAAAGTGAAAGTCTAGTTTGATCAATTTGCAAGCGTGGGAATGATGGGAGAGATTGTATAGTTATATAGACTGAAGAAAGAGGAGAGCTTAGATTCCCAGGACTACCTATTCCGCAGATGTTAACAATTACTGAACCAGCTTTTGAACTACTCTCTGAATGTGAACCACGAGGAAGTAGGAAGCGAGGTAGGCTAATACAATTGAAGCAGAGTATTCTTTTCTTCTATTTCTAGGGCAGGTCCAGTCTGTGGATGAGCACCGTGGAGTGTGGAGTAAATGGTGACTTTCTGGCTAAAAAAAAAAAAAATCTTTTTTGTAAAGCATCTCTCGGGTGGTCTCCACGCTTTCCGGGCCAGCTGTCCGGCGTGTGTCTGGGGGTGGGGTGGGGGGTTGGTCTCTGATTCAGTTTGTGGCCTCCGGTGAGCCCTTTAAATTCAGCTCCCCCCGCCCCCACCACTAGGCTCCCAGCTCCCTGACAGGTGTTTTCCCAACTCCTGAGGCCCACGATTTTGGGGAGTGGCTGAGCCAATAAGATTTCCCTTTTGGAGGGGGGGTGGAAGGCGTGGCTAGTTGGGTCAGAGCGGGGGCGGGGTTTGCGCGGCTGAGCCGAGCCAGCCTGGCTGCGTGGAGCGCTGTTTTACCCACCGCCCGCCCCCCACCAACCTTTTTTTTTTTTTCCCTTCCGGACGGAGTCTTATTAATTTCTCGAGGGGGCTGCAGCTGGAGACCGCGGAGCGTTGGAAATGACGCTCGGAGCTTTAATTACCGCAGCCGCCGGACAAGTGTGAAGAAAGCTGACAGCAAAAAAAAAAGGACAGGATCGGGGGTGAAGCGAGAAGCTTCCCCCTCCCACCCCTTTCCTCCCAATTTGTACTGGAGGTGCAAGGAAACTGAAAAGGGAGTCGAACAGAGTCGGGCTGGGGGGAGAGGCCGGAAACCTACCGCCTGTTTGCAATCAACTTTTTTTTTTTTTTTGGAAACCCTTTTCCGAACCCTTCCTTTTTATTGTTGACCAACCAGGGAGAGAGAGCGAGAAAGTGAGGAGGGAGCGAGAAAGCGGAGGCTCACACGGGGACGTTGCTGCCCGGTCCGGCTCGGAGCACCGCCGCACACCCTCCAGTACACTCCCACCCGCGCGCGCCCTCCCGCGCACCCTCTCCCGGTCCTCCGGGTCCGGGCCCTAGACCCGCGGACGCGGACTCGGTCGCCCGCGCTCTGAGCTGGTGCACCGCGCGCGCCAGTGCCCCTCGCGCCCCCACGCGCGCCCGGCCGAGGGATCTCCTCTGCGTGCCCGAAAGGGGATTATGCCATTTGGACATGTAATTGTCAGCACCGGATCTGAGACTTCCAAAAAATGAAGCTGGCGACAGGACTGTGGGTCTGGGTGAGCCTTCTCGTGGCGGCGGGGACCGTCCAGCCCAGCTCTTCTCAGTCAGGTGGGTCGCGGTCCTTCTCGCGCTCCGGGGGTTGAACCTGCTGCCGCCGGCCGAGCGGCGCCGGGTGGCTCCTCGCCCCCTGCGCCCTTAGCCCAACCAGAGACCCTCTCGCTCTCGGGCGTGGAGAGACCACGTTACCCGCGCCTCTTCCTTGTGTTTTTCGTTCGCCCCTGTTTCTATCCCAAACTTACCCTCTGCGTGGGCATGTGTTTATTTACCGTGAAAAACCACTCTGCGCCCCTTTCTCCGTCCCTTTTCTCTTCCTCTCTCCCCTTGTTTATTTCTCGCGCGTTTTCTTCGAGCCTCTCTAAGCCGGATCCCTTCTGGTAGCGCCTGTTGTGCGGGACGTGGGAGACCCAAAGCCGGAGTCAGAGGAGACGCTCCTTGCAGCGTCTGCCTACCCTCCGCCCCCGCCCGCGAGGGAAGAAGCCTCGGCGAAGCGTTGCCGGGCCGGGGCTCCGGGGCAGGATTGGGATCCCGGGGCCGTGGCGGCTGGGCTCCGGGGAGCGGGAGGGCAGTGGGGCGAGGAGCTCCCGAGAGCCGGCTTTGCACCTGTGTGCGCTGCCCGCGGCCGCTGCGTCCCTGGCCGTCCGAGCCTGCGGGGTCAGACCCGACTCGAGCCCAGCCTGGGAGCTGGAGCGCGGCGGGAGGACACGCCTCGGCCGGGGGGGCCGGGAACGCAAGGCCTCGTCCGCTGGCTCCCCAGCCCTCGCCCGGCGGACTAAGGGGGAGCTGGCTTGCTTGCTTGACCTTTTTTTTTTTTTTTTAATGGCTTGACCGACTTAAGCCGGGAGCCTGGCCTTCCCGTCGGTTTCTGTGTTTGGCTTCAGGAAGAGTTCTTCCTGTAGTTCAACTTGCTATTGGCCGGAGTCCCTCCAACTTCTGTTTACTGCCGGGCGCGGCTGCCGAGCCGACCCGTCAGGCGAATTGATTGAACCCAAGGCGGGTGCTGCGGCACTGGGTGCGCTAGCACTGCTGCCCGGAGAGCTCGCGCCCCGGGAGCCCGCGGGGCAGCAGGCGAACTGACCCCCGGGGAGGAGGCGCGGCGGGGCCCGCAGGGTGGATGACAACCCCTGCGGGCCCAGGGAGCTCAAAGTTTCTGACACTTGAGTTTCCTGAGGATGAAAGTGGGACGGGAAAGAAAGGGCCAGGAAAACCGGGGACTGACGCGGCCAGGGGGGCCCTTTTGGAGAGCCGGGGAGATTTCCGGAACCATACGGGGCTGGTCGCGAGGGCGTGGGAGGCACCTTGAGAAGATAAAGCCCCCGGGGAGTGGCGAGAGGGAGAGTTTCAGGCCCTCGGAGGGTGTCCTTCTGACCTCACCAAGAAAACAGCGCGCTGGAGTTTTCCCGCTCCGCCCCCGCCGCCGCCGCCTCCCCCCGCTCCCCCCTCGTCTAGTAAATAACAAGTTACAATCCTCGAGCCTTTCAAAATGACCTTCGAATGGCACAATGTGCGCCGTTTGTTCTGGCCGTTTGCACCCTCCCAATTACTCCGAAATTCTTCATGCATACCAGGTCCCGGGCTCCAGCCTCCTCCGGAATTACACCAACACCGACTTGAGATTCCAAGCGGCCTCTTAGATACATCCCTTTTTATCTCCCTCCCCACTCCGCGTCCCTTCATATTTCCCCTCAATGGGTTGATTATGCACATTGACCCATTCAGAAGCAGTTGCGACTGACACGCAGGCTTAGCCGAGAGGAATTTCCACCGGGCGACCTACTGGGGGTCTGTCTGGTGCAACCTCTGCCGCTGGGGGACCCGGCTGCGAGTCCGCAGCGATTGGGTATTAACTGTGCGGCTCGGGCTTGAGCTATGCCGAAAAGCCCTTTTCAGAATTTCTGCAAGGAATGTAATCCAAATTAGTTCTGCAGCTGTCCTCTTCCTCGTCTCTGGCGACACAGGCTCGCACCCTCGCTGGTCTCTTCTCGCTTTCCCCCCGTGAATTGTCAGACCCGCACAAGTGAGCCCAGTTAGAGCGCGAGGATTAGCGTGCCATTGTTGTTCCGAGTGTGACTCTGTACTTGAAATTCTGGGGCACAAAGGCGAGCCTCACTTGTTCCAAACACAAAGTGATCTAGATGAAAGGGCCGCACAAAGGAAACCTCCCGGTTGCCTCCCTGGTATAATTTTAACACGCAGGCTAAGGTGATCCACTGGAAACTGTAAATGCCTCCAGGACACCTTTTTATTCTTTTCCCAATCTTCCCCACCCCCACCCTGCCGCACCTGACAGGGAAAGTTTGGCTGGTTTTAATGTGGTGCTTTTATAAAACCAAGTTACATTCTGGGGTATGAGTGAGGCTCTGTGTGTTTGTGGCTGTGGATGTATGGCTGTATGTTCCCAAGTAAATACATATTGCGTGTCTCCCCTCTCGCGGTTAGCCGTCAGTAGCAGTTTGGAGGAGTTTGTTTTGGTCCAAATGAGAAATTAAGTGCGGATAAGTAAACTAAGCTGCCAGAGGGCGACAAGATGTTGAGTGAATTGCTTTTAGATGAAACAAATTAAGGAAACGAGGGAAGACAGTCTGCTTCTCGCATTATTAGACACGCTTGGAGTTCAGGGGAAAGTGGCATATTTTTGAAATGCTAATTTCTTAAGAAGCAGAAGGAATGCACCTTATTTACTGCTCTATGTGAACAGAATAAAAATATGAGATGGGCAGGGTTCTGTTGTATAGATGTAAGATATAAAATAGTTGTATCTGAAGAGGGCATGTTCTTATTTTTCTCTTCCTTGGGGGGAAAAAAACAGCGTTAGAGAAGATGTTTTGTTTGTTTTGTTTTTTAGTATTCTGAAAGACTTCGTCTCACTTCGAGTGATTTATTTTACCGAAAAATATAGCCAAGAGCCCTTTATATGGCTGTTATAAAACCTTTATCTCTAAAAAGAATTCCAAAATTTCAGTCTTCCCGCCATGATGGAAAAATGATCAGTATCACCTTTACGTTGAAATATATATGTATATATGTGTAGTGTTACTGAGGTGGTGGTCTTACATACCTTAATAGATATGTGATGAACAAGTTCAGCCCCTATTTTTTATTTGCAAGTAACTTAGTCCTGCTTTTCATTCTATAAAAGAGCATGTATTTTTTCCCCCGTCCTTGAGATATATCTCCAGAATCAAATTTTTAAACATTTGAGAAGAAAAAGCTGAATAAAACTTAGTTAAATGATGAAAAGATGTTCAATATAATTTAAAAAAAAATCAGTTCTCTCCCAGCATGTATTTATTGTAAACACACTCATGAGCACAGTTTCCGATTTTTCTTTTATTTCAATTTTTGAAATTCATATATATGTAAAAGGAGCCTTTTTAAAGTAAGGTATTTTTTTTTTCTTCAAGATGCTTCCAAATAAATTTATACCTTTTATTGTGACTGCAAATCAGTTGAAAATACTATAATGTGGACTGATATGGTAAAATTGGATGACTCTGATTGTGTCATGATTCTTTGATTTCTGATTTTTTTTTCTTAAACCAAACTCCTTTTATTTTTTTCATACATGCATAGAAAGTCAAATTTTAAAAAATCAAGTTACTTACTCCTTTATATGTATAATTTTCATTTAGTCACTGAATATGTGTCTTAATTAAGAAATTGCATTAGAATATTTACCGGGGCATGCACTTCATGGAAGATTTATGTATTTTTTGTTCTAGCCTGAACACACTAAGTTTGCATTGACTGATTTTTAGAGTTTGCATTCATTAGAGGAAAAACCATATTTTCTTCTTAAAGTAGATTCAAATATTTAGTATTCATGAGCTTTCATCCCTTTGGTTCTTAAATAGAAGTGCTATTTATCATCTGTCTTATGCATTCACCCTTTCCATTGCTATAGGTTCTTTTTTTACATCTTATTATTTATTGAGTTTACACATATGAATATATATTTTCCCCATCATCACTAAGGGTATTCTTTTTGTGCTTGTCTTTCCCAGCAACCTGCCACTCAGCCACTGCAGGAGTCCTCTGAGCCAGTTTTCATTCTTTCTTTCTGATAAATCTGATATGGCTGGTTGGCTGGACAATCGCAAGCCATTCCATTGCTCAGATTTATTCTTGAAAGAAAATAAAAAGGCATCGATCCAAGCTCACTAGCACATCTCAAAAACCCTGACTCCAAGGCCAAATTTTTCTACAGAGAAGTCCCTTTTTTCCCTTCTCTCTCCCTCTTTTCCCCCTCTTGACCACAGAAGTTAGACTACTGCCACTTCAAAAATGCTAGGGATGCAAGGCAATGTGCCGTATCTGAATATTCTCTGAAGCCCTGTGATTGGAGCCACCTTGAGATTAATGACTATGTAAGGCACACATTTTAGAAAATGACTTAGTGCACCTTAAACACTGCTGTGTTTTAAAGTGGTGTCATTTTTTGTATTACTTCAATCCAGTTATTAAGAAAAGTTAGCATATATTAAAAGCAAGAATACGTTTTTGCTTTATTTGACAGTGTCCTGCTGCTGTTGGATATCCATGAGTAAATTTTAAGTGCCTGTAACATAAAGAAAATGATCAAAAAAACTGTTACTTGCAAACTTGTTGGCACTTGAAATCACGGTTGATTTTACCCCTTTGAGAGATACTGCTTTATAGAAAGAGATGTTAATCTTTACTTTGAAATTAGCTTATGGATGTTTAAAACTATAGCTATTCTACAAAAATTAATTGTCAAGCATATTCCACTGTTATCTTTGATAGTGATCTACTGAGTAAGGACACAGGGCAGAATTTAAATCAAAGTATAAACTTTTCTCTAGGTTATATCTTTTAAGAAATGTTCTACTATGTTGCATTTGACCATGTGGAGCTATGTTGCATCTTTATCTAATATTCATTTTCTGAATTATTCTAAATATTAGGCAGTTAAGTAAAACCTTACTTTTCATGCTAGCTAGTATTCCTACTGACTGAAATTTTCAGTTTATAATGACAAGTAATCCTTCAATTTTCTTTCTTTCCTTTCCTTTTTAAATAAAAAAGAGCTTAGACCAGAGCTTCCTGAAACTATAGTTTTCCTACATAATTTGAAGGAGATTTTGCCTATCTATAGAGTGGTTAAGTTTGACCCAGGACCTAGCCAGGTGGTTCAAATAGGGATTTCTATATTATAGGGAGACTGTTCCTCCTCCAAATTCTTTTTAATACCTTGAGCAATTCACGTCTCGTCTTTGTGACTTGGCTTGCATGCCTGAGGGTAAAATGCATGTGTTCTCTATTTCTCCACTGTATAGCAGTTTTCTGAAACAATGGCTTTAAAATCCTGTGATGTTGAGATACATAGCAATAATGAGTTAAATTGATATACTTAAAACATGAACACATGTTAATAAACATAATGTAAACTCTCTAAAAGACCAGCACTGTTAGAAGAGCGCCTATCTAAATGAAATAAAGAGATTATTAAGTTTGAAGAATGTGTATATGAAGGCCATTTCCCCCAAAACTCTACTTTTCAGAACTGGTCTATGATCTCTTTAGATTTCGTCTTATTTGGCTTTTCCTGAGTTGTTGATAATTCTGACATGTTATTAAAGAAATTGACCTATTTTCTCAGTGCTTTAATCAAAGCTTTAAAGCCTCTTTCTTGTTTTAATATTTGACACTTCAACTGGTGCTTTGTGTTTGTACTAATTTTTCAAGAGGGAAGAGAACTGTCTCACTTTTATAACATAGAGGCAAAATATATGGATATTTGGGGGCTTAATTCTAAAGTGCTTTTTTGTGCATGTCGTAATTGTTTTATAATTGTTTTCATTTTAAATATGTGATTGCTTTGCAGGCCTGTTGCTTGGCACAACTCCAGGGGGCAGCAGCCACATAGAATTTAATGGGAATGGTGCACGCCTGAGCTATGGGTAGTATGGTATGGCAGCAGCCCTGCTGTTGTGGGATGCTACAGCGTAAAGCAGCAGAAAAGTTAGGAGAATCGGATTCTGGTCATACAATCATTTTCTGTGTGATTTTAGACTTGCTTTAGGTCTCAGTTTTTTTCATTTCCATCAGTATAGCTGAAAGTGATACTTAAACAGTTAACATGTTGATTTTTTTAAAATGATTCAGCTAGACAAAAAAAGGATGTTTAGACTTTTTAGACAAAAGAAAACCATTGGTTTTTAATTACTTTAAAAAGGAACCTCTTTTTTTTTTTTTAATGTGAACTCGTGTGTAGCCCTGGTATTGAGAAAAGGTAAAGGGTAAAAGTAGATGTCTTTTGTTAAAGCTTCATTGAGAAGCCAGCTTTGTGCCCCATGCCTTTGGCACTCCCCTACTTTTTTCCCACTCTGGCAGGGACTATTCTGTGCTGGCCTACAGAATTCAAGCACTGTTTCAAAATCACTTATCTAGTCCACTCTTCATTTTCTAGGTGAGGAAACTGGGAGCCGAGGGAAATTAGGTAGTATAAGTCAGTATAAGTCATTTCCAACACTAATATCATTTTCTTTAGCACAGAAGTACTTGAAAAGTTGCAGACAAAAGAATAAATAAATTCAAGGTTGTGCTATTTTAAAGGAGTCTTGAAAGATGGAATGAAAACAAATGGATTGGAGCCATGGGCCTAATTATCAGACTGTGAAGTTCTTTTCAAGGGGAAAACTGGGGAACATCATCTTTAATTTATATTTAGGAATAATCATTGATTGCATTTGTAACTTACAGCACATTAAGACGAAAGAAATAAAGCAGCTTTATTATGACTTGATTCTGTACAATGTTTAGCTGATAGTGTCTGTTCTTGACACAGCATTTTGATCCTAAAAGATGAGAGTTGCCTATGTTAGTATCTGTATATAACAGTGCCTTCAAGAATTTCTTTTACCTGTGACTTTGTGAAGATAACTAATACACAGAGAATGGTTGTTTCTTCATTCTGTATTAAGTAATACGCCTGCTTTAAGAAAATTGATTTTAAAGGATAAACATTGGGTTCTTCATGGCCAGTTAGTTGGTGGGGACCCTTAACTAGCAAATCCACGGGAATACTTCAGACTTATCTGGGCCCATCCTTGGAACCAAGGTTTTCTATCTTAAGCACTGTCCTTATTGGGTCCTCGTCTTTTTTCAGGTCCTGCTAGGATCACAGTTATTCTTTGCACAAGTGCATCTAAGCCAAGCTCTAAGTACTAAGACTTTATAAATTTACATCTATAGTGCATTTGCCTCCCTCCAGTCGGCTTCCGCAAGATGCTGCCTCTGGGCCTTGTGACTCTGAAAGTCGTTGATTTGACCTTACCTCTCCTTGGTTGGCCCTAACTTCCTTTAAGCGCCAGAGCTTTCTGGACATGGACATGATCAGCATTTCATTGACCATGAAAACAGAAAGGAGGTTTAAACCTGTTTTGGTGGGAAGAGTCACTATCTGTTAGAAATTTGCAATGAAAATGGGTCCCCCTCTGTAAAAACATTGATAGACACCAGGAAACTTCCTCTGCAATGTCATTAAACCTCTCTCTTGAGAGCTAGTTCAGGACCACTACTGTTAATCACGTTATTTCCAATATCACGGGGTTGCTGAAGCATGCTGCTGGTGCTTAGTCACTTCAGTTGTGTCCGACCCTTTGCAACCCTGTGGCCCGCCAGCCTCCTCTGTCCCTGGGATTCTCTAGGCAGGAGTACTGGAGTAGGTTGCCATGCCCTCCAGGGGATCTTTCCCACCCAGGGGCTGAACCTGGGTCCCCTGCATTGCAGGCAGATTCTTTACCACCCCTGAGCCACCAGGGAAGCCCTTCTGAAGCATACTAAATACCATTAAGAATACACAAGACTCACTTTCTCAATTCAGAGAGTTAAACTAATACGAATCAAGGCTCTGTGAATGTTCTATATATTTTATTGTATTTTAACTTTTTTGAAATTGGAGGATAATTATTTTACAGTGTTGTTTCGGTCTCTACCATACAATAACACAAATTAGTCATAATTATTACTATATGTATATATATATATATATCCTTTCTCTAGAGCCTCCCTTCCCCTTACCATCTCACCCCTCTAGGTCATCATAGAGCACAGCAGCTGCCCATAGCAGGGGAAGGAGGGGGTATGATGAATTGAGAAAGTAGCATTGACATATATACACTGTCATGTGTAAAATATTTATTTTATTTGAAGCATAGTCTAAAAGTGCTTAAAGAGAAGAAAATGAAGGGAGCAAGAAACACACCTTTATTTTCCAGAAAGGTCACACTTGTTAATAATAAACTTTACATATCGTATCTTTATTCTGACCTTTATTTATGTCTGGTCCCATATGCATATGGTCTGGGTGGACATACAAATTTTAAGCTTTTTGGATGTAGATGGGGATTGTAAACCTGCTCTCAAAAGATGCATCTACTGGTCTGTGATGTGCTGAGGATATCTCATGGCTCATTAGGACTGAAAAAATGGCAACAGATTCTCCAGGTTCTATGACTATGTCTAGGATTGAGTAATGGGTGCTCCGGTCCTCTATTTCAGGATGGGGCCCCATCACTAGTGGGGGATGCCTAGTTGAGGTCATGGTTGGCATTTTGCTTTAAGCGAACTCCCCTTTTACTAAAAATTTTATGTGTCATTATTTCCTATTCTTCCTTGTAGACTTAGAGAATATGAGTTTTTTTTTTCCTGTGGGGACCCATGAAAACCAAATAAAAATAAAAAGGAATAATTCTTTTAGATACACAGTTTCATTTTTAGGAGTTCCTTTTGTCTTATCATTTTGTCAAGAACTAGAGCAGTGAAGTTTTTTCGATTGCCTAGCTTATTAAAATCTAATCCCTAAGTCTTTTGTTGACCTCATCTAGTCCTTAAAAACTCAGAGCAGGCTGTTGAAAGATCCTCTTTTTTAGACTTCTTGTCACTACCAGGTGACCATTTCTAATACCATACTTTTATTATCCTAGTTACTATTCAGAAGCCTTCAATGGATTCCCATTGCAGAGTTCAAAGCCTGTTAAAATAGTCTTCAGTTTCCTTTTTGATCCAGCCTTAAGTGTTTCTTAAGATGTATTCTAAGAACCAGGCTGACGTAGTTGGTATTCCAAAGCCTTGCTTGCTGTCTTTCGTTTGGCTGACCCTTTTCCCTGGAATTCACGGCTCCCTTGGTTGTCCCTGCCTGTCCAAATTGTTGAATCTTTAGATTTCCACATTTAATCACACCTCTTCATTGAGTCTTCCTTCATTCACTACTCTACTCTTTAATCCTTATTTGTATCACCTATTTGCATTTAATCTTAAACCATTCTATAGTTATAACTTTTTAAGAGCAAGCATTTTTATCTCCCGCAAAGACTAATGCAGTGCCACATACATGGTAAGCTCTTTAAAAATATTTTTTTTTAATGAAAGAATAACATACGTTTGCCAAAACAATTTTAAGCTCATTCGTAGATGGTTATTACTTGTAATTAAGCCATATAAATGCACAAATAAGCTGTTCTAAAAACATAATTATAGAATTCCTAATAATAGATATTAGAAATGTTTATCCTGGGAATTTCCTTAGTTGCTTTCTTGAGCTTTTTAGGGTATTTCTTTCAATGGAGTGTTTCCAAGAGTATATCATTTGTCCTCATTCCCATTTTTAGAGTCTGCTCTTAATATGGCACAAAGTATTTTTGTCTTACTTTGGTGAGTTAAATATATGTAAGTACCATTCTTAAACATGTAACTCTCTTATAGTACACTTTGTTTTTGTGGCCATTCCTTTGCGGTTTCTTATCTCTCATTTAAAAATTTTAAGAGTTTAAGCAGTAAACATGTATTGACCTAACAGTGTGTTGGAAAACCATATTAGGCACTGATGAAGAAGCTCAAGATGCTAGATACCCCCTTTCTTTCAAACAAGGGCAGATGAGACCAATGGAAAACAATACAAAAATTATGTTATTAAGTGATTTTTCCAAACTCTTAGGGGGAATTTGCCTCTGAAGAAATGCTAATAAGTATGTCATGAAAAAAAGGGTTCCAGACAGAATGTGGTGTTTTCTATTCCTAGATGTATGTGACAATACAACTTTGTTAATACTAAGCTTTCTCAGTATCTTAAAATAGACAGCTAGACATATGCCTCCCATTTTAAAAAGATCCTATAAAAGAAATACTTGCAGCATAACTGAACTGAGAGGTGACTGGGATTCTCTTAGCTGCTCTCTTAGATGATTCATTCTGCATTCTGAAAATTGGTAAAATGATTATAGTATTTATAGTGTCAGGTTCTACCAGGGAAAATGCTCTTCCAGACATTGCTTCTCAGGTTATCAGATTTCAAGAAACTGTCCACCCTTCTAGGTCACTGTGGTACCCTAAGTGTACCTTAATTTATAATGGCCCGAAAGAGTTAATGTAACATCAAAAATTAGACCTAACAGTCTGCAGAGTAATCTATTAATGAGAAAATTGGATATGGAGAGTTTATTATCTTTGTCTGAAAATTTCTTTTTACAACTTTTCTGATTGTTTTTCCTTTAAGAGTCCCTGAGAAGAAAGTTTGGGTCTGGGATTATTGCTTCTTCTTTGTAGACGAGGAAGTAGAGGCATAAAGAAGTAGGGTGTGTGGGTGAAGGCTGACTGTGGGTCTGTCGCTGCAGTTAGCGGTCTGCCCTGTCCTGAACCAACTGCCTCTGCTGTCCGCTGGTCCTCCTCTTCCATGCCTTCTCCCAGCCACTGGTGTTAGTGATCCTTTCAAAGGCGTGGCTCTTCTGCTGTAACTGCCCCACTGTGAGAGAAAGGGATGCTCAGCCCACCAAGTCCTTCTCTTGGGTCAACAGCTCTTTATGTGTTTCCTGGAACCATTTGAAGAAACTTATCTAGTAAATCAGGGGTCCCCAACCTCTGGGGTCTAATGCCTGATGATCTGAGGTGGAGCTGGTGTAGTAATGATAGAAACAAAGTGCACAATAAGTGTAATGGACTTGAGTCATCCTGAAACCATCCTTCCTCCCCTGGTTCATGAAAAAGCTGTCTTCCACAAAACTGGTCCTGGTACCAGAAACGCTGGGGACCGCTGCAGTAAATCTATCATTTAAGGAGTTCCTCGTTGGGTTACTCTGCCTTTCTCCTCCTCCACTGTCTTCTCCAGAGGGTTTTATTTTATTTTTGCATTGTGTATTGTACTATGTTAAGGAAATCATCATAAAAGCCTGTCTTCTTGAAAAAACTTAAAGCAGGGACATGTTCAAGATTTGGGGACCTGCACTTATGCAGTTTGGGGAACCTCTTTAAAAACAGTATAGAAATAAAAGTACAACTTATTGAGAGAAAGGCAACACCAAATTAAAACTTATTGGGAGGCACCAATACAGGAGAAAGGTTCTGAAGCTGAAGCCTTTTACAAAAAGCTTTACATTACTTCTGTCTGTTTGAAGATTATACAACTTAAGAAGTAATGCTATCTCTCATTTAGGGTGAATTTTGGGTGTCATTTTATATATATATATTTTCCTACTGCATGCAGTTGGTATCTACTGTTAATGTAGAATGCAATTTTTGAGAAAAAAATTGTTATAAAGAGTAAATTTATATGGTCAAGCACGTCAGTTTATCTTTGGATGAAATAATGTACTTTATAGGGATAATTTTCAAAATACTTCCACTCTAAATACGAACACACTTAATCCAGATATCTGTTTTCTTGATGCCATATTTTTTAAATGGGTCATGTAATGCTGTCTCTTATGCAGTTCTGTAGTTCATAATGGTGTGACTTAAAAGAATCTTGGCAGTTTTGTTATATAAAATCTATATTACTAAGGCCCTACTACTTGAAATATACCTCACTGAATTTTTAATCATTTGTTATTTAGCGCATTTAAAAATTTATCTTTGACTTTTACCCCCTGCCTAAGTTAAATGTGCCCATTTTAGCTGCAACAGACATTATTAGCTGTGAATGAAACAATGTATCTAAATTAAAATCAGTACTCAGCTCAGATATTTGGTAATATTTTAACTACTAATATGTTAACACATTTAAGTAACAATAAAAGGATTAGTATTTCAAGTTACATTTTTACTATGTAAAAATATCAGCTAAAGAGTTAATAATATTTTCCAGTTGTTTTAACTTCAGTTTTAGCAGCCCCATTGTCCCTGGTGATATATCGAAACCTCTAAAAGTGTACTTGGAATTAATGGAAACTGAAGTGATTGGTATTCAGATATAATTCTTCAGTGGCCTTTTTACTTTCTCTTTTTTGAAGTGCTGAATGAAGTTTGAAAACATAAAATGCTTTGAGATAGACAGAATAATAGACAAAACATTTTATGCAACTGCTGATGAAAAGGACATTTATTATTTTTTTCTGTACTTAATATATTGCTGGTGGCCAGAATTAGCACACCATGGGCAGAGAAAGAGATAAGACAAACAGAACGGCACACAGCTAATTTTGTTTAGCAAATTTAGGTCTGATGCATGCTATTTCACTCCTATACACTGCCTCTGCCACTTTTGAAAGGTACAGATGAAGTTTGTCTCCCACAGATTAACAGCTTTCACTCAATATTTATAGGCTATATAAAAATAAATTTCTGCAAGTACGACGATTCTCACTGACAGGATGAGCACTGTGAAGGTAGATTTACTCCTGAGAAAAAGGGAGAAACAAAAACATTTCCATTGTTCCAGGTCTGCTGAAAATAAAAGATGTCAAAACAGCCAAATAATCTTTGTTTCAAGGACATGTATAGTGGGGCTTTGCATATTCAAGGGTTTTGACTATATTTATGAGTAAACCAGAAGTCCCATTATTTTAAGATAATTTTCTGATTCAAATCTGGTATGTGGTTAGATGAATGTTCTGGCACTAGTCATTCATCTGCTGGATAAGCCAATATGAAGGTATCCACGGTAATTATTAGAAACTGACTATCAAACAAGACAAACAAAAACCCAAACCTTGATCTTTGTTTTTTTTTAAAAATTTGAGAAAAGGTAAAGGGTAAAAGTAGATGTCTTTTGTTAAAGCTTCATTGAGAAGCCAGCTTTGTGCCCCCTGCCTTTGGCACTCCCCTACTTTTTTCCCACTCTGGCAGGGACTATTCTGTGCTGGCCTACAGAATTCAAGCACTGTTTCAAAATCACTTATCTAGTCCACTCTTCATTTTCTAGGTGAGGAAACTGGGAGCCGAGGGAAATTAGGTAGTATAAGTCAGTATAAGTCATTTCCAACACTAATATCATTTTCTTTAGCACAGAAGTACTTGAAAAGTTGCAGACAAAAGAATAAATAAATTCAAGGTTGTGCTATTTTAAAGGAGTCTTGAAAGATGGAATGAAAACAAATGGATTGGAGCCATGGGCCTAATTATCAGACTGTGAAGTTCTTTTCAAGGGGAAAACTGGGGAACATCATCTTTAATTTATATTTAGGAATAATCATTGATTGCATTTGTAACTTACAGCACATTAAGACGAAAGAAATAAAGCAGCTTTATTATGACTTGATTCTGTACAATGTTTAGCTGATAGTGTCTGTTCTTGACACAGCATTTTGATCCTAAAAGATGAGAGTTGCCTATGTTAGTATCTGTATATAACAGTGCCTTCAAGAATTTCTTTTACCTGTGACTTTGTGAAGATAACTAATACACAGAGAATGGTTGTTTCTTCATTCTGTATTAAGTAATACGCCTGCTTTAAGAAAATTGATTTTAAAGGATAAACATTGGGTTCTTCATGGCCAGTTAGTTGGTGGGGACCCTTAACTAGCAAATCCACGGGAATACTTCAGACTTATCTGGGCCCATCCTTGGAACCAAGGTTTTCTATCTTAAGCACTGTCCTTATTGGGTCCTCGTCTTTTTTCAGGTCCTGCTAGGATCACAGTTATTCTTTGCACAAGTGCATCTAAGCCAAGCTCTAAGTACTAAGACTTTATAAATTTACATCTATAGTGCATTTGCCTCCCTCCAGTCGGCTTCCGCAAGATGCTGCCTCTGGGCCTTGTGACTCTGAAAGTCGTTGATTTGACCTTACCTCTCCTTGGTTGGCCCTAACTTCCTTTAAGCGCCAGAGCTTTCTGGACATGGACATGATCAGCATTTCATTGACCATGAAAACAGAAAGGAGGTTTAAACCTGTTTTGGTGGGAAGAGTCACTATCTGTTAGAAATTTGCAATGAAAATGGGTCCCCCTCTGTAAAAACATTGATAGACACCAGGAAACTTCCTCTGCAATGTCATTAAACCTCTCTCTTGAGAGCTAGTTCAGGACCACTACTGTTAATCACGTTATTTCCAATATCACGGGGTTGCTGAAGCATGCTGCTGGTGCTTAGTCACTTCAGTTGTGTCCGACCCTTTGCAACCCTGTGGCCCGCCAGCCTCCTCTGTCCGTGGGATTCTCTAGGCAGGAGTACTGGAGTAGGTTGCCATGCCCTCCAGGGGATCTTTCCCACCCAGGGGCTGAACCTGGGTCCCCTGCATTGCAGGCAGATTCTTTACCACCCCTGAGCCACCAGGGAAGCCCTTCTGAAGCATACTAAATACCAATAAGAATACACAAGACTCACTTTCTCAATTCAGAGAGTTAAACTAATACGAATCAAGGCTCTGTGAATGTTCTATATATTTTATTGTATTTTAACTTTTTTGAAATTGGAGGATAATTATTTTACAGTGTTGTTTCGGTCTCTACCATACAATAACACAAATTAGTCATAATTATTACTATATGTATATATATATATATCCTTTCTCTAGAGCCTCCCTTCCCCTTACCATCTCACCCCTCTAGGTCATCATAGAGCACAGCAGCTGCCCATAGCAGGGGAAGGAGGGGGTATGATGAATTGAGAAAGTAGCATTGACATATATACACTGTCATGTGTAAAATATTTATTTTATTTGAAGCATAGTCTAAAAGTGCTTAAAGAGAAGAAAATGAAGGGAGCAAGAAACACACCTTTATTTTCCAGAAAGGTCACACTTGTTAATAATAAACTTTACATATCGTATCTTTATTCTGACCTTTATTTATGTCTGGTCCCATATGCATATGGTCTGGGTGGACATACAAATTTTAAGCTTTTTGGATGTAGATGGGGATTGTAAACCTGCTCTCAAAAGATGCATCTACTGGTCTGTGATGTGCTGAGGATATCTCATGGCTCATTAGGACTGAAAAAATGGCAACAGATTCTCCAGGTTCTATGACTATGTCTAGGATTGAGTAATGGGTGCTCCGGTCCTCTATTTCAGGATGGGGCCCCATCACTAGTGGGGGATGCCTAGTTGAGGTCATGGTTGGCATTTTGCTTTAAGCGAACTCCCCTTTTACTAAAAATTTTATGTGTCATTATTTCCTATTCTTCCTTGTAGACTTAGAGAATATGAGTTTTTTTTTCCTGTGGGGACCCATGAAAACCAAATAAAAATAAAAAGGAATAATTCTTTTAGATACACAGTTTCATTTTTAGGAGTTCCTTTTGTCTTATCATTTTGTCAAGAACTAGAGCAGTGAAGTTTTTTCGATTGCCTAGCTTATTAAAATCTAATCCCTAAGTCTTTTGTTGACCTCATCTAGTCCTTAAAAACTCAGAGCAGGCTGTTGAAAGATCCTCTTTTTTAGACTTCTTGTCACTACCAGGTGACCATTTCTAATACCATACTTTTATTATCCTAGTTACTATTCAGAAGCCTTCAATGGATTCCCATTGCAGAGTTCAAAGCCTGTTAAAATAGTCTTCAGTTTCCTTTTTGATCCAGCCTTAAGTGTTTCTTAAGATGTATTCTAAGAACCAGGCTGACGTAGTTGGTATTCCAAAGCCTTGCTTGCTGTCTTTCGTTTGGCTGACCCTTTTCCCTGGAATTCACGGCTCCCTTGGTTGTCCCTGCCTGTCCAAATTGTTGAATCTTTAGATTTCCACATTTAATCACACCTCTTCATTGAGTCTTCCTTCATTCACTACTCTACTCTTTAATCCTTATTTGTATCACCTATTTGCATTTAATCTTAAACCATTCTATAGTTATAACTTTTTAAGAGCAAGCATTTTTATCTCCCGCAAAGACTAATGCAGTGCCACATACATGGTAAGCTCTTTAAAAATATTTTTTTTTAATGAAAGAATAACATACATTTGCCAAAACAATTTTAAGCTCATTCGTAGATGGTTATTACTTGTAATTAAGCCATATAAATGCACAAATAAGTTGTTCTAAAAACATAATTATAGAATTCCTAATAATAGATATTAGAAATGTTTATCCTGGGAATTTCCTTAGTTGCTTTCTTGAGCTTTTTAGGGTATTTCTTTCAATGGAGTGTTTCCAAGAGTATATCATTTGTCCTCATTCCCATTTTTAGAGTCTGCTCTTAATATGGCACAAAGTATTTTTGTCTTACTTTGGTGAGTTAAATATATGTAAGTACCATTCTTAAACATGTAACTCTCTTATAGTACACTTTGTTTTTGTGGCCATTCCTTTGCGGTTTCTTATCTCTCATTTAAAAATTTTAAGAGTTTAAGCAGTAAACATGTATTGACCTAACAGTGTGTTGGAAAACCATATTAGGCACTGATGAAGAAGCTCAAGATGCTAGATACCCCCTTTCTTTCAAACAAGGGCAGATGAGACCAATGGAAAACAATACAAAAATTATGTTATTAAGTGATTTTTCCAAACTCTTAGGGGGAATTTGCCTCTGAAGAAATGCTAATAAGTATGTCATGAAAAAAAGGGTTCCAGACAGAATGTGGTGTTTTCTATTCCTAGATGTATGTGACAATACAACTTTGTTAATACTAAGCTTTCTCAGTATCTTAAAATAGACAGCTAGACATATGCCTCCCATTTTAAAAAGATCCTATAAAAGAAATACTTGCAGCATAACTGAACTGAGAGGTGACTGGGATTCTCTTAGCTGCTCTCTTAGATGATTCATTCTGCATTCTGAAAATTGGTAAAATGATTATAGTATTTATAGTGTCAGGTTCTACCAGGGAAAATGCTCTTCCAGACATTGCTTCTCAGGTTATCAGATTTCAAGAAACTGTCCACCCTTCTAGGTCACTGTGGTACCCTAAGTGTACCTTAATTTATAATGGCCCGAAAGAGTTAATGTAACATCAAAAATTAGACCTAACAGTCTGCAGAGTAATCTATTAATGAGAAAATTGGATATGGAGAGTTTATTATCTTTGTCTGAAAATTTCTTTTTACAACTTTTCTGATTGTTTTTCCTTTAAGAGTCCCTGAGAAGAAAGTTTGGGTCTGGGATTATTGCTTCTTCTTTGTAGACGAGGAAGTAGAGGCATAAAGAAGTAGGGTGTGTGGGTGAAGGCTGACTGTGGGTCTGTCGCTGCAGTTAGCGGTCTGCCCTGTCCTGAACCAACTGCCTCTGCTGTCCGCTGGTCCTCCTCTTCCATGCCTTCTCCCAGCCACTGGTGTTAGTGATCCTTTCAAAGGCGTGGCTCTTCTGCTGTAACTGCCCCACTGTGAGAGAAAGGGATGCTCAGCCCACCAAGTCCTTCTCTTGGGTCAACAGCTCTTTATGTGTTTCCTGGAACCATTTGAAGAAACTTATCTAGTAAATCAGGGGTCCCCAACCTCTGGGGTCTAATGCCTGATGATCTGAGGTGGAGCTGGTGTAGTAATGATAGAAACAAAGTGCACAATAAGTGTAATGGACTTGAGTCATCCTGAAACCATCCTTCCTCCCCTGGTTCATGAAAAAGCTGTCTTCCACAAAACTGGTCCTGGTACCAGAAACGCTGGGGACCGCTGCAGTAAATCTATCATTTAAGGAGTTCCTCGTTGGGTTACTCTGCCTTTCTCCTCCTCCACTGTCTTCTCCAGAGGGTTTTATTTTATTTTTGCATTGTGTATTGTACTATGTTAAGGAAATCATCATAAAAGCCTGTCTTCTTGAAAAAACTTAAAGCAGGGACATGTTCAAGATTTGGGGACCTGCACTTATGCAGTTTGGGGAACCTCTTTAAAAACAGTATAGAAATAAAAGTACAACTTATTGAGAGAAAGGCAACACCAAATTAAAACTTATTGGGAGGCACCAATACAGGAGAAAGGTTCTGAAGCTGAAGCCTTTTACAAAAAGCTTTACATTACTTCTGTCTGTTTGAAGATTATACAACTTAAGAAGTAATGCTATCTCTCATTTAGGGTGAATTTTGGGTGTCATTTTATATATATATATTTTCCTACTGCATGCAGTTGGTATCTACTGTTAATGTAGAATGCAATTTTTGAGAAAAAAATTGTTATAAAGAGTAAATTTATATGGTCAAGCACGTCAGTTTATCTTTGGATGAAATAATGTACTTTATAGGGATAATTTTCAAAATACTTCCACTCTAAATACGAACACACTTAATCCAGATATCTGTTTTCTTGATGCCATATTTTTTAAATGGGTCATGTAATGCTGTCTCTTATGCAGTTCTGTAGTTCATAATGGTGTGACTTAAAAGAATCTTGGCAGTTTTGTTATATAAAATCTATATTACTAAGGCCCTACTACTTGAAATATACCTCACTGAATTTTTAATCATTTGTTATTTAGCGCATTTAAAAATTTATCTTTGACTTTTACCCCCTGCCTAAGTTAAATGTGCCCATTTTAGCTGCAACAGACATTATTAGCTGTGAATGAAACAATGTATCTAAATTAAAATCAGTACTCAGCTCAGATATTTGGTAATATTTTAACTACTAATATGTTAACACATTTAAGTAACAATAAAAGGATTAGTATTTCAAGTTACATTTTTACTATGTAAAAATATCAGCTAAAGAGTTAATAATATTTTCCAGTTGTTTTAACTTCAGTTTTAGCAGCCCCATTGTCCCTGGTGATATATCGAAACCTCTAAAAGTGTACTTGGAATTAATGGAAACTGAAGTGATTGGTATTCAGATATAATTCTTCAGTGGCCTTTTTACTTTCTCTTTTTTGAAGTGCTGAATGAAGTTTGAAAACATAAAATGCTTTGAGATAGACAGAATAATAGACAAAACATTTTATGCAACTGCTGATGAAAAGGACATTTATTATTTTTTTCTGTACTTAATATATTGCTGGTGGCCAGAATTAGCACACCATGGGCAGAGAAAGAGATAAGACAAACAGAACGGCACACAGCTAATTTTGTTTAGCAAATTTAGGTCTGATGCATGCTATTTCACTCCTATACACTGCCTCTGCCACTTTTGAAAGGTACAGATGAAGTTTGTCTCCCACAGATTAACAGCTTTCACTCAATATTTATAGGCTATATAAAAATAAATTTCTGCAAGTACGACGATTCTCACTGACAGGATGAGCACTGTGAAGGTAGATTTACTCCTGAGAAAAAGGGAGAAACAAAAACATTTCCATTGTTCCAGGTCTGCTGAAAATAAAAGATGTCAAAACAGCCAAATAATCTTTGTTTCAAGGACATGTATAGTGGGGCTTTGCATATTCAAGGGTTTTGACTATATTTATGAGTAAACCAGAAGTCCCATTATTTTAAGATAATTTTCTGATTCAAATCTGGTATGTGGTTAGATGAATGTTCTGGCACTAGTCATTCATCTGCTGGATAAGCCAATATGAAGGTATCCACGGTAATTATTAGAAACTGACTATCAAACAAGACAAACAAAAACCCAAACCTTGATCTTTGTTTTTTTTTAAAAAGTGTCATATCCAAAAGAATAAATTTTAATGAATTTCTAAGAGAGACTAACTTACCTGAAAAAAAATATACCACAAAACATCTATCGCTTGATGACAACATGATCGTAGAAAAAGCCTGGGATTTGGACAATAGTATCCGTGCTTGAGAATATCTCAAGAAACATCCCGAGTCTTTTCTGTCATAATGTAATGATATCTAAGAAGTTATAATATTATTTACAAATCTGCTAGAGTTTTGTCCTGACTTAAGACTGCCTGGCTAAGTTAAATGTGCCCATTTTAACTGCAATAGACATTATTAGCTGTGAATGAAACAATGCATCTAAGTTAAAATCAGTACTCAGCTCGGATATTTGGTAATATTTTAACTACTAATATGTTGACACATTTAAGTAACAATCAAAGGATTAGTATTTCAAGTGACACTTTTACTATGTAAAAATATCAGCTAAAGAGTTAATAATATTTTCCAGTTGTTTTAACTTCAAATTTAGCAGCCCCATTGTCCCTGGTGATATATTGAAACCTCCATAATCAAGTTCACTATAGAGAATCATATTCATGAATTGTTCATCTCATCATATTTCCAGTGGTTATTTCAAGGTTAATTTTTTTCAGACAGCTTCTGTCTTGATTAAAGCTGTGGTAATTGTATATATGCTGATATAGCACATGGAGGTTTTAAACCAAAGACATCTTTGATTTCATAGGGAGTCAAGATCAAATGCTTTTCAATGCTTCTTACTCAAATATATTAAAAAAAATAAATTTCATGTCTATTTCTTTATCTCTACTAAGAATGTTGAGACTTTTGTTTGGCATTTTCAAAATCCTGGAAGCCTGTATGGAAGGATGTGATCAACAAAATATATTCCATTACCAGGACTTAATATCCAAGTGCTATAATCCTTATGCTTTATACTCCTTATGCTTTTATTGTTCGATAAAATATTAAAACACATTCTTACCAATTGGCTTTCTCAGAGCCCTCTCTAAACCACTTTGAATGTTATTCTTGCATGTAATAAAGTCTTTGCTGTATTTTAAAATACTTGGAATGTGGATAGTATCATACTAACTTTGTCACTATTAAGTATTAGCCTGTATGAAGGAGGCATGTTTCTAAGTTGTGTATCACAGCCTAGGTATTTTATTACTTGAAGTTTAAAAGGAGATTGCTTAAAAACAATAGATAGGATGCCACTAGTTCTCATATTGAATTAACCTGGGAGAAAACCGTATGAGTGATGCAGGGCAAAGGACTCAAGTAAAGCAGATGCTATGAATTTTCCTGGGAGTGATCAGGAAAATGTGTGATGCGTGTTTGTCTATAAGTTGGGCTGCAGAAGAATCACAACAATTTAAATTTGCAGTTGCCATAACTGTGGGAATAAACATACTACATGCTTACGTTATTAGTCAGAATGAACAGCTTATCTGGCAAGGTGTCAATTGCTCCACAATTGTGTATCAAGTCACTTAAGATAGGAGTCTGTTCCTTGAGGGCACCACATATACTCTCTTCATTTGTGGTGGATAAGAAAACATTCAATTAAAATTTCTTTACACAATTAAACTGTAATATTGTGAAAGAAGTTGTGAATTTCACCTTAATTGTGATTCTCTTGGTGACTTATGTTTGGGCCTGCCATGTATTATTTTGCAAAGAAAACTCTTTACAACAAAACAATGAAGTTACGTTTCATTTGAAGAATGATTAGAGAAAGAAGGAGATGCCAGGCATGGGGAAGAGAAGGCTTGGGAAGGGGCATAATAACTGTCTTCAAAAGTTGGAGGGCTGTTACGTATAAGTGGGATTAGCAGGGTTCTGGGTAGCCTTGGAGAAAAGAAACATTAACAGCTGTTTGAAATTGTAAGGCATCAGATTTCAGTTGAACACCATCAAGGAGTTTCTCACAGTTATAGCTTCCCAAAGTTGGAATGGTCTGTCCTGGGAGGTGGTGAGTGCCTTCATATGTATATAGGGTGGTCAACTCTGATTTCACCTCTTCTGTGAAGACAAGGAATGGATGAGGCAGCTGAAGAGCAACTGGTCAGTGATGCTGGGGATGGGAAGTGGGTTCTGTGGCCTCTGAGGGCCCTTCCCACCCTGTGTGTCCATCATGAGCACATCATACCCAAATGTCTTGCCCTGATCTCTGGAAAACTGAGGCAGTGAAAGCAACACTGTCTCTCTGAGTAGGATTTCTGCCCAAATGCTTTTCACTATCTACCTGTCCTTAACAGACTTGTAAGATATGTGATAGGTATTTTAAAGGTTGGTTTCCTTAAATACAAACTGTTTTGTTTTTTGTCAATAGCCTTTGTATTAGACACTCATACCTCTAAAGCAATGTACTCTCCGAAATAAATCACTCTTAGTTTTAAAAGCCACACAATACAGAATAAGAGTATACAAATATTTTATTGTGTATCTGGGTTGGTGCCAGCAGGTAATGATAAGACTGGGTTTAACTAAACCAGAAGAAGAAACACATATAAGAAGGTGAGGCCATAGGCAGGGCAGGAGGTTAGAAAACTGGGCCTCTGGTTCTGAGTGGAGCGAAAAGCGTTGAGAAGACAGAGCCAAAGAGGAGCACTTTTCTAAAGAGACTGAAAATCAAAAGGAAGTAAAAGGATGAAGGCACACACGCATGCTTCAGTTGGCTACAGATAAAGTCGACCTTTCTCAGTCCACTTGGGAAATATTTACTTCAAGGCCTTTGACATTTCCGTCTCTTCTACTGCCGCTTTTGGATCCATACTGTAAGACCTATGCTAAATGAAATGTTCTTCTTTTTAATTTTTATTGGAGTATAGTTGCTTTGCAATGTTGAGCTAGTTTCTACTAGAGAGCAAAGTGGATCGGCTGTAAGTATACTTATGTTCCTGCTTTTTTCTTTAGTTGCCATCCTTTTAACATTCTTTTGAATTCTTCTCTGGTATGAAAACTGCATTCCTGTTATGGGCTTCCTTCTGCTTTAAAGTCTTTCTGACTGCATCTCTCCTTGCTGTCTTGGTCTGTATCCCTTTCAGTGGTTTCTCTACACCAAGCACTGTGACTGTGGTGGTATTTTTGTGCGTTAGTTCTAATGGTCGCTAGAATCTGCCGTGGTAGGCGGTATTAACTCCATTTTAAAGATTAGGAAACTGAGACTCGGAATGACATAACTGGCCAAGATCAGAGTCACAACAGAGACAAGATTCTAGCAATCTACGTGATTATTATTGGGTATACTTCAGGCTGACAGTTTTGGTTATCCATTTTTAAAGAGGCAATGAATGAAGATAACCCACCCAACAAAAGTGATTTTTTTACCCACGCTTCTATCTGGCCTTTGTCCTCTTCCTTCATTACTATTTTGTTTCAGTTTCTGGATCCCTTTCTCTGTCTCACCTCTGTATGAGTCATTCTGAGCTCTTAGCTCTCTCCAGAGTGTCAGGCCATCCTGTTATTTCTGCTACTGCCTGCTGAGTATCTCTGGATACTGGTATGAATATACCAGTATCTCTGACTCAAGCGGTCCCAACATTTTACTTTTCTCTTTCCACAATTTAGTGTGCTTTTAAAATTTTATATTTTGTAGATTTTTAGAGACACAACGAATTCTTCGTTGATAAAAAGCCAAGTCTTACTTAATATTTAATACTTATTAAAGGCCTAGGTGTCAGGAAATGTGCTAAAGCACTTCTCATAGAATACCTCAGCTAATCTTCACTACGTGGCCAGTACTATCCTGATTTTACAGCCAAGGAAACAGAAATTTGGAGAGATTTAATTTACCAAATGGCAAACATCTGTGCAGGTGGCAAGTCAGCAATGCTTAAGGTCCTAACAATTCTTCATGGTCTAAGTTGCAATATTTTATATAAATAAACTGAAACCTCTAAGAAGGATATTGACAGTATAGATTCATTTGTTACCTATTTTAGGCCATTCACAGTTATTTCATTTGGTACCTGTGATAATTATTAATAAACAGGTTTATTTGTGAATAGGCAAAACTTGGAAAACAGGATCAAGCATATTAATAATACTACTACTTTTCTATTATCACATTGTAATTTCAGTACATTTATAATACTTCAAATAGAGTAACCAGTTTAGTCACTTTTTAAAATCAATAATAAAGTAAACTAAAGTATTGCGAAGAGTTGGAGTAGAGGTTAAATAGAGGAACTTAAGAATCAAATAGTCCAGGTTTGAATACTAACCATGTAAAGATGGGTTAATTTCTTAATCTTTTTAAGCTTCAATTTTCTCATCTAGAAATGGGATCTGATATTAAGATCAGTCTCATAGTTGGGAGGATTAAATGAAGTAATACATGTAAAACAGAGTCTATCACATAGATGCTCAGTTACATTTAGTATA
Organism: Oreotragus oreotragus; assembly: GCA_006410675.1. Lineage (NCBI taxonomy): Eukaryota > Metazoa > Chordata > Mammalia > Artiodactyla > Bovidae > Oreotragus > Oreotragus oreotragus. The sequence goes on from SJYX01006425.1 coordinate 246,331, forward strand.
CTGTTGTGTGTGCTTCGCTGGTGGCTCAGACCGTAAAGAATCTGCCTGCAGTATGGGAGACCCGGGTTCGATCCCTGGGTTAGGGAGATCCCCTGGAGCAGCAAATGGCTACCAACTGCAGGTGTTCTTCTCTGGAGAATCCCATGGACAGAGGAGTCTGGTGAGCTATGGTCCCTGGAGTTGCAAAGAATTGGACATGACTGGGTGACTAACTGGAGAAGGACATGGCAACCCACTCCAGTGTTCTCGCCTGGAGAATCCCAGGAACAGGGGAGCCTGGTGGGCTGCCGTCTATGGGGTCGTACAGAGTCGGACACGACTGAAGCGACTTAGCGGCGGCGGGGGTGACTAACACACATACACACGTGCTATAGTATTAGTAGTAGTATGATAACTAAAAAAAGCAAACAAAGAAATAGGCAGTTAAAGATACAAAACGTTAAATGTGAAAAGACCATGGATTTCTGCTTTCTCATAATTTTAGCATCAGTTCTGTGTCCTGTATTTATAAACAAATGATGCAATACTGGTTTGCAGAATCATTGTATATGTGGATAGGCTTGGGTACTGCGAGTAGACTATGTGGGAAGGAATTTGGCTCCCTGTGAGAGGCAGTTCTCTCAAATCATTTTTCCTTCATATTCTTTTTTTTTATAGTTTGGGGATTAAAAAAAAAAAAGACCTTAGAAAGACAGTTTTGTTCCAAAGATTTATGTTTACCTGGCAAACTCAAATCCTCTGTCCTTTCATCCTTATTGTTTTTTAAAGCGCCTTCAAGAGAAAATGGTTTTTAATCAAATTCATGAGATAACTTTTTATGTTACATTTTATAGGCATTTAAACTTTTCAAGATAGGGCACAACTAATATAATGTATGACTGAACGTATTTTTGGAAAAATTTCTGCACGCTGGAGCAGAATCTTCAAGATCTATCTACAGACACGGAACAGAATTTCCTATATAGAAGACAGTCTGTACATCGTTGGGATTAAGTTCTTTCCCTGTATCATGGTTTTATACACTTATTTTGATAACCAAAGAATCAAATAAAGGCTATTCATATCATCATAAAGTGTTTAATTCACAGACCTTTGCCACTTGTGCTCTTGTGATTTAAACTGTGTGCATGCATGCTCGGTCGCTCAGTCGTGTCTGACTTCTTATGACAGCATAGACTGTAGCCTGCCAGGCTCCTTGGTCCATAGGACTATCCAGGCAAGAATACTGGAGTGGATTGTCATTGCTTGTCTGGGGGATCTTCCCAACCCAGGGATCAAACCCACCTCTTGTGGGTCTCTCGCATTGGCAGGTGGGTTCTTTACTACTGAGTCACCTGGGAAGCCCCCTGATTAACACTGAAACACCTCAAAACCTTCAGGCTTAGAAGCAGTTTTACTAATGGGAAGGTTGATCTTTGCTCTTCTAGAGCTGAGTGCTTGTTTTCTGGCAACAATCTCAACCTCCCTACTCACCAGTGAGCTTGTTGTTGTTAAGTTGCTAAATCGTGTCTGACCCTGCGGCCCCATGGATGCAGCATGCAGGTGAGTTAAAGGAAGAGAATAGTTACTTCTCTTATTTACCAATCAGGAGACTTTCAAAGATGCTGTGAATTGCAGCATAAGCAATAAAACATATATTTTTATTTAGGCTACTGTCTTTAGCCTGAGAGACAGAAATTTGGCTCACAGGCTCCATTGCATGCCATTATGTTACCCAGCTGACAGGTGATGCTTCCGAATAATTGGTCAGTGGTAATGTGTGATTAAGTTTCTGTTAGACTTTCTGGGACACACTATGAGTTTTACTCTTGTAGTTAAGACCTTTTAATATAGCAGTTGGGAATTCCCTTGGTGGCTCAGATGGTAAAGAATCTGCCTTCAATGTAGGAGACCTGGGCTCAGTCCCTGGGTTGGAAAGATCCCCTGGAGAAGGAAATGCTAACCCAGTTCAGTGGGAGTTCTTGGCTGGGTAAATCACATGGACAGAAGAACCTGGTGGGCTACAGTCCATAGGATCTCAGAGTCAGATACTACTGAGCAACTGACACTTTCCAGTGTAGCAGTTAAATAACTAAAAATTCAGATGCGAGGATCGTAACACAAAATAATTGTCCCATGCCAGTAGCTTCTTAAATTTTATGTTTTTTAGATGCAAGTGTTGAATTTGGGATTGAGATTTCATTTAGCTACAATGGTGATTTTTATTTAAATGCAGCCTGAAATTGGCATTTTAAACTATAATCCAAGTTATTACCACAGATTTTCCTCCATTGATTTTGTTATTTATCGTTAATATGACATTCTCTGTAACTTATGGTTGATCACAAATTTAGAGAAAAACAGTGTTATCTGCATGTTTAAATCAAAAACATTTTTGGAGGATATTTATCCAATTAATATGTCCTGATATATTTCAAATGATATTCAGAGATACCATGAGCAGATCAAACCTCATGAATATATTCTGTAAATGACAATAGTTGTTACTATGGTAACCTTTAACCAGGTATTTGGCAGTTTAATTTGGATTAGTCCTATTCAGTGGTGAGGTAATGAAAATGAGAGTAATTAACATTCAGGGTTTGAGTTTAAAGAAAGACAATATGCTAGTTTATGAGAGAAGCAAGGATATTGAACGGGTAAATGAGAATGCTAGAAATGAAATGACCACCACATAACATTTAGCCAGTCTCTCCTCCCTTTATCTCACTCCACGCTTGCTGGCTTTTGTTTTAGATCCTGTTGTCCTCCATCCCTGAGTGGTTCTAATTGCACCCATGAATCAGGAACCAACTCATTCTGCTCTTCCAAAACAGTCTTCATCTTTCACTGCCAGTCAATATCCTACTTAAAAACGAGGCTACAGTGCCTGTCCCATTTCAGAAATGGCAGTCAGTTTCTTTCAGTATTGCTATTAATTTTGCCCTTCTTATTTAAAATGTATCTTTATAAGGTTTAAATACTATAACATTTGTTAGGGTTCCACATGTTTATAAATTAAACCCTTTCTCAGTCCCTACCACCAAATATGGGAGCAGTTTTTCCACTTTACCACTTGTACATTAGGAGGGATTTAATGTACACATGATTCTAATTGTGTCATTATTTCTCCAGTGCTCATTTAATGTAAAGTATTTATCTGTATGTAGCCCTTTGGATTTTTAAATTTTATTTTGTTTTATTTCAAGCCATTTGTTCCTTTATTTAGTTTTTGCAAATATGCTAAAGTGGGTTGTCTGTGGACATATCTGCCTGAAATGAATATAGCTTAAAAGCAGAAAATTATTGATTTTTAAAATGAATTATTTTCCTCTTAGCAAGGCCAGTTTCCAATAGCCATTTTATTTACCCTTTATCATTTCATGCAGTAGCTTTAATATCACCAAAGCTACTGTCACCATCAATATATTCCTGAAAAAGAACATGATGGTTTGCAGTTTTTCCAAAAAAAGAATTGGGAAGTTGTTTGCATTGTTTGATTAAATTTTGGTATGCCTATATTCATAAAGTTTCTTGTACCTCATCATGAGTCCTGTTTCTCATGTTTCCAATGGTAACAAAATGCTAAAATATTCCAATTGAGTAGCATTTACTGTACTTTAAAAAAATTCAGCGATATGATCTATACTACATTGTATTGCTAGGAAGAAGGCAAGCTTCTCTGAATTTATTTGCACTTTGAAAAATAGGAAGGAGTGTTGGCAAAAAAGGAGTTAATTTAGGAAAACAGGTGTTATAGGTTTTTCATTCTTCTCCATTACAAATCTTGTCTAGGAACATCAGTGCACATGATTTTGGGAACGCACAAGAAGATCAGTAGTTGTAGCCCCAAATAACTCTTTTCAGAAGAGGTTATAAACAGCTGTCCCTTTCGACTGTGATCCCTATTTGGAATAGTCTCAGGACTTGTGAAGGAAAGCTTCTCTGGGATTAATGCCTGACATGCAACTATTTGTGTCCTAAGACCTCGCTTTCACCCCCACCACCTCCCTAATCACTGTTTCTCCAGCAGAAGTTAGATGTGGAATTAGAGGCTAGGCAAGCAGATGTTACCTCAGCACAGTAGTTAACTCCTTTTTTCCAGCTCTCCTTTCTATTCCTATATTTCAACTAGGAAAGAGTTCAGGTAACAGCTTGAGCTCTCTGTTTACTCAGCTATTTGTGTAAGTGAATAGCTAAAGTTGTCCTTCACAACAAGGGTCAGAATTATACCTACCGGAGCCTTGTAGTGCCCCAAATGGTCTATTTTTACACAAATATTTTGATTCTTAGTGGTTCCATGCATGACTGCAGTTCTCTTAACACATTGTGGTATGCTCTGTAGTTTTTACAGGCATGCAAATGTTGAAGTATATTTATTAGCCCTGATGCTATTAAATGTTCAGTTATTTCCCAAGACTTTTAGGTGGGTCTTGGGAAATTCTGAGATGAAATTATGTAATGTGAAATTGAGAAATAGCATTCTTTCTTGAGCATAATTTGCACTGAGGGCATTATGGAGGAAAAATTAATTGCTGTCATATCAATCAGAGACAATGATTAGAATTATGTTTTCTAAGATTATTTTTCTAGACATAGACTCAAACTGCAAACTGAGATGTACTTATCTAGAAAATAAATTTCTTACCAATCAATTTATTACTGCATTAGATTGGTTTATGGTCAAAGTAAGTCTGATATCATATTATGCATAATACAGTTATGTATTGAATATGTATTGAATATAACATAATGTATATATCTCATAGTTGAGAACAATGAAACCACATAGATAGTCCCAATTTGTGATACACTTTGAAGTTTTCTAAGTTTTGTCCTTATTGGAATAATATATTTTTACAGGTTGAAAATCCAAACAGCTTCACACTATAAGATTATGTTATGTTTTCTTTCATACAGTGTGCGTTTTAATTCTTATAATAACAAGGTTGCTCAGTTTGCCAGCAGGAGGCCCCTCAAAGCAAGATGATGTCTCTCGGTTGACAGGTTTCTGTATAAATAAATAACACTCTGTGCATTCCTCTCAAATACCCGAGTAAGTGAGATAATGCAATATAACTTTTTTTTTCATTAAAAAAAATAGCTGTGTTATGACAGTGACCTGTAATAAATAGCAATGCAAGGAGAAACGACAGCCTCATTCACCTTGCATCCATGCAGAAATAACTGAGCTCTATTTCCATGGCTAGAGAGAGAAGAAAGAAGCAAATGGAAGAAAAGAACTGGCCTTGGATTGTAGTCACTCACATGCTAACAAGGGGAAGTTTACACTGTCTATTTTTACTGTGTTGAATTTACCACTCAACGTGATGCAAGTAAGTGCTTTGTACTCTAAACATTCAGATAGTCATTGATAAATGTGTAGTGCATATATCATAAAGAGTGTATTGCCATTTTCCCAAATTCTACACATTTTTTTCTGTTAACTTTTCATCAGTTAGCAAAATACTATATTGAAAACATCTTATTAATTGAACATAATGGTGCAGTGAGAATGAATATTGTTTTTTTTTTTGATAAGGAAGACAATGTGTTTAATCTGTTCTAATTTAAGACATGAGATATAATTTTCTTCCTTAAAAAAAGTCATGAATTGTAAATGTTGAAATATTTAATAAAGAAAAAATTTAAGTCATGTACTCTAGAACAAACTAAAACTAAGACCTTTAAATTAATTCTCAATGAAAAATTTAAATGATTTGGGTACTTTGAATTTTCAGCTGTGATTCCCAGTTATTCTAAGACTTTCAGCATATGTTATATAAAGAATACAGAAAAGATTGCAGTGATTGTGGGCCTGAAATGAAAGCTTCTGCTCAGACTTATGTCACATTGAAATTTATGGACATCGTACAAAAATACTTCAATGGGATTGGGTCCATTGTATTTATACATTCTGCGTCGCCATTCATTTATCCAACACCTAACAGACATTGCACAGCAGTGGCAACAGCCAGCCTGATGTACAAGGACCAAGAATATTTGGTTCTGGTTCCACAATTAGTTTATTTTAATCAATATGCAAAGTCAGAGCTATAGGATCTAATATATTTGCCATCCACAAAAACACGTCAGTAACAGCAAAACACTTTTCAGATACTCAGAATCTCTGGGTGGCTTTAAACAAACACAAGTAAATTCAGCACACTCTATTGAGGTTGTAGATTACATACTAAATGTATTTAATGCTTACTTCATTTCTAATATTATGAGTCTTGGAATTTTTGCTGGAGGAAGGATTCTTAAAGTGATATTTTTCTCAGGTGCTTTATTTTACAGAAAATAAATTTAAGGCTCAGAGAAGTTATTTGCCTTAATCACACACATGTCAAAAGTACTTATTTTATTTTTCTTTGTATAGGCTAAAATTTTTGATACTTCTGAAGTTACAGTTATTTCTTTTTATCATTTGATATTTTCTACTATATAAACCAGTGAATGTTTTACTAAGTATATCTTGAAGTACAGTTTTATAGGCTCTTAAAAATACTTCCACAGTTTTCATTTCCTATACTGGAGACTGTTAATCTTTCAATATTCATGAAATGTTTATAGTAATACATATTTAGGTGACTAAATGTTGTTGCTTTCTTCATATTTTTTTTTGTGTGTATCACATTACTTCTAAATGCAGCAATGAATTTATTTTTTACACATATTACTAGATTTGATGCAAGTATTTACTATTTCACGGGTATGTATGAAAACTAATACATCTGAGTAACGAGGAAAATTATGTAAACAAGGATAGTATTTAAACAATAAATATTGTTGTGCTTAGTCTCTCAGTCATGTCCAGCTCCCTGCGACCCCATGGACTGTAGCCCACCAGGCTCCTCTGTCTGCGGGGATTCTCTAGGGAAGAATATTGGAGTGGGTTGCATGACCTCCTCCAGAGGATCTTCTCTACCCAGGGATCAAACCCAGGTCTCCTGCGTTACAGGCGGATTCTTTACCATCTGTGCCCTTAAACAATAAAGTGAACACTTAACAAATGTGTATCTTTGGTTTTGAGCACAGTTCTAATTTTCTTTGTAGTAAGTGTAGTCAGTAGTAGTCTATTTAAAGAAGAAGGAGGAGAGTACCATTGTCAGTAATTCATTTAGTGCAGCAAAGCAGGTTTTAACAGCTTTAGTTCACTAAATCTACAAGGTTGTTGTTCAGTTCAGTCACATCTGACTCTTTGTGACCCCATGAATCACAGCACGCCAGGCCTCCTTGTCCATCACCATCTCCCGGAGTTCACTCAAACTCACATCCATTGAGTCGGTGATGCCATCCAGCCATCTCATCCTCTGTCATCCCCTTCTCCTCCTGCCCTCAATCCCTCCCAGCATCAGAGTCTTTTCCAATGAGTCAGCTCTTCGCATGAGGTGGCCAAAGTATTGGAGTTTCAGCTTTAGCATCAGTCCTTCCAATGAACACCCAGGACTGATCTCCTTTAGGATGGACTGGTTGGATCTCCTTGCAGTCCAAGGGACTCTCAAGAGTCTTCTTCAACACCACAGTTCAAAAGCATCAATTCTTCGGCACTCAGCCTTCTTCACAGTCCAACTCACATCCATACATGACTACTGGAAAAACCATAGCCTTGACTAGACGGACATTTGTTGGTAAAGTAATGTCTCTGCTTTTCAATATGCTGTCTAGGTTGGTCATAACTTTCCTTCCAAGGAGTAAGCGTCTTTTAATTTCATGGCTGCA
>SJYX01006425.1:255753-298842 GCA_006410675.1 Oreotragus oreotragus
ATTGATATTTCTCCCGGCAATCTTGATTCCAGCTTGTGCTTCTTCCAGCCCAACGTTTCTCATGATGTACTCTGCATAGAAGTTAAATAAGCAGGGAGACAATATACAGCCTTGACGTAATCCTTTTCCTATTTGGAACCAGTCTGTTCCATGTGCAGTTCTAACTGTTGCTTCTTGACCTGCATATAGGTTTCTCAAGAGGCAGGTCAGGTGGTCTGGTATTTCCATCTCTTTCAGAATTTTCCACAGTTTATTGTGATCCACACAGTCAAAGGCTTTGGCACAGTCAATAAAGCAAAAATAGATGTTTTTCTGGAACTCTCTTGCTTTTTCCATGATCCAGCGGATGTTGGCAATTTGATCTCTGGTTCCTCTGCCTTTTCTAAAACCAGCTTGAACATCTGGAAGTTCATGATTCACGTATTGCTGAAGCCTGGCTTGGAGAATTTTGAGCATTACTTTACTAGCATGTGAGGTTGTTGTTAGGTTTTAACAATCATGAATTTCAATAAAGGGAGAAAAAGTTAGTTGGAGTAAAATTTTCTCTTATGTCTATAGAAGTGATTACTATTATTTTTGTTTTACTTTAAAGTTTGTTTTGGTGCTTTCTGAGACCATTTTCAATTAAGAATGGCTGATAAATAAGGTAACATATGGAGAATGGTCTCTGTTCTAGGGTAAAATAACTAAAACATGAGCTTTAGGTCATCAATGTGTCCCATTTCCAGTTCCCCTTTTTTGGATTTGCTAGCTATGAGATCTCTGTGCCTTAGAATCCACATTTTTTTAATGGGGGAAAAAATACTTCTTCCCAAGAGTGTTTTGATTATATAGGACAATGTGTATAAAGCCTTAGCTTGACCTTTGACTCATGGTAAGTACTTAAGAAATGTTACTGTATTTTTTATACCAAAATCCTTCTATATGATACTTTTTAATGCTCTTTTAAAAATGATCACACTGATTTATGTAAAAAGCTTTGTCTTTTGTATTCCATTTCAGAGTACTAAATCTACAAAACAAGTTTATTTAATATTATTCATTATATATGTATTGAGTGGTTAATTGTGTCCCTCTATCATGAACATGTCAAAGAATCTAGTAAAGAAATCAGATGCAAAAATAACTACTTTTAGTATTTTATGATAATTTGTAAGCAAAAGATGCTCTAGAATGAAAAAAGATACATTTAACCCATTGTGGAAGTTGGAAAGATTTTTTGAGGGGAGATGTTTTCTGAAATGAGTCATGAAGATGAATAAGAATGAGTGAAATGAACAATGATCAGGAGAATCTTCATAGAGGAAACTAATAATAGATTCAAAGTAGCTGGAAATTACCATGGAAAGTACAGTGGACAATTCATTCTGTATGATTAAAGCATGAACAGAACATGTCAGGGGTGGGCAAAGGTTGAGTTGGAAAATGTATAGACACAGTTCACAAGGAACCTTTTTATCTCCACCTGGGGACTTGCTTGCTTGTTCTGTTTCACCCTTATACACCTGACAATAGAGACCTCTTTAAAAATGCATCATATGTGTATGATTATCTATAGTCTATATATACATATATATCTCTCAGAAAGAAAGCTGATGCTCTAAGTAATTACATCAAGTTGAGAGTTCATAATATATAAAGTATGGTTTTAAGTCAGATTTTGCATGACTCCAAAGACATGGGGGTAAGAATGATTGCTGGGAATTTCAAGTAAAATTTGGTTGAGTTGTCTGCCATCCCTGGAGGAAAATCATAATTAGTATAAACCAGTTAGCATCATTTTGTTTCCCATCTGACTGTTTCATTTATGAAAATGGGATTGAATTCTGGTCACTGAAAGGGGAAGTCTTGACAGTCTTTAAGAAAAAGATTCTCTACTGATGAAAAGAGGTACACATGGGAAACATTCCCCCCCGCTTATTTTTGGTTAGATGTTACCACATGATGCCTGGAATTATGGCAGTTCATTCTGTGGTTAGGGAGGCCTGACGTGCTGCGATTCATGGGGTCACAAAGAGTCGGACACGGCTGAGCGACTGAACTAACTAACTCTTCTGTGGTTCCAGGTGCAATCATCAATATGCCCAAAGGCAAAGTGAAAGACAGAAAACGCCTAGCTTCTCAATGACAATGTCAAGCCCCTGAACCCATCCTGGAATACGTCTGTCTTATGGACCCCATATATGCAAGAAAGTGAATCCCTTATTTTTTAAGCCATTTAGAGCCAAACTGTTTTAACTGATACAAATCCTAAATGTTCAAATGCATATCCTGACTTACATGTTCAGCTGTGTAAGTGACAGATTCTTTCAAATGTCTTCCTCCTCACTTTTAAATTGTCTCTTCTGTGGCTGTTAGGAAAAAAATAGGTAAGTCTAAAGGAAACATTAGGGATATATTACTGTTAGAGAATCTAAGTCTGAAGGAGTCATGAGAATGGACACGCAATACTAAAATGTAGGTTGCTTTGAGTTACAGGGAACACAGATATAAACTCCAAATCTCTATTGAACAGATAACAGCATATCTAAATTTCATAATAATTACAAGAGAAATAATAAAACTTTCTGGCTTTTTTTCTGGATATCTTTGTGTGTTAGTCGCTCAGTCATATCTGACTCTTTGCGACCCCATAGAATGTAGCCTGCCAGGGTCTTCTGTCCGTGGAATTCTCCAGGCAAGAATATTGGAGTGGGTGGAAGTGTAAGTCACTCAATCGTGTCTGATTCTTTGCAACTCCTTGAAGCCATTTCCTTCTCCAGGGGATCCTCCAGACCCAAGGATTGAACCTGGCGTCTCTGGCATTGCAGGCAGACTCTTTACCATCTAAGCCACCAGGGAAGCCAGTGTCCATCACTCCTTGAACACTATACTTGAATTTTAGGTTATTGGATTCTTAGGAAACTCTGTGTTTTGGCTAGAGGTAGTTTACTTCCCACATAGTTTTGCCTTTGGAAAGCCTCACAGGCAATGTTTATAAGCTTTCATCAAAAAGACATTCTATTTGTAGAAAGCTAAAATGATTTGAGAAGAGACAAAAAAGGAAATTAAAACAAAAGTGGCATCTTTGGCTTTATTCATCTATATTCAGTCAAGCTTTTTAATATATTGGCAGGTAGAAATATGTAATTTAGAGAAATATTGCCTTTTTTTTCTTCTAAAAATATCTCTTTATTGAGCCCTGCCCTGCTACAAGAAACTGGACTGATTATTGACACATAAGTTATTGCATTACACTTTTGGAGTAATATTTTTCTTCTTAGTATTTTGTTATTATGATTTCATTGGCTATAAATCAAATAATTATGAAAGTAATAAAGTCACTTGATACTTGGTAATTTCACATATACTTGGAAATAATTTTTCTTCAATTCTCTACTTAATGAACATTTTAATGACTGTGATTAGTGACTATTGACTTTTAGATATTATTTTTTTGTATAAACATTTTACTGGTGGAATATGAAATGAGATTGTATGCCATGTTGACAAATGTCTCACTTAAAATTTGAAGAAAGGCACATGATTTTAGACTTTTCAATCAGAGAAATCTAACATTCAAAATATGGATTACTCTGCTATTCTACCTTCTGGTAATTATGTGATCTCCTACTAGTTAAGGCATTTCATAATCTGGTAACTCATTTCATTCCTACCATGCCATAATGTTGCATTACAATTTGTTTCTTCTGTAACTTTTAAATGTCTTAATAAATAATGTCACTGATTATGATGAACTCTTTAACCAAATTCTATTTACAACTTAAGATCCTTGAGATGTGAAGTGACAAGATCATTAAGATCTTAATCTGTAAAATGCTTGACCTATCTTTAAAGACTTTTTCCTTTCTTCTGTACCTTGCCAAACCAGTTTATTGCTTCTGTAGTTTATATAAACATGTCAACTTCTGTATACTTCAGTTTTATTTATCTTACACAGTAGTCATTAAAATAACCCACATTTATTACGGAATTAATATATTAGATGGTCAGTTCAGTTCAGTCGCTCAGTCGTGTCTGACTCTTTGTGACCCCATGAACNTATATATATACATATATATGTATATATATATATATATATTTGTTGCTGTTTAGTTGCTAAGTTGTGTCCAGCTCTTTGTGATCCCATGGACTGTATGTAGCCCACCAGTCTCCTCTGTTCATGGGATTTTCCAGGCAAGAATACCAGAGTGGGTTTCCATTTCCTTCTCCATATATATATATATATATATACACACATATGTATATATATTCTTTTTCATGTTCTTTTCCATTTTAAGTTATTAAAAGTTTTTGAGTATACTTCCCTGTTAGACAGTGGGTCATTATTGTTTATCTATTTTATATATACCAGTGTGTATATATACAGAGAAGGCAATGGCAATCCACTCCAGTACTCTTGTCTGGAAAATCCCATGGACGGAGGAGCCTTACACATATGTATATATATTCTTTTTCATGTTCTTTTCCATTTTAAGTTATTAAAAGTTTTTGAGTATACTTCCCTGTTAGACAGTGGGTCATTATTGTTTATCTGTTTTATATATACCAGTGTGTATATATACAGAGAAGGCAATGGCAATCCACTCCAGTATTCTTGTCTGGAAAATCCCATGGATGGAGGAGCCTGGTGGGCTGCGGTCCATGGGGTCGCAAAGAGTTGGACACAACTGAGCAACTTCACTTTCACTTTTCACTTTCATGCATTGGAGAAGGAAATGGCAACCCACTCCAGTTTTCTTGCTTGGAGAATCCCAGGGATGGGGGAGCCTCTTGGGCTGCCATCTATGGGGTCGCACAGAGTCAGACATGACTGAAGTGACTTAGCAATAGCAGTAGCACTAGCAGCAATGTGTATATATGGTAATCCCAAAGACCTAATTTATAGGAGGTACGTGTTGATACAGAAGACTGTACAAAGGTCTTGCCAACACACTTCGTAGGGCAAATGGCTACAGCTGAGCCATCTTCACTTCAACCCTGCTTGGACCATCTCACCTGCTCAGGTTAGTGTCCACCATGGGAAAATGACTAAGTGATTTGTGTGTCCTTATATCCACGTATATCACCCTATGTTCCATTCCTCAGGCTGTTTTTGGAGAAAGATGGTAAAGCAAAATGAAACTTTGCCTCATGGAGATGTAATGCTTCTTTAACCCTAGATAGAGCTTCACTGCCATTCATAATGTTGATGGTGATTTTAACACAGACTCTAATTTGATGAGACTAATGGACATATTTACCTTTCAATGCCTCTTTATTCATTGAAAAAGAATAAGTTTTGAGGGATCCCAACTTCTGCTTCCTATTTTTGCCCCATTCCATGACCCTCAATTAAAACTAAGTGAGATAGAGTTGTGTTAGATAGAAAAAAAGTCCAGAGTCTTTTGTTCATTGACATTGGGTCAACTAGAAGTAGATCAATTTGCTAGCTATCTGAGGGCTGAGGGTCACACATATGCATGCATGGGTTATCTGCATTGACAAGAAGCCAGCTTCAAGAATCTTTGTTCTTGATAGGTAAAATAAAACACCTCAATATTGAATGAATCCTTTTTTTCCCCCTTCATTGTTCAGAAAAATTCTTAGAAGTGCACTTTTTTTTCTTGAGCAGAGAAAACCAATGAGAGAATGGCCTTCCCACTCATGAGCAAGCCCTCACTTGACTTGCTCCTCTCGAATTCTCTTTGGCCTCCAAATGGGCCAGCAGCTTACAGCTTTATTTTCCAGTGGCAAACTAAGGAGAGGAAGGAGCAGGGAGGTGTAATTTAAAGGATTAGGACTAAATCAAAATCCTTGAAAACTTTGGGAGTTAGAAATAAGGAGAAGGTAAAGAATGGTATGAATGAAGAGTTATTGTTAACTCATCTATTGAGCTGGGAGATGGCAATGGCACCCCACTCCAGTACTCTTTTGCCTGGAAAATCCCATGGATGGAGGGGCCTGGTAGGCTTCAGTCCATGGGGTCACTAAGAGTCGGATACGACTTCACTTTCACTTTCACTTTTCCCTTTCATGTATTGGAGAAGGAAATGGCAGTGTACTCCAGTGTTCTTGCCTGGAGAATCCCAGGGACAGGGGAAGCCTGGTGGGCTGCCGTCTATGGGGTCACACAGAGTTGGACACGACTGAAGCAACTTAGCAGCAGCAGCAGCATCTATTGAGCTATCATAGAATGAGCTATTTTTTTACTGCTTAGTATGTGTAGGTAATACTCTGAGTATTTTATATCTGCCGTTCATTTTGCTCTCATAGCAATTCTCTGACATGGGGACACTATCATCTCCAGTTTACAGATGATAAGACTGATGCACAAAGATATTAAATAGCTCGCTCGGGGTAGTGTGCCTAGTGTGTGGAAGAAATTGGGAAGGAACCTGACTGGTTCCAGGGCACATGTGTTTAACCTCTGCAGCGCAGCACCTCCCTGAGTGGTCATCTGCATTCCTGGGATGCCTGCTCTAAAGGAGCAGCTCTCAAAGCTCGATTTTGATTGCAATTCCAACATTGCTGTCTATGCCCGCCACCCCCCCCCACCCCCAACTGGAAACCACAGTGTGGGAAAGAAGCAGCAAGAGGCACCATCAGGCCACAGGTAATGCCATCTACCTGCAGTATTTTAAAAGTTGCAGAGTATGTAGGTTATATTTTAGTGGCTTCTAATGTCCAGGGGGGTCTTCCTTTGCACATGATGAAATTTCTGCAGGAAGGTGTGATGTGTGATGATGGTGAACGGACAAAGATTGTGTGGGTCACTCTTGTCAGAATGACTTCAGAGTATGATTCATAGGGAACTCAGAGTCCAGGAGTGCTCTTGGAATAAGAGATGAGTTTGTCTCCTTAGGTTTTATGTCTACAAGACAATAAATGTGCTTCATTTGGAGAAGGAAATAAAACCAGAAAACTTCCAGGTTTATAGATTCAAGATATAGATTTTCAAAAATTCACCATAAGCTCTGACATGAGGTTGATAATTTCCTGTTCCCTGTTGCTGATGCCTTTTGCTATAAAAATTCATGTTCGAAAGAGGTATTACTAAATATTGGAGAGAGATATGAAAGAAATAGCTTTAATAAAGATATAATACCTTTAATAAAGAAACTGATACAAAGCTGATACTTTCTATAAGAACTGAATGGATATTTAAAAGGGTAGAATTTGACAAGTGAGCATGTATCCTTAACTAGGTTTTAGTAGTGAATATCCTGGTTAAAAATCAAACCCAAAGATTTTTGCAAACATGATGAGTAAAACCTGCAAAAACCTACTTTTTAATCATGCAGTCTATTTTATACTTAATTAAAATAGAAAACTCAAGTGTTGCTTGAGGGAAGACCTGTCTCTTATACACATCTAGATGTGTATAAGAGACAGCGGCTGAGCGACTGAACTAACTAACTCTTCTGTGGTTCCAGGTGCAATCATCAATATGCCCAAAGGCAAAGTGAAAGACAGAAAACGCCTAGCTTGTCAATGACAATGTCAAGCCCCTGAACCCATCCTGGAATACCTCTGTCTTATGGACCCCATATATGCAAGAAAGTAAATCCCTTATTTTTTAAGCCATTTAGAGCCAAAGTGTTTTAACTGATAAAAATCCTAAATGTTCAAATGCATATCCTGACTTACATGTTCAGCTGTGTAAGTGACAGATTCTTTCAAATGTCTTCCTCCTCACTTTTAAATTGTCTCTGCTGTGGCTGTTAGGAAAAAAATAGGTAAGTCTAAAGGAAACATTAGGGATATATTACTGTTAGAGAATCTAAGTCTGAAGGAGTCATGAGAATGGACATGCAATACTAAAATGTAGGTTGCTTTGAGTTACAGGGAACACAGATATAAACTCCAAATCTCTATTGAACAGATAACAGCATATCTAAATTTCATAATAATTACAAGAGAAATAATAAAACTTTCTGGCTTTTTTTCTGGATATCTTTGTGTGTTAGTCGCTCAGTCATATCTGACTCTTTGCGACCCCATAGAATGTAGCCTGCCAGGGTCTTCTGTCCGTGGAATTCTCCAGGCAAGAATATTGGAGTGGGTGGAAGTGTAAGTCACTCAATCGTGTCTGATTCTTTGCAACTCCTTGAAGCCATTTCCTTCTCCAGGGGATCCTCCAGACCCAAGGATTGAACCTGGCGTCTCTGGCATTGCAGGCAGACTCTTTACCATCTAAGCCACCAGGGAAGCCAGTGTCCATCACTCCTTGAACACTATACTTGAATTTTAGGTTATTGGATTCTTAGGAAACTCTGTGTTTTGGCTAGAGGTAGTTTACTTCCCACATAGTTTTGCCTTTGGAAAGCCTCACAGACAATGTTTATAAGCTTTCATCAAAAAGACATTCTATTTGTAGAAAGCTAAAATGATTTGAAAAGAGACAAAAAAGGAAATTAAAACAAAAGTGGCATCTTTGGCTTTATTCATCTATATTCAGTCAAGCTTTTTAATATATTGGCAGGTAGAAATATGTAATTTAGAGAAATATTGCCTTTTTTTTCTTCTAAAAATATCTCTTTATTGAGCCCTGCCCTGCTACAAGAAACTGGACTGATTATTGACACATAAGTTATTGCATTACACTTTTGGAGTAATATTTTTCTTCTTAGTATTTTGTTATTATGATTTCATTGGCTATAAATCAAATAATTATGAAAGTAATAAAGTCACTTGATACTTGGTAATTTCACATATACTTGGAAATAATTTTTCTTCAATTCTCTACTTAATGAACATTTTAATGACTGTGATTAGTGACTATTGACTTTTAGATATTATTTTTTTGTATAAACATTTTACTGGTGGAATATGAAATGAGATTGTATGCCATGTTGACAAATGTCTCACTTAAAATTTGAAGAAAGGCACATGATTTTAGACTTTTCAATCAGAGAAATCTAACATTCAAAATATGGATTACTCTGCTATTCTACCTTCTGGTAATTATGTGATCTCCTACTAGTTAAGGCATTTCATAATCTGGTAACTCATTTCATTCCTACCATGCCATAATGTTGCATTACAATTTGTTTCTTCTGTAACTTTTAAATGTCTTAATAAATAATGTCACTGATTATGATGAACTCTTTAACCAAATTCTATTTACAACTTAAGATCCTTGAGATGTGAAGTGACAAGATCATTAAGATCTTAATCTGTAAAATGCTTGACCTATCTTTAAAGACTTTTTCCTTTCTTCTGTACCTTGCCAAACCAGTTTATTGCTTCTGTAGTTTATATAAACATGTCAACTTCTGTATACTTCAGTTTTATTTATCTTACACAGTAGTCATTAAAATAACCCACATTTATTACGGAATTAATATATTAGATGGTCAGTTCAGTTCAGTCGCTCAGTCGTGTCTGACTCTTTGTGACCCCATGAACTGCAGCACGCCAGGCCTCCCTGTCCATCACCAACTGCCAGAATTTACCCAAACCCATGTCGGTTGAGTTGGTGATGCCATTCAACCATCTCATCCTCTGTTTTCTCCTTCTCCTCCTGCCCTCAGTCTGTCCCAGCAACAGGGTCTTTTCAAATGAGTCAGCTCTTCACATCGGGTGGCCAAAGTATTGGAGTTTCAGCTTCAACATCAGTTTTTCCAATGAACATCCAGGACCGAACTCTTTTAGGATGGACTGGTTGGATCTCCTTGCAGTACAAAGGACTCTTAAGAGACTTCTCCAACACCACAGTTCAAAAGCATCAGTTCTTCGGTGCTCAGCTTTCTTAATAGTCCAATTCTAACATCCATACATGACTACTGGAAAAACCATAGCCTTTAATAGATGGACCTTTGTAGTTATAAAATTGTCTAACCTATAGCTAAATGATTATACCTTTGTGTCACGTGTAGTGGTTGTTATATAAGTAACTGTGTATGTAAATAAACATGCCGAGAGTAAAGCGAACTGATAGTTGCATGTTTTTTCAGACTTAACATATTTCTAATTATAGAAATGTTGAAAGTTTAATGTTACTTTTTAAAAAAATTATTGAAATATACTTGATTTACAGTGTTGTATTTCAGGTGTACAGAAAAGTGACATATACATATATCCACTCTTTTTAATATTCTTTTCACATACAGGCCATTAAAGAATACTGTTACCTATTTTATATATAGTACTGTGTATATGTGAACTGATAGTTGCATGTTTTTTCAGACTTAACATATTTCTAATTATAGAAATGTTGAAAGTTTAATGTTACTTTTTAAAAAAATTATTGAAATATACTTGATTTACAGTGTTGTATTTCAGGTGTACAGAAAAGTGAGATATACATATATCCACTCTTTTTAATATTCTTTTCACATACAGGCCATTAAAGAATACTGTTACCTATTTTATATATAGTACTGTGTATATGTCAATCCCAATCTTGCCATTTATCCCTTCTCCTCTCTTACCTCCTGATAACCATAATTTGTTTTTTACATCTGTAACTCTATTTCTGTTCTGTAGATACTTCATTTGTACTACCTTTCTAAATTCCACATGTCATAATGTTACATTTTAAATGTTTTTATAACTACAGGCTACATGCTGACATTTCGTAGCAAATTTGGGGAATGTTGCATTGTTAATTAATTGTTAGTTAATTGTTAATTAATTGTTAGCTAATCAAGCTTTTGCTGCTGCTGCTGCTGTCACTTCAGTCCTGTCTGACTCTGGGCAGCCCCATAGATGGCAGCCCACCAGGCTCCTCTGTCCCTGGGATTCTCCAGGCAAGAACACTGGAGTGGGTTGCCATTTCCTTCTCCAGTGCATTAAAGTGAAAAGTGAAAGTGAAGTTGCTCAGTGGTGTCTGACTCTTAGCGACCCCATGGACTTCAGCCTACCAGGCTCCTTCATCCATGGGACTTTCCAGGCAAGAGTACTGGAGTGGGGTGCCATTGCTTTCTCCATGAGAGAAGTCTAAAGATCTCAAATTTAGTAAGTTACTTAATTAGGAACAGATAATCCCGAATGAAAATAGAAGTCATGTGTATATATCAACAACTTAGCTTACCTAATAATAAGTTTGTAGTACCAGTAACAACAATTTTTCACTATTTTTGGAACATATAGTATGTGCCAGGCTCTGTGATAGATGCTATACATAAAATATTTCATAAGAATCTTAATATTTGATCTCAAATTTAGTAAGTTACTTAATTAGGAACAGATAATCCCGAATGAAAATAGAAGTCATGTGTATATATCAACAACTTAGCTTACCTAATAATAAGTTTGTAGTACCAGTAACAACAATTTTTCACTATTTTTGGAACATATAGTATGTGCCAGGCTCTGTGATAGATGCTATACATAAAATATTTCATAAGAATCTTAATATTCTGCATAGTAGGAGCTTTAATCCACATGCCACCAGTGAATAAATGAGGATGTTTAGAGGACAATAACCTGAGCTTACACAGTCAATAGTGGAGGCAGTGTTTAAAATCACATTTGTCTGCCTTCAAAGCTATATATAGTTCTTCCCATTGTACTAATCCATATTAGGATTATGAAACATAAAGTAAATTATAAGTAATTCTAATAGTGTTGATTCATGATTATGGATCACAGAACATTATGCAATTATTTTATAAAACAAAGAAACATGTTAAGATTATTAGTTTCTTATGATACCAGATGGGCTTCTCAGGTGGCGCTAGTGGTAAAGAACCTGCCTGCCAATGCAGGAGACATAAGACATGTGGGTTCGATCCCCAGGCTGGGAAGATCCCTTGGAGGAGGGCATGCAACCCACTCCAGTACTCTTGCCTGGAGACTCTCATGGAGAGAGGAGCCTGGTGGGCTACAGTCCACCAAAGAGTAAGACGTGACTTAAGTGACTTAGCAGACATCCTTGATACCAGACTGAAGAAGATATTTGAATGTCGACCAATAATAACATCAATAGAATTTGATGCCATTACTATTAGTTAAGACAGTAGTATTATTTATGTAAGAAAGAAAGCTTATGAAGAGCACATGACATTACACAACAGTCACAATAAAAGAGTAGTATAAATTGCTATAGTAAACTTCCCATTATCACTTATTTCTAAGTGGTTTCACTCTGAGGTTTTTAAAATTTTGCCATTATTTGCTTTGGACTCATTATACTTGGATAATAGGGTTTTAAGATAATTACTTATATATCATCATTTCCAAAGAGGTTAGCAAAATACTATGAACAGAGTTTTATGTAAACTGTTTCCAGCTTATCCTTATAGAGAAATATTCTGAAAACAGAAACTTCAGGAAGAAGGAACTTGAATTTCAGCATACATGAAAAAGGAAAACCAAGAAATGATGCAAGGCCTAAGGATATTAGAAAATAAATAATTGTCACATTAATTAAAAGAGAAAGTTTTCTCAGAGGTTTTGGTAGACCTGAAAGTGAAGAAGCCAATGATTATTGGAATGGCAAATGACAAATAAGAAAATACTTCGAGACGTAATGAAAGCAATATTGAAAAAAGTTCAGAATTATATTCATTTTTTTAATTCTTAACAAAGTGCTTGAGGGAAGACTGCATGATTTCCACTGTAAATTTTAAGAGCCATTTTAGAAAGACTGCCAAAGAAAATGTTCAAGAATGCTAAAATTTGTGAGGGTGGATGAATTTGGAGATTGGGATTGACATATATACACTGCTGCTGCTGCTGCTGCTAAGTCGCTTCAGTTGTGTTCGACTCTGTGCGACCCCATAGACAGCAGCCCACCAGGCTCCTCCATCCCTGGGATTCTCCAGGCAAGGACACTGGAGTGGGTTGCCATTGCCCTCTCCAATGCATGAAAGTGAAAAGTGAAAGTGAAGTTGCTAAGTCATGTCCGACTCTTAGTGACCCCATGGACTGCAGCCCACCAGGCTCCTCCATCCATGGGCTTTTCCAGGCAAGAGTACTGGAGTGGGGTGCCCTTGCCTTCTTCACATATATACACTACTATGTATAAAATAAATAACTAATGGTAACCTACTATATACTATAGGAAACTCTACTCAGTGCTCTGTTGTGACCTAACTGAGAAGAAAATCTGAATAAGCGGGGATATATATGTGTGTGTGTGTGTGTGTGTGTGTATGGCTGATTCACTTTGGTGTACAGCAGAAATTAACAACATTGTAATGCAACTATACACCAATAAAAATTAATTTGAAAAAGAGAAGAATGTTGATATTAGGGTCATTATCCTCTATGATAGCCATGTATATATATTCAGAAAATGTATACATAGATACTCCTAAACTCCACATATTATTTAAAACACTGTGGTGGCCTTGAGTTCTCTGGGAGCATTCTAGCTGTCTATAATGACACTATGATTGTTTGATTAAGCATATAAAGAACCCTTATGCCTTTTATATAAACAATAGCCTTTCCCCCCACCTTTATTGAGATATAGTTGGCATGTAACATTCTGTAAGTTTAAGGTGTTCAACATGATGATTTGATACACATTTGTATTGTGAAATTATCTCCATTTTAGAGAGCTTTGTATTTGACAAAGAAATAAGAAATTAAAACAAATTTTTTTTCTGAAGAATCATTGATCCATAAAATGTGACTGCAAAATTATGACACAGTCCATAAGCCCATAAGTAAATTATGTTTAATAGTTTGTCCTTATATATTAACTGGTCAGTTTGATGAGATTAAAATTAACCAAACTTGACTTCTATTTAATAATATATGTTTGGTCTGGGATTTGATTTTACTCTGCTTACATGCTAATAAGTAGCCTGCTACTCTGTCATACATGGTGTCAAAAGAAATGAGACCCTTGGGTCAGAAACAAAAGACTTCATTACTTGTGTCACATTTTTATTCTATCTCCTCTATAGGCTTTTTTAGTATACCTTTTTGTATTATTTTTGATGCTTACTCAACTTAAGGATATCAGTTCAGTTCAGTTGGTCAGTTGTGTCTGACTCTTTGTGACCCCATGAACCGCAGCACGCCAGGCCTCCCTGTCTATCACCAATTCCTGGAGTTCACCAAAACTTATGTCCATTGAGTCGGTGATGTCATCCAACCATCTCATCCTCTGTCGTCCCCTTCTCCTTCTGCCCTCAATCTTTCCCAGCATCAAGGTCTTTCAAATGAGTCAGCTCTTTGCATCAGGTGGCCAAAGTGTTGGAGTTTTAGCTTCAACATCAGTCCAGCCAATGAACACCCAGGACTGATCTTTAGGATGGACTAGTTGGATCTCTTTGCAGTCCAAGGGACTTTCAAAAGTCTTCTCCAACACCATAGTTCAGAAGCATCAGTTCTTTGGTGCTCAGCTTTCTTTATAGTCCAACTCTCACATCCATACATGACTACTGGAAAAACCATAGCCTTGACTACACAGACCTCTGTTGACAAAATAATGTCTCTGCTTTTTAATATGCTGTCTAGGTTGGTCATAACTTTCCTTCAAAGGAATAAGTGTCTTTGAATTTCATGGCTGCAGTCACCATCTGCAGTGATTTAGGTGACCCCCAAAATAAAGTCAGCCACTGTTGCCACTGTTTCCCCATCTATTTGTCATGAAGTGATGGGACCAGATGCCATGATCTTAGCTTTCTGAATGTTGAGCTTTAAGCCAACTTTTTCACTCTCTTCTTTCACTTTCATCAAGAGGCTCTTTTGTTCTTCTTCACTTTTTGCCATAAGAGTGATGTCATCTGCATATCTGAGGTGATTGATATTTCTCCTGGCAATCTTGANGATGCCATGATCTTAGTTTTCTGAATGTTGAGCTTTAAGCCAACTTTTTCACTCTCTTCTTTCACTTTCATCAAGAGGCTCTTTTGTTCTTCTTCACTTTCTGCCATAAGAGTGATGTCATCTGCATATCTGAGGTGATTGATATTTCTCCTGGCAATCTTGATTCCAGCTTGTGCTTCTTCCAGCCCAGCGTTTCTCATGATGTACTCTGAATATAAGTTAAATAAGCAGGGTGACAATATACAGCCTTGACGTACTCCTTTTCCTATTTGGAACCAGTCTGCTGTTCCATGTCCAGTTCTAACTGTTGCTTTCTGACCTGCATACAGATTTCTTAAGAGGCAGGTCAGGTGGTCTGGTATTCCCATCTCTTTCAGAATTTTCCACAGTTTATTGTGATCCATCCAGTCAAAGGCTTTGGCATGGTCAATAAAACAGAAATAGATGTTTTTCTGGAACTCTCTTGCTTTTTCCATAATCTAGGGGATGTTGGCAAATTGATCTCTGGTTCCTGTGCCTTTTCTACATCCAGCTTGAACATCTGGAAGTTCACGATTCATGTATTGCTGAAGCCTGGCTTGGAGAATTTTGAGCATTACTTTACTAGCGTGTGCAATGAGTGCAATTGTGCGGTAGTTTGGGCATTCTTTGGCATTGCCGTTCTTTGGGATTGGAATGAAAACTGACCTTTTCCAGTCCTATGGCCACTGCTGAATATCTTCAGATAATTCAGTGCATATTATCTGTAAATTTATTTTAAGGGATACTAACCTACAGGGCTGAAATTGCCTCTATTGGTTATTCCTTTGAGGTAAGAAGTTAATCCTAGAAGAAGTGCCTAGTTAAATATGGCTTTGAGTTTTAAAAGTAGTGATGGATATCTAAAAATAAGACTCAGAGCTGCCTATCACTTACATGTACCATCTTCCAAACTCGGAATTTGGGACATTGCAGTAGTAGTGTCTAATCAGTCAGGTAGGGGCATGAAAAGTAGTCAAGACTTGAAAAAGGAGTATAAAAATGGGTTAGAAAAATATCTCCATATGGTCCAATGCCAACTGTGTCCACTATATATATATATACATATATATATACACATATATACATATATATATATATAGGCCAATTCTGAAACTAATGTTTATTAGATGGGGCATTTCAAGGAACCAGCATACACATAGATACCCAACAGTTAGTTTTGTTTTCCATAAGCTGTAAATTTTTCTCTCAGTCTTTCCCCTTACACTTGCTTCATGCATCAGTATTCTTTTCTCTTCATGCCTGAGATTCCCCAGGACGTAACTTTGGCCACAATTGGCAAAAATCAAAACATTCAAAAATACCCGCGTTAATCATCACAATGCAAGCTACTTTTTGGCTGTATCTCTAAAGGTCACATCATGCTTTGTGTTTTCTCCAACATGACATGGCATGACAGAACAAAGTAGTTATCTTTTGTACTTGTCAGCATTGTTATATCAACTTCAAATGATGAAATGCTTCTGAGTACGCTGTTGCTTTTTTCCTTTGGGGGCTTACACTGATTTCTTTAAAGTATTATCTGCATCAAATAAATGATTCATTTATTATCCCTGACACCTGAATTTGCTAAAGAAAAAAGTATTGAGACATCATTTCAAAACTGCATTTGGATGCTACTTACCTTTGAAGTCGTAAAAAAGCAGTTCATTTGGACTTTGTCTTTCAGTTACCATTTTTCCTTAGCATCTGTGTTTTGCAGTAGGAGAAGAAGTCATACTATCACTGGAGGTTATCAGGACAAAGTTTAGACTGTCAGGGAAATAAATGTTAATATTCAATTGAATGGTTTTTATGAAAAACTTGAGTCAAAATTGTATTTTGATTCCGTAACTATAAGATGACATACCCTGCATTAGTTAGTGTAATACCAGCTGATAGAACACAAAACCCTTATGTAACAGCAGCTTAATTCAATGGGTTTTATTTCCCATTGCTTAACAATTCAGTGAAGATGCTTCTGGTTAAACTTCTGCATAGGGTCTCGCCATCGTCTTATGTTTCTCCATTTAGCCTGGTGGATTTCTGCAGCCAAATGGGGGAAAATAGAATGGAAGGTTGCATGTGGGACGTCTCTATGAGCCAAAACTGAAGGTGGCATACACTATTTTTGTCCATATTCTCTTGGCTAGAATTTAGTTCATTGACATACCCAACTCTGAGGGAAGTATGTTCATGCTGTGTGCTTGGAAGTGGCTTTGGTAAACAGCCAGTGGTCTCTGCTCTAGGAAACTTAATTAGGGAGATTCTCTGTTATGGTGAAGAGAGATGTAAATTCGAGGTTGGTCAGCCTTAAGATAAAATGTAGCTCAGTCAGTTTTAAGTTATGTAACCCTGGGAAAATTACTAGTCTTTCATTTTCCAGAATACACAGAATCACAGAGTAGGAAAATAACACCTACTGCACAGGACTGTTAAAAAATTAAATGATGTAATGTGTGTAAAGTGCCTAGCACAATGCAAGGAATATTAGAAACACTTGGAAATGATAGTCTTAATTTTTATTAATTTATACAATTTATTCTCTGATGATCTATAATAAATCTGATTTCATCAAACATTAGCTTGGTTCAATACCAAAGTGAATCTTAAGGAGGACTTAATTTATGTATAAGCCATAGCAGTTCAGAAAATTGTGCTTTTTAAGCAGCTGTCCAATGCAAATGGATACCTAAATATTTATTCAGTAGGCCTAATTTTCGGGGCAGATAGGACACAAGCTTAACATGTACTTTGGTTTTCTTTTCAGGCAGTAGATGCTGATTTTGAAGTGTGCTTCTTGGCTGAATTTATTAAGGAAAGAAATTATAAACCTTTAGGGAGTTAGAGGGGAAGCCCCTGGTGGCTCATCTTGTAAAGAATCTGCTTACAATGCAGGAGTGTGAGTGTGATAGTAGCGCAGTAGTGTCCAACTGTTTGTGACCCCAAGGACTACAGATCCCATGGAATTCTCCAGGCCAGAATACCGGAGTTGATAGCCATTCCCTTCTCCAGGGGATCTTCCTAACCCAGGGATAGAATCCAGCTCTCCCACATTGCAGGTGGGTTGCAATGCACGAGACCGAGGTTCAGTCCCTGGGTTGGGAAGATTCCCTGCTGCTGCTGCTGCTAAGTCACTTCAGTCGTGTCCGACTCTGTGTGACCCCATAGATGGCAGCCCACCAGGCTCCCCCATCCCTGGGATTCTCCAGGCAAGAATACTGGAGTGGGTTGCCATTTCCTTCTCCAATGCATGAAAGAGAAAAGTGAAAGTGAAGTCGCTCAGTCTGTCCGACTGTTAGCGACCCATGGACTGCAGCCCACCAGGCTACTCTGTCCATGGGATTTTCCAGGCAAGAGTACTGGGGTGGGGTGCCATTGCCTTCCCCGGGGAAGATTTCCTGGAGAAGAGAATGGCAAGCCACTCCAGAATTCTTGCCTGGAGAGGTCCATGGACAGAGGAGCCTGGTGGGCTATAGTCCATGGTGTAGCAAAGAGTCAGACACAACTGAGTGACTAAGCACACACACACACAGGATGGTTAGAAGAGTAAAATTATCCATGGTCAGTCCATTTGGGCTGCTATAACAGAATATCACAGGCTGAATGGTTTAAACAACAGATGTTTATTTCTCTTAGTCTAGAGGCTGGAGAGTCCAGGTGCAAGGTGCCAGCAGATTTTGTGTCTGCTGAGAGCCCACTTACTTGTTCATAGATGGCCATCTTCCCATGTGTCTTCACATGGCAGAAGCGGGGCAGGGTAGGATGCTCTCTGGAGTCTCTTTCATAAGGGCATTAATCCTACGTGAGGATTTCACCCTCATGACAAAATCATCACCTCTCTGAGGATCTATCATAATGCTGGGAGTTAGATTTCTATCTACACAACACAAACATACAGTCTGTATGTAAGTGTGTATATATGAGTATCTGTATCTACATTCATATCTATCTGTATATCTGTCTGTCTGTCTAAAAAGATATCATTTCTTTAACGTCTATCCTATGGTAATGTATCTCATAATTTTACTATTTTTATATCTTGGTTATTCAAATCACTTAAAATCAAAATCTAATATAATTATTGTTATACATTCATAAAGAATAAAATGTGCTACATACTTTAATGTTATGGGACTTACAGTGTAAATAATCCATGAGAATCAACTTTTACAAAGAGTACAGCTTTTCTTTAACAGAAATAACATGATTAACATGCTACTTTTTCTTATACATAAAAGAAACTAGAGGAGAAAAAATCATATTAAAACTAAACATGAAAATATAAAATTATGCTTTCAAAAACAGAATCAAAATTCATATTTCTGTTCAACTTTCAGAGACCCAGATTCTTGACCACATATAATTTTAGATCATTCAGTTATAGTTTGGTATTTTAAAGACTTTATTCTTTATCTTGATTCATAAAATGATTTGTTAAGTTTCTCTAAGCATTGAAACGTAATGACATCTTGTCATCACTAAGTCTTCTGTGAAGAACAAACAGGACTGAACTTAATCTTTTCATTGCACTGGGCAGTGAATGTCAGGGTTTGAGGAGAGTGATTTTGTCATCTGTAGACCAGAGCAAATATTTCAAGGCAAATATGGTTTCCAGTGTAAAGTCTTATCCTTGTTACTTGCATACTAAATCCCAAATCCCCAATAGATCTTATTTTCTGTGATTGTCAAAAAAGTACGTGATTGTGAATTTTTCTTCACTTTCATTGCAGTTCTGTTTTTTCCCTGAATTTGTTAGTTAGCTATCAAACTGGTTTGACTTAAGCTGTATCTTAAGTAATTTCTGCCTAATCAGTTGATGAGTATTTATTTAGTTTGGGTATGACCTTGTCTAGCGCATCATCAGTCCACATTCAAATTCAGTTATACATTTTGCACGTCTTAACTTCATGCCAGCAATTAGACAAATCACGCATCCCAAGGATGTCAAGCTAAGTCAACATAGAGGATTAGCGGGAAGGGTTTTTTAGTGCTAGAACTGACTTTGACCGGTAAAGGAGAATCTATTCATGCTTCTTTTGTCTACTTTGTATTATTAAATGTGTGACTGTGCATCTCTGTCTTCTGTAGTTGAAGATACTGCAGCTGGTATTATGTGCTGTGTAAAAGTGTGTCTACAAAGACAGTATTGTACCAAATGGTTCTCACAGAGCACAGAATAAAGTTACCCTCTTCATAATGTCTGGCGATGTTATTTTCAAGGTCTGTTTATGAGTTTCCTCCCCCTTTTCTCATCCAAATAGAATTAGCCTTTCAGGAAGGACAAAATTAGAGTAATTCTTCAGTATATTTCAGGTATATTCCCAGGACTTTTTAGCCTACTGGACAGTTTCTCAGATTCAAAGATGCTTTCTTAAACTTACTGTTTTTCCTCTTTTACTTCCACTTCCCCTGAAAGCAAACACATAGCATTACACGAAGAATGAACGAACTCTCCCAGCTCTGTAGATGGATTGAATATGTTTTTGTAATTTTTTTCTGACTTCCTGGTTCAGGGTTTGCTATTCATTGGCAAGCAAATACTTTGTCCAGCAAGGGCAGACATTACAGACCTCCTAGATGTGTCTGTGTTGCATGACAAAAGCGATTGCCTCCTCCCTCATCCACCAATGAATATATTTTCTTATTGTTCCCTAGAAAGAAACTGGGGAGTCAACAAAATGAAAACAAATATTCAATTAAATTCTAGGACCACTTTCGTAATATCTCTGTAGTAGTCATTTATATGTTAATATTTTACAGTGACTAATTTAATAGACAGATGATAGTTCATATTACAGTATGAGAGTGGGGCATTTCCTTGGGCCAATGATTATCTACCCAGTTTTCAATTAGAGAAGACTGCCAATTATCTGGAGTGGTTTTTATTTTAATTACTGGGTGATTAGGATAGCCAGGTAACCAGCCCAGAGGAAGGAGAACTGAACTGTGTGTGTGAATCCTTATTTTGCACACCCATAAGATAAATACAAGCTATGCAAAGAAACTTTCAATGAAATGGTAGATAATTTATCTGAGGCTGTCCGTATTCTTTTACCCATTTGATCACTAAAAAGTGAGTTTAAAATGCTAAACTAGCTGTCTGTGAACTAGACATTGCTTTTCTCTAAGGAAAAATACATTCAGAGGAAAGGTATTATTTGTTAGCAATCTGTTCAATGTTTTATGTTTAACATGTTTTGATATGGTATTTATCTCTTTCAGAGAAGTCACTTATAGAGTGATCTTTGCCCCCTGAAGTATGCCTGAGACTTGAGACAGAAAGATAGCATGAACAAATCCCTGATTTTCTGGTCTTGTCTATAACTTCAGATTTTTCACTCAAGTTCTTTTTCTAAATCTCCAGCTATCCTCTGAATATTTCTAGTTAAGTGTTCCCCATTCATGTTAACTTCAACAAATATTCAAACCAATACTAAACAAGGTTTGTTCTCAGGCTTCTGTGTTCTTGTGTCTGCCAAAGAAACTACTGCTTTNCCAGCTATCCTCTGAATATTTCTAGTTAAGTGTTCCCCATTCATGTTAACTTCAACAAATATTCAAACCAATACTAAACAAGGTTTGTTCTCAGGCTTCTGTGTTCTTGTGTCTGCCAAAGAAACTACTGCTTTAACATTCCTTCAGACAAGAATGGTTATAGTAATTGATTCTACGCTGTCATCTTCCTTTTTTTGTCCATCATTCTTTGAAAAGTTTCTTAGGCCAGTATCTTTATCTCTTTTTGGACCATCGTTCCTATCCAGACTTTCATAGGCTCACAGCTAAAGAACCACAGTAGCCTATACTGAGAAAATATTCTCATTTCTCTGAATAACCCTTTGAATAGCAAACATTGGGTTTTTATACAATTACTTTACTTAAAAATATTTCATTGACTATTTAATCAAGTAAGGAATATATATATTTTCCTGCTTCAGTTTCAAAGCCTTCAATAATTTGTTACTACATAACTGATGGAAAAGGAAGGGCCAGTTTGCTGCTGCTGCTGATGCTAAGTCACTTCAGTCGTGTCCGACTCTGTGCAACCCCAGAGACGGCAGCCCACCAGGCTCCCCTGTCCCTGGGATTTTCCAGGCAAGAACACTGAAGTGGGTTGCCATTTCCTTCTCCAATGCATGAAAGTGAAAAGTGAAAGTGAAGTCGCTCAGTCGTGTCTGACCCTCAGCAACCCCGTGGACTGCAGCCTACCAGGCTCCTCCATCCATGGGATTTTCCAGGCAGAAGTACTGAAGTGGGGTACCACTGCCTTCTCCAAAGGACCAGTTTGGTGATACCAAATTACTGAAAGGGACTGATTTAAGTTAATGAATGGATTAAAATTTGAGTTAGAGTCCAAGAATTCCCCATTTAGATTTACTCTTATTTTATTTTGTTAAAAAAGATTTAAAATAAAAGGCAGTATTCAAACAGATGTTCCTGATATATTTAATTTTAAAAAGAAAAAGTATTGTGATCTGAAAAAAAGTGAAAATGCTGAGTATAGAATTTAAGCAAATTAGGGAAACCATCTTAGTAGGTGGTTTAAGCCATATTATTTTTTCAAATTAAATATAAAGTCAGCATGGAGATGCTAATCATTGAGATAGGTAAATTGTGTAAGGATTGGGAAAATGAAATCTATATTTTAAAATATAAAATACTTCTTTACCTGCATTAAAATATATATATACATTATCAAGGTTACATGAGAACAAAATTTTATCTAGTAGTCTCCTATTATAGTATATGCATTGGAAAGACTTGAAAAAATAATTATTGTGAGCTATGAAAAATGAGAATTGCTCAGTCGTGTCTGACTCTTTGCAATCCCATGGACTATCGCCTACCAGGCTCCTCTGTCTATGGGGATTCTCCAGGTAAGAATACTGGAGTGTATTGGCATGCCCTCCTCCTGGGGATCTTCCCAACCTGGATCTCCCACATTGCAGGCAGGTTCTTTACCCTTTGAGCCACAAGGGAAGCCCATTGTGAACTATAGTTCATAAAAATTTGTGGTTGACATGTACCTCTGTTATATATATGCAAGTGAACGTTTATCAGGGAATGGTTTGTTGATACTTTTACCAATTAGCAAAGAAAATATTTGCAAGTAGTGGCATGGTCCCTTCAAAATCCAAGAATAACTCCAGTTGACTGAGTTTGTGTGTCTATGTACACATACGTGCTGACATGCAGAGTATAACATACATGGTGTACCTATTTTTTGATCAGGTGCACTGGCAACTACGGAGAAGGCGATGGCACCCCACTCCAGTACTCTTGCCTGAAAACGTCCATGGACGGAGGAGCCTTGTAGGCTGCAGTCCTTGGGGTCGCTAAGAGTCGGACACGACTGAGCGACTTCACTTTC
Source organism: Oreotragus oreotragus (assembly GCA_006410675.1). Classification (NCBI taxonomy): domain Eukaryota; kingdom Metazoa; phylum Chordata; class Mammalia; order Artiodactyla; family Bovidae; genus Oreotragus; species Oreotragus oreotragus. The sequence continues at coordinate 278,855 of SJYX01006425.1, forward strand.
ACTTTTCACTTTCATGCATTGGAGAAGGACATGGCAACCCACTCCAGTGTTCTTGCCTGGAGAATCCCAGGGACAGGGGAGCCTGGTGGGCTGCTGTCTCTGGGGTTGCACAGAGTCGGACACGACTGAAGTGACTTAGCGACTGGCGACTAAGAATATTGATTCTCTCCCATTTTTAGAATTGCCTTCCATTTCCGGTTCTGTTCAAAAATTTTTCACCCATCCTAAAATGCTTAAAGTGAAATAACATGTTCATCAGTTTTGTGCATGTGTATTTAATACTTTCCATATCCCTATTATAGGCATTAGAATCTCATGTTCCAAGACATGTTTCTGTATTCATAGAAACTTAACTTTTTTTTTTTTTTTTTTTTACTATATTCACTGTTTAAAGTGTAATTGTAAGTCATATAATTGTCAAAACATAACTTAAATCTCTGGTTGTTATTTTTATGAAGGGAATCAGCAAAATAAGAAAACAAAGTCCTGTGTAAGTTAATAAACAAAATAAATAGTAATACATATTGCACGGTTACATTTGCAAGTCATATGCTTAACAGGTAAAAGCACAGTCCTAACAATCCAATTATGCACATATGTGACACTCATCTATGTAATTTAAGGGATCTTGATTTTGTAGGCAAGATAATGTATTCTGGAGCTGGTCTTTCCTGAAGGCTGTAATTATGTGCCGGGGTTAATTTTAGGGATCAGTGGGCCTCTCTCAGGTGCTGTCAGGTGAAGCACATGATCAGGCAGGTAGCTTTCTATCACGAGCATTGATTAACTTAAAAGTGTATATCCAGCATGAAAACAGTACATTTGTCAAGAACATCTGGTAGACCAAATAGTTTGAGACAGATACCATGTGCCTTTAAATAGCTGCTAGTAGGGTTGAAAAATGCCAACTAGTAGGTGTACAATGTAAGACAATTTCTTCTGTTTAGGGCTTCCCTGGTGGCTCAGACGGTAAAGAATCTGCAACGCAGGAGACCATGGTTCGATTCTATGGACAGGGCGGCCTGGTGGGCTACAGCCCATGGGGTCACAAAGAGTTGAACACGGTTGAGCAACTGACACAATTTAAGGCAGTTTCTTTTTTCCCCTTGAGGAACAACGGGTGCTAAAACTTACCAAGTTTAAACTACTCTGACACAACTAAGTGGTTACCACTCATGGAACCTCTTTCCAACCCTGATTAATGCTGCACAGAGGAAAGGCACATGGATGAGGAGATGGGGATTTTCTTAACAGTTTTCACGTAAAAACAACACTGTTCCTTTTCTATTTCAGTATGGTTTTAATGTGGAAAAAGTAGGCCTGACCAACATAATAATGTAAATAAGCATCCGAATAAGTAACTGAAGAAATTAGGTTAATCATTTACCATGGTTGAGATTATATCTAAAGTACAGTCTGAAATACATTATTTCCCACAGTCCTTTCCATTTTTAATTATTTTTAAAAATTAATCCAAAGTTAATTGTAATTAATTTTTAATTTCATTAATTTCAACATTCAGCCTCCAATAAAACAAGAAAAAAACTAAGATTTGCAAGGAGAAAAAATAGTAATACTTTTATTAATCACTGCTTGGATTTTGTTACAGTTTGGGTCAATTTTGAATATTTTAAATATATATCCTGCTTGAATAATATTAAGAGAAAAACACATATTGTTATAACTGAATAACTTGAGCATATTTACACCCTGAGCTCTCCTAAAATGTCTTTACTACAGGAAAACATAAAATAAATATAAAAGAAAAACTAAAAGGACTGTTCGACTTTCGAAATTCTATGTTAACTGAAATTAATAATTTTTAAAGCCAAATTTTTTCTAACTTTGCTGAAAATAATCTCTCTGAAAGAGCAAAATTTGATTACACTTTATCCAGGTGGTGCTAGTTTCTGCCTACCAGTGCAGGAAACGTGAGAGAAGTGGGTTTGTTCTCTGACTGAGGAAGATCCGTCGGAGGAGGGCATGGCAACTCACTTCCAGTATTCTTGCCTGGACAATCCCATGGACAGAGGAGCCTGTCAGGCTACGGTCCATGGAGTCTCAGAGAGTTGGAGATGACTGAATGACTAACACTTAGTTACTTACCAGCCTCTAGTTGCAAGAAGTCTGGTTGGTCATTTGACAAGTTAGAAGAAGTATAGCTTTTGACATAAGCTGCAAACGGGTAGGGATGTAACCCATGCATCCAAGTGTCACAGGAGGTTGTAAGACCTCTTAAGTTGTGAGCGAGGAGACGGAAAGAAGACTTCATCCCTTTTGTCTACAGAGGCAACATGACTCAAGCTAGTTATGTTACTTCTCGGAATTTCTTTTTTCCTCTTCTGTGAAAGAGGCATTAATTAAGTGATGTCTCTGTTCTCTCCAGACAAAACTTTTAAAGCTCTCATTCTTAATATTCTCTTCACATGTGTGTAAAATTGAAAAAAAAATCGTATTTTTAATAATCGATTAAAGCTGCAAATAGAACTGCATTTTAGCCAATTTTCTCTATTACATATTAAAATTTTGAAAAAGTAGAGGAGGTAAATCATATGGAAAAATATGATTGTGTATACATGCTTAGTCATTCAGTCGTGTCTAACTCTTTGAAACCTCATGGACTGTAGCCCGCCTGACTTCTCTGTCCAGGAGATTTTCCAAGCAAGAATACTGGAAAGTGAAAGTGAAAGTGAAGTCCCTCAGTCCTGTCCGACTCTTTGAGACCCCATGGACTGTAGCCTACCAGGCGTCTCCATCCGTGGGATTCTCCAGGCAAGAATACTGGAGTGGGTTACCATTTCCTTATCCGGGGATCTTCCTGACCCAGGGATCGGGGTTGCCATTTCCTACTCCAACAATATGATAATTTTATCATAATTATTTCACTGTTGAGTACCATCCTTTATTAAAAATTAGCTTTATTAAACTATACCTTTTTTCCTAGTCTCATGACTAGAAGGAGATTTGTCTTAATAATTTTTTTGGGATTCTCCAGGCAAGAATACTGGAGTGGGTTACCATTTCCTTATCCGGGGATCTTCCTGACCCAGGGATCGGGGTTGCCATTTCCTACTCCAACAATATGATAATTTTATCATAATTATTTCACTGTTGAGTACCATCCTTTATTAAAAATTAGCTTTATTAAACTATACCTTTTTTCCTAGTCTCATGACTAGAAGGAGATTTGTCTTAATAATTTTTAACTTTACTGAGGAATAATTGACAAATATATATAAATATATAATTGTATATATATATTTAAATTATACAGTGTGGTTATTTGATATACATATACATTGTATAATGATTACAGAAATCAAGTTAATTAGTACATCCATACCCCACATAGCTAATGTAGATGGCGTGTGTGTGTGTGCATGTGTGTGTGGTGACAGTGCTTAAGTTTCATTCTCAGTAAATTTCAATTTACAGTACTGACTGTAGTCACTGTGCTGAACGTTAGAGCCTTAGAACTTACCTTTATGACACTTGAAAGTTTGTACCCTTTGACTGATAACACTCTATTTCCCCAACTACCAAACCCTTGTCAACTACCATTCTTTTTTTTTTTTTCCATTCTGATTCCATATATAAGTGATATAATACAATATTTGTCTTTCTTTATCTGGCTAATTTCAGTTAGCGTAATTCCTTCCACATTTCCTATGCTATTGTGAATGGCAAGATTTTCTTCTTTTTTTTATGGGTGAATAATTTTCCATTGGGTGTATATCTGTGTGTGTGTGTGTGAGTCTGTATGTGTGTGTGTGTGTAAATTTCCCCCATCTGTTCACCCATTGAACAACATTTAGATTGTTTCCATATCTTGGCTACTGTAAAAGATGCTGTAGTGGCCATTGGCTTGCACATGTCTCTGAGATACTGATTTCAGTTCCCTTGGATATACACTCAGGGTTGGTCTTACTGGATAATATGTTCAGTTATAAATTTTTTTGAGGAACTGCCTTACTATTTTCTTTAATGGCTGTAACATATTACATTTTCACCTCAACAATTTATAAAGCTTCCCCTTTTCCACAGCATCACCTGCATTTCCATCATCTCTCGTCTTTTTGATGACAGCCACCCTAACAGGTGGGAAGTGAGATATGCTGCACAGAGGAAAGGCACATGGATGAGGAGATGGGGATTTTCTTAACAGTTTTCACGTAAAAACAACACTGTTCCTTTTCTATTTCAGTATGGTTTTAATGTGGAAAAAGTAGGCCTGACCAACATAATAATGTAAATAAGCATCCGAATAAGTAACTGAAGAAATTAGGTTAATCATTTACCATGGTTGAGATTATATCTAAAGTACAGTCTGAAATACATTATTTCCCACAGTCCTTTCCATTTTTAATTATTTTTAAAAATTAATCCAAAGTTAATTGTAATTAATTTTTAATTTCATTAATTTCAACATTCAGCCTCCAATAAAACAAGAAAAAAACTAAGATTTGCAAGGAGAAAAAATAGTAATACTTTTATTAATCACTGCTTGGATTTTGTTACAGTTTGGGTCAATTTTGAATATTTTAAATATATATCCTGCTTGAATAATATTAAGAGAAAAACACATATTGTTATAACTGAATAACTTGAGCATATTTACACCCTGGGCTCTCCTAAAATGTCTTTACTACAGGAAAGCATAAAATAAATATAAAAGAAAAACTAAAAGGACTGTTCGACTTTCGAAATTCTATGTTAACTGAAATTAATAATTTTTAAAGCCAAATTTTTTCTAACTTTGCTGAAAATAATCTCTCTGAAAGAGCAAAATTTGATTACACTTTATCCAGGTGGTGCTAGTTTCTGCCTACCAGTGCAGGAAACGTGAGAGAAGTGGGTTTGTTCTCTGACTGAGGAAGATCCGTCGGAGGAGGGCATGGCAACTCACTTCCAGTATTCTTGCCTGGACAATCCCATGGACAGAGGAGCCTGTCAGGCTACGGTCCATGGAGTCTCAGAGAGTTGGAGATGACTGAATGACTAACACTTAGTTACTTACCAGCCTCTAGTTGCAAGAAGTCTGGTTGGTCATTTGACAAGTTAGAAGAAGTATAGCTTTTGACATAAGCTGCAAACGGGTAGGGATGTAACCCATGCATCCAAGTGTCACAGGAGGTTGTAAGACCTCTAAGTTGTGAGCGAGGAGACGGAAAGAAGACTTCATCCCTTTTGTCTACAGAGGCAACATGACTCAAGCTAGTTATGTTACTTCTCGGAATTTCTTTTTTCCTCTTCTGTGAAAGAGGCATTAATTAAGTGATGTCTCTGTTCTCTCCAGACAAAACTTTTAAAGCTCTCATTCTTAATATTCTCTTCACATGTGTGTAAAATTGAAAAAAAAATCGTATTTTTAATAATCGATTAAAGCTGCAAATAGAACTGCATTTTAGCCAATTTTCTCTATTACATATTAAAATTTTGAAAAAGTAGAGGAGGTAAATCATATGGAAAAATATGATTGTGTATACATGCTTAGTCATTCAGTCGTGTCTAACTCTTTGAAACCTCATGGACTGTAGCCCGCCTGACTTCTCTGTCCAGGAGATTTTCCAAGCAAGAATACTGGAAAGTGAAAGTGAAAGTGAAGTCCCTCAGTCCTGTGCGACTCTTTGAGACCCCATGGACTGTAGCCTACCAGGCGTCTCCATCCATGGGATTCTCCAGGCAAGAATACTGGAGTGGGTTACCATTTCCTTATCCGGGGATCTTCCTGACCCAGGGATCGGGGTTGCCATTTCCTACTCCAACAATATGATAATTTTATCATAATTATTTCACTGTTGAGTACCATCCTTTATTTAAAATTAGCTTTATTAAACTATACCTTTTTTCCTAGTCTCATGACTAGAAGGAGATTTGTCTTAATAATTTTTTAACTTTACTGAGGAATAATTGACAAATATATATAAATATATAATTGTATATATATATTTAAATTATACAGTGTGGTTATTTGATATACATATACATTGTATAATGATTACAGAAATCAAGTTAATTAGTACATCCATACCCCACATAGCTAATGTAGATGGCGTGTGTGTGTGTGCATGTGTGTGTGGCGACAGTGCTTAAGTTTCATTCTCAGTAAATTTCAATTTACAGTACTGACTGTAGTCACTGTGCTGAACGTTAGAGCCTTAGAACTTACCTTTATGACACTTGAAAGTTTGTACCCTTTGACTGATAACACTCTATTTCCCCAACTACCAAACCCTTGTCAACTACCATTCTTTTTTTTTTTTTCCATTCTGATTCCATATATAAGTGATATAATACAATATTTGTCTTTCTTTATCTGGCTAATTTCAGTTAGCGTAATTCCTTCCACATTTCCTATGCTATTGTGAATGGCAAGATTTTCTTCTTTTTTTTATGGGTGAATAATTTTCCATTGGGTGTATATCTGTGTGTGTGTGTGTGAGTCTGTATGTGTGTGTGTGTGTAAATTTCCCCCATCTGTTCACCCATTGAACAACATTTAGATTGTTTCCATATCTTGGCTACTGTAAAAGATGCTGTAGTGGCCATTGGCTTGCACATGTCTCTGAGATACTGATTTCAGTTCCCTTGGATATACACTCAGGGTTGGTCTTACTGGATAATATGTTCAGTTATAAATTTTTTTGAGGAACTGCCTTACTATTTTCTTTAATGGCTGTAACATATTACATTTTCACCTCAACAATTTATAAAGCTTCCCCTTTTCCACAGCATCACCTGCATTTCCATCATCTCTCGTCTTTTTGATGACAGCCACCCTAACAGGTGGGAAGTGAGAGTTCATTGTGTTTTGATTCGCATTTCCCTGTTGATTAGTGAGCATGTCATTTGGTTCATTTGCCCATTTTCAATTGAATTATTCACTTTTTTGTTTTTTAGTTGTATGAATTATTTATATATTTCAGATATTAACCCCTTAGTAGATTTATGGTTGTGAATATTTTCTCATATTCTGTGGATTGTCTTTTCAATTTATCCATTGTTTCCTTTACTGTGCAGAATTTATGTAGTTTAAGGAGTCTCACTTCCAATACCAATTTTTTGGACTTTTCCTCTATGTTTTTTGTATTTATTTTCCTATGTGTTTTATATTTAAGTTCTTAATCTCTTAATCCATTTTGAGTTAATTTTTGTGAGTTGTGTAACACATAGTTTCAGTTTTATTCTTTTGATTGTGGATGTCCAGTTTTCCTAACATCGTTTACTGAAGAAACTGTCCTTTTCCCATTGTGTGTACTTGGCACCCTTGTCAAAAATTAATTGACCACATATACAGGAGTTTGGCTTCCCTGGTGGGTCAGATGGTAAAGCGTCTGCCTGCAATGCAGGAGACCTGGGTTAGATCCCTGGGTCAGGAAGATCCCCTGGAGAAGGAAATGGCAACCCACTTGAGTACTCTTGCCTGGAAAATTCCATGGATGGAGGAGCCTGGTGGGCTACAGTCCATGGGGTCACAAAGAGTCGAACATGACTGAGTGACTTCACTTTCACTTACAAGAGTTTATGTTTGGGGCCTCTGTTCTGTTCCACTGGTCTATATGCCTGTTTTTATGTCAGTACCATACTTCCATGATCACTATAGCTTTGTAATATAGTTTGAAGTTAGGTAGTGTGATACCTTCAGCTTTGTTCTTATTTCTCAAGATTGCTTTTGCTATATGGGGTATTTTTTGGTTTCATACAAAATATGGGATAATTTACAAAATTTGTGAAAAATGCAGTTAGATATTTGATTGGGATTACACTGAATCTGTAGATCACTTTAGGTAGTATGGACATTTTCACAGTATTAATTCTTCCAGTCCAAGAACATGACATATCTTTCCATTTGTTTGTGCTTTCTTCAATCTCTCATCAGTGCCTTATATTTTTCAGTGTACAGGTCTTAAACCTTCTTGGTTAAATTTATTCCTAAGATTTATTTTATATGCTATTGCAAAAGGGATTGCTTTCTTAATTTCTCTTTCAGATAGTTTGTTACTAGTGTATAGAAACACACATTGTTTTTGTATATTGATTTTATATCTTACAACTTTATTTTTTATTAGTTCTAACAGTTTTTTGAAATCATTAGGGTTTTCTAGATAGGATATATCATTTGTAAATAATGACAATTTTACTTCTTTTTTCCCAATTTGGATACCTTTTATCACTTTTTTTGCCCGATTACTCTCTCTAGCTGAGGCTTCCAGTATAATATTGAGTGCAGTTGTCAGAGTAGGCACTCTTGTCTTGTTCCCAGTTTCAAAGGAAAAGTTTTCAGCCTCTCACCACTGAATGTGATATTAGCTTTGCATCTGCCATATATTCCATTTATTGCATTGAAGTACTTTCCTTTAAAGTCAGGTTTAGAGGTTTTTTAATTATGAGAAATGTTGTGATTTATAAAATGCTTTTTCTGCATCTATTGAGATATTCCAGTGATTTTTTTCTTGAATTCTATTAATGTGGCATATCAAATGTATTGATTGCATATGTAGAATGATCCTTCCATCCCAGGGGTAAATCTCACTTGATCATGATGGATGAGTCTTTTAATGTAGTGTTGAGTTCAGTTTGCTCATATTTGGTTGATAATATTTTAAATCAATATTCATCAGAGATATTGGTCTGCAGTTTTCTTATGGTGTCCCCTGGCTTTATTATCAGCATGATATTGTCTTCCTAAACTGAGTTTCTATTCAGTTTTTTGGAAGAGTTTGAGAAGTATCGTTATTCATTCTTCTTTAACTATTTGGTAGCATTCACCAGTAAAAACATCAGGTTCTGAACCTTTCTGTGGTAGGAGATTTTTGATTCTTGATTCAATCTCCTTACTCATTATTATTCTGTTCAGATTGTCTATTTCTCATGATCCAGTCATTATTTTTTAGGGGGTGACATAGGTGCATGCCAGAAGCTTTGCCCCCACATGCAAGCTCTGCTGCCTCCCTTCCCTGATGCACCTGATGCCCTGCATGGGCTGCTGTCCCCTCTGCATCTGCTCTGTGCCCAGTCTGAGTGACCCACGAGGTGTGTAGCTGGAGGAGCTCAAGAAACCACAGCTACAAACCTCTCACCACAAGGGCGGTCCAGCAGTGCTGCCAGTTCAGGCTCTTGAGGTGATGGAGATGCCTGGAGTGCCTGTGCCTTTGGACTCCAGCACTTCTGCCTTGCTTTGCCTTTGTCCAGTCCTTCGCAGAAGGTGAATAAAGGCTGTGTGTTTCTAGGAATGTATCCATTTCTCTAGGTTATCCAGTTTGTTGGCATATAATTGTTCACAGTAGAGCTGGGCGTAGAGCATTAGTAGGACTTCTCCGCCATGCCAGGTCAGAGCCCTGATGGTGTGGAATCCAGAGCAGAGTCAGCTCTGGTCCCCTTCCTATATGTGGTGAGGTGCTGTGGTGTTCGCATCCCAGACAGAAGGACACAAAAGGGACCGGGGCTTCTGAGGGCCGGTCCCACTTCGGCAACAGCTCCAGTCACAGAGTAGGTGCTGTGGCAACTTTAGGCAGGTCTGTCAGTGTAATCAGCATTGGTAAAGCCTGTGGGAGACCCTTGGAGCAAAGGCTGCAAAAGTCCACTGTTGTGAATCTTGGGTTCTCCTGCTCTCCTTGCCCCATGGAGTGAAATTTCCTCTGAGGCTATCCTTTCTGGCTCCAGACTTCACTGTACTGGATGAATGGGGTGAGATAGGTAATAGGCTTCCTATGTTTTTCTGTGATCCCATCCTTGCCTTTTGAGCCTTATAGGGTTTTTTGATGTTGTGTTGTTGTAGTCCAGAGCTTTCCCTGAGTTATTTTCTTTAGTTATGATTGTTTATTTATTACTTTGGGGATTTTTCTTTGGAAGATGAGTATTGGGATTTCCTTGCCCTCTATCTCCATTCATGGATCACATTCTTGTCATAGTGAAGGGATTTGTGTAACTCAGTGAAGCTATGAACCATGCCATGCAGGGCCACTCAAGATGGACAAGTCATAATAAAGTGACCTGACAAAATGTGGTCCACAGGAGGAGGAAATGGGAACCCAATCCAATATTCTTGGACTGCAGGGAAATCAGACCAGTCAATCCTAAAGGAAATCAACTCTGAATATTCATTGGAAGGACTGTTGCTGAAGCTGAAGCTCCAGTACTTTGGCCACATGTTGCAAAATGCTGACTCATTGGTAAAGATACTGATGCTGGGAAAGATTGAAGGAGAAGGGGATGGCAAAGGATGGGATGGTTAGATAGCGTCACCGATGTACATGAATTTGAGGAAACTCCGAACAACAAGCTCTCCATCTTGCTGACATCACCTCTTAATTCTTACTTTTCATGTATGTTTCAGAAATCTGGAATTGGGTTTTTGCAAGGCTGTTTTGAGTTGAAAGTTGATTTTGGAAGCTTAAAAATAAAAATCTTTCTATCATGTCATATCTGCATTAACTACATTTTAAAGTTAATTAAGCAATAGCTGGGCATTTCATAGGGATTAATGATTAACGAGGAGTGGATGAGTGGATGGCCCAAGGTACATCCAAGGACCATTAACATCCACTGGCTATTAATTTCCAGAAAATGCCCAGCATCAAAGTCATTATTGCTATTATGAACTGAAAATGGCAAAGAAATATATGCATATGGATTTTTTTAAGGGTGATGCAATTTTAATTAATATGTACAAGGCATTCATGGAGAACTTAATTTTTGTACATTATCTAATCACATTGCTGTTCTCATCTCTCATGGTTCCATTTGGGTTATAATTAAGCAGTAACAATTGTAGACCTGGGTATTTCCTGAGGATTAATGAATGGCTGGGTGGAGTTAATTGCCTAAAGTATAGCTTCAGGCCATTAACCTCAGTTGGTCATTTTTATTTCTGTGTAAGAAGAAAAATATATTCAGTTATTTTAATATACTGTTGCATTTTTGTTTTCTTGAGATATATCCAATAATATTAAGGATCTGTGGAGTCTTTCTGTATGTCCATTAACATTACCTCTTTTTGAATATTAAGGGTGGGTGGAGAACATACTTACATACTTAGAATAGCCTTTTTACATGAACTTGTTGATTCTTTTCCTTATTGAGATAATCTGTTTCTTACCCTGGTTAAATTTGGAGAAAGATTGCTTTTGTTATCAATCTGTCATCTGTGAATAATATTTTTATCTAATACATATTTATTAATTCTATTGGGCGTTGTTTTTTGTAATGTATATATTCTTAATACAATTTTTCCTTGTGTTTCTCTTAATGTCCTAACAATAAAACCAATTCCTTTGATTTATTGTTGTTACTAATTTCTGCTTTACTTGAAAAGTAAAAAATTAAATGGGCTTATTTAGACTGAAGAGGATAATTAACAAAATGCTAAGATTACCACCTAAAATCCCATTTTGTACTGAAGGTAATAAAAGAAACTAAAGGTCACAGATTTACAAGGTTTCCCTTGGTAGCTCATTCAGTCAGTAAAGAATCTGCCTCCGTTCCTAACAATAAAACCAATTCCTTTGATTTATTGTTGTTACTAATTTCTGCTTTACTTGAAAAGTAAAAAATTAAATGGGCTTATTTAGACTGAAGAGGATAATTAACAAAATGCTAAGATTACCACCTAAAAATCCCATTTTGTACTGAAGGTAGTAAAAGAAACTAAAGGTCACAGATTTACAAGGTTTCCCTTGGTAGCTCATTCAGTCAGTAAAGAATCTGCCTCCGAAACAGGAGATGCAGGTTTGGTTGCTGATTTAGGAAGATCTCCTGGAGAAGGAAATGGCAGCCCCTTCCAAAATTCTTGCCTGGAAAATCCCATGGATAGAGGAACCTGGTAGGCTACAGTTCATGAGTAAGAGTCAGACATGACTTAGCAACTAAACCACCACCATTACCGAGTTAAAGAAAATAACTTTAATGAGTATCAGTACAAAACTTGGTAGTATTATAATAGAATTATGTTGATTAGATTTCAGTAAATTCTAACACTAATCCTTGACTGGCTTCAAATAACATAAATTTTAAAAATGCTAGTATTAAAATTGTTATAAATTTTGAACTATGTATCTGGAAGGTACTTGCTAATACCCTAAATATGAGTATCAATATAAAACTTGGTAGTATTATGATAGAATTATATTGATTAGATTTCAGTAAATTCTAACACTAATCCTTGACTGGCTTCAAATAACATAAATTTTAAAAATGCTGGTATTAAAGTTGTTATAAATTTTGAACTATGTATCTGGAAGGTACTTGCTAATACCCTAAATATGATTGATATAGAGGCTGTTATTGAAGTGATATAACTTAATATATATGTGAATTTATTAGGATTCATACAGTGTTAGCAAAGTTTGTGTGTTAGTCGTTCAGTTCAGTTCAGTTCAGTTCAGTCGCTCAGTCCTGTCCGATTCTTTGCAACCCCATGAATCTCAACATGCCAGGCCTCCCTGTCTATCACCCACTCCCAGAGTTCACTCAGATTCACGTCCATCGAGTTGTGTCCCACTCTTTGCAACCCCCATGGGGTGTAGCCCACCAGGCTCCTCTTCCATGGGATCTTCCAGGCAAGAATACTGGAGTGGGTTGCCATTTCCTTCTCCAGGAGATCTTCCTGACCCAGAGATTGAACCCGGATCTCCTGCATTGTAGGAAGACTTTTTACCATCTGAGCCTTACCATGTCATAATAATTAATATTTTTGGAAGTCTTGCGTATATTTTTAATAAAAATATTTGAAAAATGGACATTATCTCCAAATGTAATACTTTAATGTTTGTCTATTTCTCTGCATTGATTGTTAATAATAAGTAAAATTTGAGTATGTATCATAAGATGCTTTCTTGGGAAAAGGCACTATGGAAAACAGAGTGTGTGTGTATACATTAGATGGACTCATAAAAACAGCTTCCCATAAGAAAGTAGTCATTTTGTGTATAAACTGTGGTTCCTTTGTTGTTGACTTATTTATTTTCTTAAATTGTTTGTTTATGTATTTTTGGTTGCACTGAATCTTCATTGCTGGGTGGGCTTTCTCTAGTTGTGGTCAGCAGGGGCTGTTCGTTATGGTGCTCTGGTTTCTCATTACGATGGCTTCTTTTATTGAGGAGCACGGGGTCTAGGCACACAGGATTCAGGAGTTACATCAGGCGAGTTCAGAAGTTGTGGGTCCTGGGCTCTAGGGCCTGGGCTCAGTAGTTGTGGCGGGCAGGCTTTAGTTGCTCCATAGTATGTGAGATCTTCCCAGAACAGGGATCAGACCCTTGTCCCCTGCATTGGTAAGCAGATTCTTTACCACGGTACCACCAGGGAAACCCTGTTGTTGACTTATTTAAATAATTACTTTTGTTTATTTTCACAAGTGTTCAGTTCAGTCGCTTAGTCGTGTCCGACTCTTTGTGACCCCATGAATCGCAACACGCCAGGCCTCCCTGTTCATCACTGTCTCCTGGAGTTCACTCAGACACACGTCCATTGAGTCCGTGATCACAAGTGTAGGTAGACCTAAATTTCAAAAAACATGAATCAAATAATCAGAATATGTTAACAACATATATCTGTTAAAAAGGGCTTTAACCAGTGGTAAATAATTTGCCTCAGTGGTAAAGGTGTGGGACACTCAGGTTCGATCCCTGGGACAGGAAGATTCCCTGGAGAAGGAAATGGCAACCTAGTCCAGTATTCTTGCCTGGGAAAGCCCATGAACAGAGGAGCCTGGCAGGCTATAGTCCATGTGGCTACAGTCGGACATGACTGATTGACTGACCACATCTGTTAAAAAAATCTTTAATATTGAAATTAAAATAGAAAACATTCTAGCAGACTTCTTAACATTAAAAATATTCAATAATTGTAATTGGACTAGGTTTTTTGTGTTATCTGTTATAACAAACTGTTACTCTATGAAATAAAACTAACCTTATCTGCCTTATACTATAATAATAGTATTTTTCCTTATATTTATTCTGTGTTGTACAATCTGTAAAGTGTCTTCTATATTCCTTCATGCTAAGAAACAATTATTCTGTTTTAGTAAATGGCTGATGAAAACCAAGAAAATTAAATGACTTAGCAAAGAGTCGGACACGACTGAGTGACTGAACTGAACTGAACTGAACTGAAAGTTCTTAAAGTAATGAGCAGTAAGCCTGAAACATAGGATTTCTTTCTCTAGATCTGATACCTTACCTTATATCTGAGCTTCACAGATGGAGCAATATAATATTGGGTTGGCCAAGAAGTTCATTTGGGTTTTCCCATGATAGCTTACAGAAAAACCAGAATGAACTTGTTGTCTAACCCAATATGTCATTTAAATGTATGTTAGTTACTTTAGGATACTTTTTTTCATTTTATTTACAATTTAGCATTTTTTTCACTGTAAAACATAGCAATAGTATTTTCAGTTACATTTAAATCACATGAACTTATAAAATCAATTCTAATATTAAAATTAAGCAGTGAATTTTCTTTCTTTCCTCCCGAGCAATTGCTATTATGGTATGTGGATTTATATTTCTTACAGAGTTTTAAACTGTTATTTTAAATTTCAACTTACTTTAGTGACCACACTACAATTAGTGTTATAATAATCTTTAGAAATTCAAATAGATGTATCTTGATTGTCGTCAAACACTGTTATAGTTCAGTCCGTTTCTTTATAAATCCATTGTTTAAAATCCAAAAGAGTGCTCTTGTTTAGCTAGCCACATTTCAGTGAAGATACATATAAACTTGTATAGGTGCATTGCTTTCAACCTCCTAACCAATTTATTATTTTCCCTTATTTTATTTTTTGCAGAGCTTCATATTTGTTTTAATAAGCTTTACATTATTTTTGCTTCTTGGTACTGAATCTCCAATAGGTCTATTTTGTCTCTGCTTATAAGGACATGCCAAAAAATTGTTATTTTTTTGAAAGTGGCACTTCAAGAATTTGTTTGAAAATGTCTTTGTATGCAACATTTATGTGCAACAAAGACTGTTTGTTCTTATGACAGTGAGCGTATTCAGGAATGCTGTGAAATGAAGACCAGGGTCAGGAAATTTATACAATCCAGATTTAATGTGTTATTTGGAATGTCAATAGTTTTGAATGTTCATATTGCTAGGGTAACAAAAGAAATAAAGCATTGCATCTAAGTTTGTAAATTAGAAGGTATCATAGAAACTGAAGGATGAGTTTTCCAAAAATGATAGATCCTAAATACTAGGAATCAAAATAGTTTTCTAAACTATAATTTCAAAAGAAAATTCTAGATGGTTAATCAACGAAAGGCAGTAATCTACTTTTCCATATATTTAAATTTTCTTTAAGAAATTTTAAAATTCCATTGAAATTATGTATTATCTTCTAAGATAGTCCTGTTCCAGACCTAATGTTTTCCAAGTTCACCCCTTTCAAAGCCGTAAGTTCCATCTTGAACCTCTGTGGAATAAATTGCTGTTTTTTGATGTCAAAGAGAAAAATACAGATTAAACAACATGTTACTATATCTGTAAGAAGGAGAACCTATTACTTTTAAAATGATGTGGATCTTGAGTTATAAAGGCCTGACCTCTGTGCTGTCCCAACTTTGATTCTGTAAAGTTAAATATTAAGAAAATACAATAAATCTAGGAATAAAAATTCTTACTACTCCTTTTATTAAAAAAAATATACATAACAGATTTTCTGTTCATATAGAACAGGTTATAGATACATTTGGAAATAAACTGATTTACAAACCTTACACGTTTTAGGACTAAAACAGTACAGATATTTACAACTTTTCTTCTGCTCATGATCAGTCAATCCTTCTGATTTAGTTATAGAGCCAACCTGTTTATGATTAGCTAACTTCAGAAAGATAATATTTAAAAATATATACAGCAGATGAGAACTATGTAGATTTATTACTATATGTAATAGTGTTTTTCCTTTATTCTGAAAGAGTCCTAGCTATACTGGTATTTGAGGTGTAGATAATAATTATGTTTTTACTTAACTGTACAATTCAATCCTTCTGATTTAGTTATAGAGCCAACCTGTTTATGATTAGCTAACTTCAGAAAGATAATATTTAAAAATATATACAGCAGATGAGAACTATGTAGATTTATTACTATATGTAATAGTGTTTTTCCTTTATTCTGAAAGAGTCCTAGCTATACTGGTATTTGAGGTGTAGATAATAATTATGTTTTTACTTAACTGTACAATAAGAGTTGATTTTTATTGTCCACCGTGACCTGGCAAGATACGTGTTTGATTTCTGATATTGGTAAGTCTTCCCTGTGAGATAAAACTGATGAGCCAAAGAAGGGATGCACGTCTTCTGTCTCATATCTGACTTCGTAGACTTGAGGAAATGTATTCCATTTTCCGTTAATCTTACTCTATGGCTGAGAATTCAGGCGACGGAAATATATGGGAGAACTAGAAGAAGTTTGAGTCTTGGTCATTGGGGTTGTTTTGGTGAGTATCCAGCTGATTTAGTCATGTACTGAGCCTCCGTTCAACCTCATTCCTTGTATGAGAGCAGGAAAACAATGGAAAGTGAGCTCCCACAGAAAGGCAAGTCATGTTGGGCTGTTAATATGCTGTATATCACTAGCTGCATCTATTCTCAGAAAAGCACATTTAATCATGAGTCTCAGATATACTTTTGGGATAGAAGGGGGAAAGATCCCTGCTGCCTGTTCTATTTATTCTGCCCATTATATCTAGTAATGATTCCTTTAAGCTTGCTAATGCCTTTTTTCTTTAGCTTTAGAGAACTTAATTTGATAGAACCATATGGGGTGTGAGTTGACATTCATCAGTTGACTAGCATATGAACTCAGTTTTTCTTTGGGGATCATCTGAAGAAAGATGGATGATAATATCTGGCCATCCATTATGGTTTATTTCCAAAGTGGGGATTTATTTCCTTTCTGTCCTTGACCTCTGTATGACCAGTAAGATACTACTGATACAAATGGAAGGTTCAGTAGAGGTTTTCAAGATATTCGTAATCATTTCAAGAGTTCAGAATGAGGTAATCAGTGTTCACAAGTTACTGTCCAGTGGCCACTGTGACCATGGGGGAATTATAAGCAGAGTATCTCTGTGGTAGGAATTTATCTGGGGTGTACCTTCTGTGGTTCTTGTTAGAGCTTGGTTCTCCAAAATTACTATTGATTCAGTGAGCTATCTGATAAAATTCCAATAAATTCTTGTTTGTACAAGTTAACTAAAGTCAACTTTAGTGGACAAAATTCTGTCCTTTTAAACCAAATTCTGTTTGTGAGTTTGATAGGATGCTTTGAAATATAGTGTCGATAACTTATTTCTGTAAACCATAAACTGTTCCTGAGCATGAGTAAAGAGGTGGCCAGGCCAGATTTGTGATTTAGAAAATCACTTGGACAACAATGGGGATGATGGACTGTAGGTATCAAAGCTGGAGAGATGAGTATAATTAAAAGGCTATTGTTATTTTTCAAGTGGGAGAGAATAAAGACTTGAACTCACAAATGACACTGTGAAATAGGAATTCACAATCTTTAGGGATTATTTCAGCAGTAAGGAGTGAGAAGGTAGAAAGACACATTTGAGGTGTCCTATTTGGATGGCTTTTAACATAGAGGGGAAAAAAAACAACAACAACAAAAAAGAGAGATCCCAGGGAGGAGGCTGAGTAAAAAGTGAAAACAAGTAGAAGGAAAAGGAAGGCAGAGTGGTATCTTACAAGCAAAGAGAGGAGAGAGTTTCATGAACAACAGAAAATTTCAAAGTGTAAAATAACAGAGATGTCGAAGAGAATTACAATTAGAGATTAACCATAGGATTTGGCAGGTTGGAGGTTATCACTGAACTGAGAGCAGTGCAGGTGAAACGGTAGGGTTGGAGCCACATTACAGAAGAATGATGCGGAGGTAAGCAACTCGACACGTGCAGGTTTCGTGTTGTTACTTTTCTGATGCGCTTGACCAAGAGAGCAGCAAGGGAGCAGTGCGATTAACAAAGTCATCACTTAGAAACACTTAGAAAACCCAAGGAAGGGTTACTTACTTTTTAGGAAGTTAGAAAGTAAGTTGGAACAAAGTCATACTTTGAAACAAATTATTTTTTGTATCATGCATATAGTTTGCTCATTAGTGAAACTGGAATTACAGTAACTACATCACGTGGGATCTTGGAGATGGAGATAGTGTAGGCTAAGCTCAGGGCTTGATATTTTGGATTGTACTTTTTTGATGCCAGTCTCCTATGCTGTCATGTTAATTGACCTGTGTTGTTTCTCTAGTTCCTTTTCTAAACTCGAATCTCTTTGATGCCCGGTAGTATGGATTATATTCAAGGTTGCAGTCCCAGCTTTTGGACTGTTTCTCCTATATATAGATTCTCAATATACCTTTGTTAGATTTTATTTTGTTTTTATTTTGAGAATGTCACCGTTTTTTAAAAGTCTTTATTGAATTTGTTACCATATTGTTTCTGTTTTATGCTTTGGCTTTTTGGCCACAAGACCTGTGGGATCTTAGCTCCCCAACCAGGGATCGAACTTACACTCCTTGCATTGGAAGATGAAGTCTTAACTATTGGACCAGCAGGGAAGTCTCTACCTTTGTTGAATAAAGTAAATAAATTCCTAAGCCAGTGGAAATGTAGTAAATATTAATTTCTTCTTCTCGAAAGTGTTTTGGCACCTTACACACTGACTCCATTTAAAACAGTTTTTATCACCTCACTTCTGCATTTAAAATTTTCTTTCTCTAGGAAAAAAAAGTTTGCTGAAGTTAATTATAGATTCTGATAAGGATTTTAAAGTCTTTTTCCTTGAGATAAAACATGAAAGTTATTTTTTGTTTGTTATAACTTTAAGGCAAACAAGAGTGGAAAAAGATACATGTTGTATAGAAATATGACAATATATAATTAGGACATGCTTTAAATGATTGAATTATAGCCTTAAACAGAATATTTAATGCTGTGATACTTTTGCTTTCCTCTCCTCAAAGCAAATCAAGTATTTCTGTCACAACACTTTATCATTGTAGAATCAAAAAATTATAAGACATATCAAGAGATCATCTAATTTACTAATTGCCTCCAGTCTCATACTGTTTTTAAAAAATGAGATTTTGTAAATATGAATAATAGTGAAAACTTTAAAAGTAAAAAATTCTTATAAGCCAAAATGGGGGTTGTCTCCTCATTCTAGTGCTGTTTACTATTATTTTTTAATGTATTTATTTTTAATAGAGGGATAATTGGTTTACAATATTGTGTTGGTTTCTTCCAGACACCAACATGAATCAGCCATAGGTATACATATATCCCCTCCCTCCTGAACCTCCCTCCTACTGCCCACCCCATCCTACCTCTCTAGATTGCTGCTTTAAATTCTAATGGTTTTTAAAGTTATTTTTAATATAGTATAACCTAAAAGCTAGTTGTAAGTTCATTATGTTACATCTTTATTTCCAACTGTAAAATGAAAAACTAAAATGAATCAATACAAAATAATAAAACCAATAAAATTTTAGATTAACATTACCTTAAAGTGGCGGTATAATTTTTCTGAAACCAGATCAGTGCTCACAGTGTGACTGTGATCCAAACTCTCATAGGCACAGAGTGTTGGCAGTTCATGGTATTTGTCTTTCAGTCTTCCCAAGGAAGACTCAGTTCTCCTCCTGCCTTCTTCATCCAAAATGCTACACGTGTTTCATAATGCTCACCTTCGTCATTGCACTTTCACTTGGTGTTAATTCATCCATGTCTTAAATCCCCCAGTTTTCTTTTCTCATTAGTCCAGTACAGTAAATCAAGTTCTACATGGTGGCAATGAGGACTGCAAATTCAGTCCTTGAATTGTGAGACAAGATGTGTCATTTGGGTTTTGACTCTTCAAAGTTGTCATTATGATGTTCTTATTTATCATTCAGATTATCTTGAAAACTAAGTAAAACACCAGAAATGAATCTTAATGAAAACCCATTGAGCTTCTTGTTGGAGGAATCTTGATTTT
>SJYX01006427.1:0-46007 GCA_006410675.1 Oreotragus oreotragus
AAAAAAAAAAAAAATGCTAAAAGAGCTTCCCTAGGCAGGAAAAACAAAAGAAGACCCACAAAAACAAATCCAAAGCAATTTAGAAGATGGTAATAGGAACATAAATATCTATAATTACATTTAATTTAAATGGAATAAGTGCTCCAACCAAAAGACACAGACTGGCTGAATGGAAACAAGAGACCCATTTCAGAGCTATGGACACATACAGACTGAAAGCAAAGGCATAGAAAAAGATATTCCATGTCAATGGAAAGCAAAAGAAAGCTGGAATAGGAATACTCATATCAGACAAAATAGACTTTAAAATAAAGACTGTGACAAGAGATAAAGGTCACTACATAGTGATCAAGAGGTCAATCCAGGAAGAAAATACATCAGTAATAAATACTTCTGTAGTCAATGCAGGAACATCTCCAAAACTACATCAAATAATAACAGCCAACAAGGGGAACCCGACAGTAACACCAGTGGGGGACTTTAATACCCCACTTATATCAATGGACAGATCACCCAGGCAGAAATTAAATAAATACGAGCTTTACAAGGCACAACGGATTACATATACTTAATTGATATTTATAGAACATTCCACTCAAAAACAGAATATACTTTCTTCTCAAGTGCACAGAGAACATCCTTCAGAATCACATCTTGAGTAACAAATCAAGTCTTGGTAAATTTAAGAAAACTGAAATCGTATCAAATATCTTTTCTGACTACAACACTATGAGGTTAGAAATCAATTACAGGAAAAAAAAAAAACCATAAAGAACACAAATACATGGAGGCTAAACAGTGCATTCTGAATAACCAAGAGATCACTGAAGAAATAAAAAAGGAAGTAAAAAAAATACATCAGAACAAATAAAAATGAAAAAACAATGGCCCGAAACATAAAGGATGCAACAAAAAGCATTCTCAGAGAGAAGTTTATAGCAATTCAACCTCAGCTCATGAAACAAAACAAAACAAAAAAACCTCAAATAAGCAAGCTAACCTTACACCTAAAGCAACTAGAGAAAGAAGAAAAAGAACAACAATAATAAAGTTAGAAGGAAAGAAATCATAAAGATCAGAGCAGAAATAAATGAAACAGAAATGAAAAAAATAAAAAAGATCAATAAAAAAGTTGGTTCTTTGAGAAGATAAACAAAATTGATAACCCTTTAGCCAGACTCATAAAGAAAAAAAAAGGGGGGAAGAGAACTCAGATCAATAAAATTAGAAATGAAAAAAGAGAAATTACAACTGACACCACAGAAAGATAAAGGATCATAAAAGATTACTAGAAGCGACTATATACCAATAAAATGGACAATCTGGAAGAAATGGACAAATTCTTAGAAAGGTATAATTTTCAAAGACTAAATCAGAAAGAAACAGAAAATATAAGCAGACTAATCACAGTTATGAAACTGAAATTAAAAATCTTCCCACAGAAACATGACTGAACTGACTGAGCAGGCATGCATGCATTCTGGTTTGTCTTATCTTGAAATAAAAATTTAAAATTGGGGCTACCCTGGAGGCTCAGTGGTAAAGAATCCACCTGCCAATGCAGGAGACACAGGTTCGATTCCTGATTGAGGAAGGTCTCACCAGCAACTAATTGCAGGTGGAGCAACTAATTCCAGGCATAACTACTGAGCTTATGCTCTAGAGCCCAGGAGCACTACTGAAACCTGCACGCCTAAAGCCTGTGCTCCCCAGCAAAAGAAGCCACCACAATGAGAAGCCTGTGCGTCACAACTAAATAGCCCCTACCAGCCACAGCTAGAGAAAAGCCCAATGAAGCAAGGAAGACCCAGCTCAGCCAGAAGTAAATAAATAAACTAAAATAAAAAATCTTCCCACAAACAACAGTCCAGGACTAGATGGGTTCACAGGTGAATTCTACCAAACATTTAGAGAAAAGCCAACACCCATCCTCTCAAAACTCTTTCAAAAACATTTCAGAGGGAGGGACACTCACAAACTTGCTCTATGAGGCCACCATTGCCCAGAGATATCACAAATAAAATTACTGACTGATACCAATGGACATAGATGCAAAAATCCTCAACAAAATGCTACCAAACAGAATCCAACAACACACTAAAAGGATTGTACACCATGACTAAGTGGGATTTATACCAGGGATGCAAGGATTCTTCAATATACAGATATCAATCAATGTGATACACCATATTATCAAATTAAACAAAAGTATGATTATCTCAATAGATGCAGAAAACGTTATGAAAAAACTCAACACCCATTTATGATAAATACTCACCAGAAAGCGAGCATAAAGAGAACCTACCTCAACATAAGAAAAGCCATATATGACAAACCTACAGCTAACGTCATTCTCAACAGTGAAAAACTGAAAGCATTTCCTCTAAGGTCAGGAACAATACAAGGATGTCCACTCTCTCCACTATAAAGTCCTAACCACAGCAATCAAAGGAAAAAAGAAACAAAATGAATTGAAATTGGAAGAGGAGTAAAACTATCACTGTTTGCAGATGGCAAGATACTATACACAGAAAACTCCAAATATGCTACCAGAAAACTATAGCTAATCAATGAATTTAACCAATTTTCAGGACATAAAATTAACGTACAGAAGTGTCCTGTATTCTTATACACTAACAACAAAAGAGAGAGAAATTAAGTTAACAATCCCGTTTATCACCTCAAGAAAAAGAATAAAATACCTAAGAATAAACCTAACTAAGGAGGCAAAGACCTATACTCAGAAAACTATAAAACACTGATAAAAGAAATCAAAGATGACGCAAACAGATGGAGAAGTATACCATGTTCTTAGATGGGAAGAATCAATATTGTGAAAATGACTTTACTACAAAGCAATCTACAGATTCAATGTGTTAGATCAGTTCAGCAGAAATCAAGGTCCTCAGAGCTATAGGGCAAGTACCCTTACCTTATCCGGAGGCAGTCAGCGATCTGTTTCATGGCACCAAACATCAGGTTGATTTATTTCTCTTCCCCAGTTCTTGTCATGACAGTTGGAATGACTGACTACAAAGTTTAAAACAACACACACAAGTTACAACTCAATTCAGCTCAGGCAGACAGATCTTTATTATTAGACACTCCCAAGACATGAGAGCAGGCCGACCCCAAGAATCATTGAAAAGATTTCTCTTGGCTTCCCCCTTTTCACACTTCCCATCTCTTTTGGCTATGCCCTGTGCAAAAATAGGGCTTGTAACCACCACCAATCAAGAGAGGGAATGCAAACAGGCATATGCTTAAGACCAAGTGACAACTCCAAGTTACATAACAACAGGCCCTGTAGTGTTTGTCTTCCCATAATTTAGTCTGTTATAATCAGATGTATATACATGTAGAATATTTATGAATGCTTAATGGGCTCTTAGCTCCTAAGGTTACTTGAGGAAGTCCCCATGGTTAGTTTGTATCTACTGTGTGCCTAGGGTGCATGTGCGGGATTTGGAGAAGTCCCTGATAGCTCTGTTGGTAAAGAATCCACCTTAAGTGCAAGAGACCCCAGTTCGATTCCTGGGTCAGGAAGTTCCAGCTGGAGAAAGGATAGGCTATCCACTTCAGTATTCTCAGGCTTCCCTTCTGGCTCAGCTGGTATAGAATCTGCCTGCAATGTGGAAGACCTGAGTTTGATCCCTGGGTTGTGAAGATCCCCTTTAAAAAGGAAGGGCTACCCACTCCTGGCCTGGAGAATTCCATGGACTGTAGAGTCCATGGGGATGCAGAGAGTTGGACATGACTGAGTGACTTTCACTGTGGGTTTAAAGATTAGCTTGCATTCTTTTTGGCTAGGCCATCCCTCATTGCTCATGCCTAACTTCCTACCTAACAAATGTAAACCACTAACAAATTACCAATGGCATTTTTCACAGAATTAGAACAAAAAACTTTACAATTCATTTGGGAACATAGAAGACCCCAAATAACCAGAGCAATTGTGAGAAAGAAAAACGGAGCTGGAGGAATCAGGCTCTCCAACTTCAGACTATACTACAAAGCTACAATAATCAAGACAGTATCATACTGGCACAAAAACAGAAATATTAGATCAGTGGTACAGGGTAAAAAGTTCAGAGACAAATCCATGCACCTACACCTAATCTATGACAAAGGAGGTAAGACCATACAATAGATAAAAGACATTGCCTTCAGTAAGTGGTACAGGAAAAAGTTGACAACTACATGTATAAGAATGAAATCAGAACCCTACCTAACATCTAACACAAGAATAAACTCAAAACAGATTAAAGACTTAAACACTGGAAAAACACTCTTTGACATAAATCACTGCAAGACCTTTCTTGACACACCTCCTAGAATAATCAAAATAAAAACAAACAAATGGGACCTGATTAAATTTAAATATTTTGTTATCAAGGGAAAACACAAAGAGGATGAAAAGACAACTCTCAGAATGGGAGAAAATATTTGCAAATGAAGCAAGGGACAAGGATTAATCTCAAAAATACACAAACAGCTCATGCAGCTCAATATAAAAACAAACAACCCAATTTTAAAAAAGGGTGAAAGAGCTAAACAGACATTTCTTCAGAGACAAACAGATGGACAAGAGGTACATGAAAAGAAGCTCAACATCACTAATTATTAGAAAAATGCAAGTCAAAACTATTAATACAATGAGGTATCACCTCATACTCATCGGAATGTCCATCATCAAAAAGTCTACAAACAGTAAATGTGGAGAAAAGGGAACCTTCTTGCACTATTGGTGGGAATGTAAATTGATATAGCCACTATGGAGAACAGTATGGAAGTTCCTTAAAAAAACTAAAAATAGCATTATCATATGGCCCAGTACTGGGCATAAGCCCTGAGAAAACCATAATCCAAAAAGACACGTGTACCCCAGCATTCACTGAGGCACTATTTACAACAGCCAGGACATAGAAACAACTTAAGTGTCCATCAACAGATGAATGGATAAAGATGTTGTGTGTATGTATATATGTATACATATATACACACACAAGGGGATACTGTGCTGTGCTCAGTCGCTCATGTGTCCAACTCTTTGTGACCCCACAGACTGTAGCCCACCAGGCTCCTCTGTCCATGTGGATTCTCCAGACCAGAATACTGGAATGGGTTGCCATGCTGGCCTTCAGGGGATGTTTCCAACCCAGGGATCAAACCAAGGTCTCCCATGGTACAGGCAGATTCTTCACCATCTGAGCCACCAGGGAAGTCCAAGAATACTGGAGTGGGTAGCTGATCCCTCCTCCAAGGAATCTTCCAGAACCAGAAATTGAACCAGGGTCTCCTGCATTGCAAGCAGATTCTTTACCAGCTGAGCTAATTACTTACCTATAAAAAGGAACTAAATTAGGTCATTTGAAGAGAGACTGTCATACAGAGTGAAGTCAATCAGAAAAAGATACTGTATATTAATTCATGTATGTGGAATCTAGAAAAGTGATACAGATGAACAAGTTCCACAGTAGGAACAGAGATACAAACATAGAGAAGGGATGTGTGGTCATGGAGAGGAGAGGTGCCGGGGTGAAGAGAGCAAGATGACTGGGAGATTAGGTTTCATGTGAATACATTATCTTGAGTGCAACAGATAACTAGTGGGAACCTGCTGTACAGTACAGGGAGCTCAGTTTGGTGCTGTGATGACCTTGACGGTTGGGGTGAGGAGAGGGTGGGAGGGAGGCTCAAGGGGAAGGGGATATATGTACACACAGAGCTAACTCACTTCTTTGTGTAGCAGAAACTAATGCAATCTTGTAAAGCAATTATATTCGAGTAAAAATATATAAATAAATAAAAGTCTCCAAGTTTTTATAAATTTGAAACTAAATTAAGTTAAATAATAGAAATTAATTGACTATTCAGGCCATTTTCAAATAAGATAAAATACTGTAACATTATTGCTAAACATGTCTAAATTTACCTTTGTCTTCTTGTGAGAGAGAAACTAAAGACGTTTTGTGCCATCTTGACATGTTCTCTACCAATGTAAGGAATGCTAATGTAGTGGACAGTTCATGGCTACTTAGGAAGTGTGTTTTCAGAAAAGAAGGTATGAGGAATGGAAATGCATTTTGTTGAAAGGAAAAGGATGATTTTGTCCTAGAGGTGGCTATTTCTGAATGTGGAAAGAATAAGGGCCAAAGTAAACTGCAGAAAGTCTGTAAAAGAGGGACATTTTGAGAAAAGAATTTTGTATGTGGTCAAGATTTTCTAAGGTAGGATTAAATTTAATTAGGTAAATGGATTTCGATTCATGGGGTCGCAAAGAGTCGGACACGACTGGGGCACTGAACTGAACTGAGGCTGATGCAAAACTATCAGCAGAGAACCAAGTTATCCTGGAATGCTGTTTTTGATAACACATTGTTTAAGCTCCTGTGCCTTTAGTAAGTAACCTATATTTACTCTTGATTTTTCCCCACCTTAGCTCAAGGAATGGGACTTCCCAGGTGGTGGAGTGGTAGAGAAAGAATCCATCTGCCAATACAGGGGATGAGAGTTTGATCCCTGGGTCAGGAAGATCCCCTGCAGAAGGAAATGGTAACCCACTCCAGTATCCAGACTTTCAATATCTTTTTAACTTTGAATGGAGGAGCCCTGACACCCTGGAGGCTACCCAATATACCTGGACAGTGCTTCCCCAGGGCTTTAGGGACAGCCCTTGTCTTTTTGAAAATGTGTTAGGTAAGCAAGGGGATTGAAGGAATTTTTCCTTGAGAAGGGAACTCTGCTACAATATGTTGATAATTTATTGATAAGTAATTGAGACCAATGCAGGAGACCTGGATTCAATTCCTGGGTTGGGAAGATCCCCTGGAGGAGGGAATGACAACCCACTACAGGATTCTTGCCTGGGAAATCCCATGGATAGAGGAGCCTGGTGAGCTACAGTCCATGGAGTTGCAAAGAGTTGTCAGCGACTAGTGAGACCAAACAGGATTCAGATCAAAATACCATTAGGGATCCTACATTTTCTGGCAAAAAGGGGATATAAAGTCTCACCACCAAGGCCCAGATCTCACAGTAACAGGTTCAATATTTAGGATTTGTTTTGACCCCAGAGCCACAAGCCCTGGCCTGGCCATAGATCAGAAACCAACAATTAGCATATTACCATCTCAATCACAAAGAGGCAACCCCAAGATTTTCTTGGGATGGCTGGGTTCTTTTGTATCTGAATTCCAAATTATGGCCTTATAGTTGAGGACGAGAAACAGAAGTCTTTCAATGGAAAAAGGCCCACTAGTGGGACTTTGAGACTTTAAAGACTGAATTGAGTAGACTACCAGCACTGGGGCTTCCAAATTTGGACAAGTCCTTTAACCTATTTGTTCACGAGAAGTCCGGGACAGCGCTAGGACTCCTGATCCAAAAGTTGAGACCTACTCAGAGACCAGTGGCTTACTTTTCAAAACAGCTGGACTCAGTGGCTTTAGGATGGCCAAGCTCCCCATGACCAGCAACAGCCACAACCCTATTGGTTGATGAAGTTTCCAAGCTCACTCTAGGGAAACCTCTAGATGTATTAACTCTTCATCAGGTACAATCTGTGCTGGAAGTCAAAAGACATAAACGGTTGACTGGAGGAAGGTTAATAAGACACCAGGCCCTCTTAATGGACACTGTCTAAGTTACCTTAAAGGCATGCCAAGCCAGAAATTCTGCTGCCAGTGATTGAGAGTGAATACTTGCAGCATCAGTGTCTAGAGACCCCAAAACAAACTTAGTCCGGCAAATCTGATCTTCTAGAAGAGCCCCTTGACAGCCCAAAGGTCAAATGGTTTACTTATGGAAGCAGTTATGCAGAATGGAAACTCAAAAGGCAAGGATATGCCATGATTAATCTAGATGAAGTCACAAAAGCAAAGGCCCTGCCACCCCAAACATCAGCCCAGAAAACTGAGCTAACTGCATTAATAAGAGCTTTGCAATTAAGGAAGGAAAAGAAATTAAGTATTTTTACTGACTCAAAATGCGGTTTCCATGTGCTCCACGCTTGTGCTGTCATTTGGAAAGAAGAATGTTAATTGCTAGAAATCCCCCCATAAAACATAGAGATTTGATTCTGGCTCTTTTAGAAGCAGTACAGCTTCCAACAAGGTAGCAGTAGTCTACTGTAGGGGCCATCAGAGGAATGGAAATTTTTTGAGACAAGGGAACAGCAAAGCTGATCAAACGGCAAAGCATGCATCTCAAATAGAGGAACCTAAACAATGCATCTTGGATCCAGGAACCAATGGCTCTAGTGATTGGCCTCCCTGAATTCCCTAGTCTTCCCCAGTATTCCCCACAGAACAAGAAAATGCTGAAAATGAGGCTGAGAAAGGAAGCACAGGCTGGTATAAAAAGGAGGGTTAGGTTCTAATCCTCGAGGCCCAAAAATGGAAGCTAAGAGCTTATATGATCCTACTCACTAGAAAACGGATGCACTACAGGACTTGATGCAAAAGTCTTTTTCAGGAAAGGGCCTTAAAAGAATAGTAAAACAAGTAATGCTTGCCTATGATTTATTAATATGCATCCATAGATCCATCCAATCCCCCTCTTCATTAATCAGGTCAATTCAATGCCAAGGGACATGTCCAGGGGAAGACTGGCAGATTTCACCCAAATTCCCCCACGATCAGATATAAGTATCTTCTGGTATCGTGATACTTTCATCAGATGAGTTGAAACCTACCCCATCAAATCTGAAAAGGCTATGGGTGTCTGTTGAGTCCTTTTAAAAGAAATAATTCCTTGTTTTGGACTTCCAAAGTCACTCTAGCATGATAATGGGGCCCTTTTTAAAGCCAACCCTCATATAGGGGCTCACAACCGCCCTAGGAATAAACTAAAAGCTGCATACCACTTGGCATTCCACACCTCTACTATCCCTTCTGTGAGATGAAGAAAATAAACCATACTTTAAAGAAAACCTTAGTAAAGCTCTGCCAAGAAACTTATAACCCTGGACCAACTTACTTTCTACTGAACCCCTCAGGGTTCAGTAGCCTCCAACGGAGTGCTCCAAGATTTAGCCATTGAAATGAACTATGAGAGGCCTTTTCTTACTATTGATGTTCTACTGGATGAATATATGGACAAGGCCCTGAGATATATTATTAACCTAGAACAAGTTCAGAAGGCAATCCAGGGCTATGCCCACAAGCACTACCAGCTCCTACTAAAAATACAGAGGAAGTAGTAGTTTCTTCACAACAAATCCTGGGGACCAAATTCTTAAAAGGTGGAAAGAGGGATCCCACCCCCAAGACCAACTACTGACAAAATAGAAGGACCTTAATAAAGTAATTTTAAAGAAATTTTAAAGAAAGCCTTCCTCAGTGATCAATGCAAAGAAGTAGAGGAAAACAATAGAATGGGAAAGACTAGAGGACTCTTCAAGAAAATTAGAGATAACAAGGGAGCATTTCATGCAGAGATGGCATAATAAAGGACAGAAATTGTATGGACCTAACAGGAGAAGGCAATGGCACCTCACTCCAGTACTCTTGCCTGGAAAATCCCATGGACAGAGGAGCCTGGTAGGCTGCAGTCCATGGGGTCATGAAGAGTCGGACATGACTGAGCAACTTCATTTTCACTTTTCAATTTCATGCATTGGAGAAGGAAATGGCAACCCACTCCAGTGTTTTTGCCTGGAGAATCCCAGGGACGGGGGAGCCTGGTGGGCTGCCATCCTTTGGGTCGCAGAGTCAGACACGACTGAAGTGACTCAGCAGCAGCAGCAGCAACAGAAGCAGAAGATATTAAGAAGAAAGAGGTGGCAAGAATACACAGATGAACTATACAAAAAAGATCTGCATGACCCAGATTACCACAGTGGTGTGATCACTCACCTAGAGCCAGACATTCTGGAATGCAAAGTCAAGATGGCCTTAGGAACCACCACTATGAACAAAGCTAGTGGAGGTGAAGAAATTCCAGTACAGCTATTTCAAATCCTAAAAGACGATGCTGTGAAAATGTTGCACTCAATATGCCAGCAAATCTGGAAAACTCAGTAGTGGCCACAGGACTGAAAAAGGTCCAATCCCTAAGACAGGTAATGTCAATGAGTGCTCAAAATACCGCACAAATGCACTCACTGCACAAACTAGCAAAGTAATGCTCAAAATTCTCCAAGCAAGGCTTCAACACTATGTGAACTGTGAACTTCCAAATGTTCAAGTTGGATTTAGAAAAAGCAGAGGAACCAGAGATCAAATTGCCAACATCCACTGGATCATTGAAAAAGCAACAGAGTTACAGAAAAACATCTATTTCTGCTTTATTGACTATTTCAAAGCCTTTGTGTGGACAACAACAAACTGAAAATTCTTCAAGAGATGGGCATGCAAGACCACCTAACCTGCCTCCTGAGAAATCTGTATGCAGGTTAGGAAGCAACAGTCAGAAGTGCACATGGAACAACAGACTGGTTCCAAATCAGGAAAAGGAGTATGTCAAGGCTGTATATTGTCATCCTACTTATTTAACTTATATGCAGAGTACATCATGAGAAACACTGGACTGGATATTGGAATCAAGGTTGGAATCAAGCTGGAATCAAGATTGCAGGGAGAAATATCAATAACCTCAGATATGCAGATGAGAGTACCCTTATGGCAAAAAGCAAAGAACAAAAGAGCCTCTTGATGAAGTGAAAGAGGAGAGGGAAAAAGTTGGCTTAAAACTCAACATTCAGAAAACTAAGATCATAGCATCTGGTCCCATCACTTCATGGCAAATAGATTGGGAAGCAGTGGAAACAGTGACAGACTTTATTTTTGGGGGCTCCAAAATCATTGTAGATGGATGCAGCCATGAAATTAAAAGAAACTTGCTCCCTTGAAACAGTGGCAGACTTTAATTTTTTGGGCTCCAAAATCACTGCAGATGGTAACTGCAGTCATGAAATTAAAAGATGCTTATTCCTTGGAAGGAAAGTTATGACCAACCTAGACAGCATATTCAAAAGCAGAGACATTACTTTGCCAACCAAGGTCCGTCTAGCCAAGGCTATGATTTTTAGAGTAGTCATGTACGGATATGACAGTTGGACTATAAGGAAAGCTGAGCACTGAAGAATTGATGCTTCTGAACTGTGGTTTTGGAGAAGACTCTTGAGAGTCCCTTGGACAGCAAGGAGATCCAACCAGTCCATCCTAAAGGAAATCAGTCCTGAATATTCATTGGAAAGACTGATGCTGAAGCTTAAACTCCAATACTTTGACCACCTGATGCAAAGAACTAACTCATTTGAAAAGACCCTGATGCTGGGAATGATTGAAGGTGGGAGGAGAAGGGGATGACAGAGGGTGAGATGGTTGGATGGCATCACTGACTCAATGGACATGAGTCTGAGTAAAATCTTGGAGTTGGTGATGGACAGGTAAGGCCTGGACTGCTGCAATCCATGGGGTTGCAAAGAGTAGGACATGACTGAGCGACTGAACTGTACTGAACCACATATACTGTGGTCAAACTGCAAGGGATATCTAATTGGGGACATTTGTCTAGACTAAAGCTTTTACCTCCAGATACCTCACAGGTCACAATAGAAGAACAATATACCTGTGGTCCAGCAAAATATTTGAGATACCTATTCTAAAGACAGTCACCACCAACAGATAAGTAAAATGTTGTAGTGAGTTGGCTCCTATTTGAAGTATTAATGGGACTTGGGACCTCTCTTGTTTCCTTGGCTGACATAGTTCACGGTAATTGTCTGGCTCCTGGTACCTCTTGGCAGAACAATGTAGAGTTTGTGTAATAACTAATACTTCCTGCTGCAACTTGGATCAATGCAACAGGAAATGTTAACACTAATACTAATGAAATATATGCTCAGGCAGAATGCAGTCATCATTTTGGCAGGGGTGATGTTGCCTCCCTTGTCTGGTCAACAGTAAAGGAATCCCAGTTCCTTTCCTTTCTGAACCATTTAAAGGCTATTACTTCCTTTCTTCTTCGTGGCCCTTGTTTGTTTAACCTTTTGGTTAAGTTTGTGTCTTTTAGACTGCAAGAGTTTGAAGTAAGACTTATGACAGCTCAAGGAAATCAGCCCATTCCAGAAGGTGACCCAGGTCCCTCCAGGTCCTTCAAAGAGTTGGCAAGGGAATTCTACACCTTTAGGGTAGGCAAGGGTCTGCAGTCTCTTCAGCAGGAAGAAGAGACCTTTGACTCCCTATTCCCTTAAAAACAAGGGTGATGAGCCTCTCGGGGAATGAGACAGGCTTGGGACCTGGGACCCTTGCTGCAATGTTTGCACCTGGACATACATCTTCCTGAGCAACAGAATAGGAAAGAAACTATATGGGACCAAAAATAACTGTATGCATGCACAGTCAAGGTAAATTCTAGACAAAAGATACAAACAGACCAGAAAGCCCAACTACCACTTTAGAGCCCAGAGCAGAGGCAGAATACTGCATATGCCCTCTACACACCACACCACCGAAGAGGTGGGCAAACCACCTAAGCTACCCCTCCGGCCTGACACCTGGACCCATCCATCCCAACCTCACCCCATGTAAGGAACAAGATTGACTCCTGCCCCAACCCAGGGAGCAAGCAAACAAGGGAACCTATTGTTTGTTCTTGCTCCCCACTCTGAAGCAGGGGCCCCAGTAAAGCCTTGCCTGGAAAGCATCTTTTGTAATTAACAGGAGTTTGGGGTTTTAAGCATGAGCCACTTATTCTCCCTGTATGTGCGTGTGCACTCAGTTGTGACCTCAAGAATGATAGTCTGTCAAGCTGCTCTCTCCACGCAATTTTTTAGGCAAGAATACTGGAGTGGGCTGCCATTTCCTTCTCCAGGGGATCTTTCCCACCCAGAGAAAACCCACGTCTCTTATGTCTCCCGCATTGACAGATGGGCTCTTTACCAGCTGAGCTACCAGGGAAGCCCCTTCTCCCTGTGTAGCACCTTACAATAACAACTGCTGTTTCTTTCACCACACAGAAAATAAATAAAATTTTAAAACTAAGAGCATAAAATAGTAAAATAGGAAATTAGAGTACAATAGAGATCAACAGTCAGTGTATGTTAACTAATAACTATTATAACTAAATGCAAGTAAAATGTATTAGGTCATGGGAAGATTCACGCAGATATTTACAAATGTTACCATTGGAAGACAGAATATTTTATGGGCTCTATCAACTTTAAAAATTCATACTATGGTTAAAAATGAAATAAATTTTATGCCAACAGCAAAAAAAACCTAGACTAAACAGAAAAATGAGAAAATTTAACAAAGTAGACACAAGTATAGGCATAAACACTGAAATGCCCTGTGTCAAGAAAAGTAACTGGATCTGTAATTTAAAATTATTTCATTTCTCTATACTAACAACAGTTGAGTAGAACATACATTAATTTAAAAAATACAAATATACAGATTCAAAATATCTAGTAATAAATCAAACTTCTACAAGTAGGTATACCAAAAACTGTATACTTAGAAAACTATAAAACTATTGTGAAAGTCTACAAAGGGTCTAAATAAATGTAGGGATATTCACATACTTCAGTTTCTGGTTCTCGTCAATGTATTTTATAGATTCAAAGCAACCCCAAATGCAAAATCTTTTATCTTTTGGTAAAAATATGTACACAATTCAGAGGATCAGGAAAAAAATAAAACAAAAGCAGTCACGTAAGGCAGAAGGACTTATATAGTAACATTATGAAGACCTTATAAAACTACAATGATCAACATAGTGTAACACTGATGCATGGTTAAAGACAGAAGCATCTGGTACTGATGATCCAGTAATCATAAAGCACCAGCTCTGATACCACAGAGCAGTGTGGAAAGGAAGATCTTTCCCAAAATGTGATGAGTCAATTGGATGAGTCAATCCATATAAAAACAAAATACATACTTTATGTTATACACGAACATTTTGATGATCTGTGAAGTGGTTAAGCAAATAATGCTTCTAAAATAATGTGGAATGTTTTCATGATATGAAAAAAGAAAAGTTTCATCCGAACGAAAGAGGAAGGAAAGACGATAAATTTGAATATGTTATACATAATTCCTTTTCATCAAAATATACCATTAAGAATATGAAAGGGAAAGCTGTAGATGGGAGATACTTAACTTATAGGATTGAAAAAGGGTTGACTCAATACATAGCAGTTGACTCTGAAAAAAAATATTCAATGTTTTTTGAAATGCAAATGAGTTAGCCATCAAATGACCAATAAATGTATAGAAAACTACTCAATTTTATTAGTAAACAGGGAAATGAAAATTAAACAGCATTAGAAAGCATTGGATAGCATTACACAGACCCCAGTTTCAAGTGTTTAAACATATGGAAGAACAGGTAATCCAACACATTACTAGAGGGAATATATGGACAGTCTCTGATTTATGATGGTTTAATTAAGATTTTTTTTTTTTACTTTACAACAGCATCAAAGAGATGTGATTCAGTAGAAACCTTACACAGAATTTTAATTTTGATCTTTTCCTGGGCTAGTCATGTGCAGTACAATACCCACTGCCGATGCTGGGTAACAAAAGCTCCCAGGTAGCCACACAATTATGAGGGCACTCAACCCAAACACTCATAACCATTCAGTACCCACACAGCCATTCCTTTTATAACTTTCAGTACAGTATTCAATAAATCACATGGCATATTCGACATTCTGTTACAAAACAGGCTTTGTGTTAGATGATTTTGCCCACCTATAGGCTAATATAAGTGTTCTGAGAACATTTATGATAGGTGAGGTGAAGGTCAGGGTATTACATGTATTTTTGATTTATATTTTCAGTTTATGATGAGTATATCAGAACATAGCCCTATCACAGGTCAAGAAGATCTGGGTATCTGTATAAACACTCTGGAATTAATGTGTAGCATTATATACTGCTTGGCATATATAAGTTTGAACATATACATAACCTATCAGACAGCAATTCAACTCCTTGATATATATCCAAATAAAGTGTATGTGCTTGGGCACCAGGAAAAATGTAGCATCATCATTCCCAGAACTTACACACAGACACAAAATTTTGATGACAGAATGGATAAACTGTGGTATATTTATTTAACTGACATAATACTGAAAAAATTTTAAAACTACATCTACACTTAATCTGTAACAATGTCACAAGTATGTTTAGGAAAAGAGGTCAGACGCAAAGAACACACAATGCTTGATTTAAATTTACATATCTATTTCCAACATAGGTACAGATAAATTACATTATTCGATATAATATAAAGTTATAACAATAGTTACCAATGGGGAATAGGGATCATAATTTCGGGGAAGAAATGTGATGGGAGCTTGTGCTATTTATTTCCCTGTATGTTCACTTTGTAATAATTACTGTGCTTTAAACTTATGTCTGTACCTTTTGGGGTATGTGTTATATTTTGATTTCTTTACAATTATAATAAAAATAAAAGGAGAAAATACATGACAAAAAGATTAGCTGTGCCGGTCCAATATGTCATGAGTAGTATTAAGGGAAAGAGAAAACAGAGATGAGAATTAGCTCAGGAGTAGAAGATCGTAAGCAAATCACAGAGCTATGTAACTATCACACAGAGAATGTTCATGCAGCATCAAGCAGGACTCATTTTTTAAAAAGGGGGGCGGGGGTGGTTAGTAACGTTCTTTGGAAATTTCTGAAAACAGGCCTCCTACAAAGCAAAGAATTAGACCTCCTCAAGACTTCCCACTGATGACTCTTGATGTTATGAAACAAGAAGTGATGATATTAAAGTTTTCAGAAAAAAATGATATTCAATATAATTCAGACCAGCATCCAGCTAGTTTGCAAATGAAATCATTATGTATCATGCAGACATGATGTAATCAAATTCTATCACTGAGCTCAATCTTGAAAAGACATACTTTGGAAAAATTATGATGAAAAACAGGGAGACAAATGAAATTTGAGAACTTTTCTTAAGATGAAAAGATGAAAGGAAGAGAAAGCAGAAAAGAAAACAGAGAGGTAGAGGAAGGAAGGTGAGAGGGAAGGAAAGGAGGAAGAGGGAAGAATCCTGTAGGTATGAGAGATATTCTGCAGTCTTTGTAATAAAAGACTCCAGATGAGAATTCTCTGTAGTGGAATTTGAGAATGTGCTCAAAAACTTCATCCCATATAAAAACAGAATAAGGAAGCTAGCATTTGTTGTGACACTGAAAGCATTTTCTTGCTTTTCCAAACACATAAAAGGAAATTATAAACTCCAAAACAAAACTTACACACTGTGTAACAAAGCCAAGCCACTATTTTGAAGCGCATTGAAATAGAGCAAAAACAAAAACACTGCCATACTATGAACAGTCTGTTTTTAGTGACACAACAGTTCTGACGTTGGATATGTAAAAACAACTGCAACAACAACAGCAACCTTCATTCATGGAAAACTATTAACCAGGCACTACTATTCTATGATCTTTTCATGTTGTGAATCATTTGATTCTCAATATAGTCCTAGGAACCAAGGTCCTATTTCATATTTTACAGGAAAAGAAACTAAAGAACAGAGAGTATATGTACTTTGTTCAAAGTTATATTCCTCAGTAAGTGCTGGATCAAGATTTTAATGTAGTGAGGTTGGCTCTAAAAAGTTGAGCTTTTAATGACTGTTTTTATGTCTTTTGCAAAAATATTATTCCACAGGCATTTTTAAAAATTAACCAACTTAATTGAAAATACTAAGATAAATGATTAAGATTAACACTAATTTTAATAGATAATGCATGTTAATTGTGATTATTTAGAGGCAGCCCCATTCTTTTTCTCTTATTGGGCTGGCTCTCTCTTTTGCCTCTCCCCCTCATCCTCACCCATATAATCCACCCCCACCTCTGCTACATTAACTTAACCTGGTATATAATCATACATATTCCCCCATGCTCTCATGCCAGTGCGTTAGGACATATATTGTAATATACAAATACAAATAAATGCCTAGAACCAGCTGTGTTTCGAGTCTCTCATTACTCCCTGGATTTTGGTAAGCTCTTTTTGTCTGAATACACAGGTATATTTTATTTATTCATTGCTTGTATTCCATGTTCATTTTCTTCCTTAAAATTAATCTAAATGTATCACACATGAGCTTCTCCCTCTTTTTATACTGTTAACATACACTTAAAGAAATTTCTTCCAATTTGTTTGCCAGGTCACTAATTCAGGCCTCAAAAGACAATCCTACCATCTAACTATTGATATATCACCGTTATTTAGAATTCAGATTTGTTTTCCTTGCTTAACTGTATGGGTGTGTGAGTGTACTGATGTGTGGTGAAGCATCAGAATTTTCTTAACTGTTATAATTCATTTTTTTCTGTCAAGATTATCAGTCTCTCCCAGCATCTTTACTGTGATTGTCACATGTTCTATAAGCGCTGAATCTTACAGTCTCCAGAATACTACACACAGTCCCCCAAGTGAAAAGGAATAGTCCTCTATCCACAAATGGACCAGTGATAAGGCTGCAGTGGCAGCCCCTAGCTAAAATATTTAGAAGATCAAGGACATCCACGGGGTTGACTTTAAACCTTCCCATGCCAGTTCCCAGAGTTCTGAGAGTCACATTTTTCTCAAGAGCTGCACCCTTTCTGATCGTCAAAAGATTCCTTGACAATGAACTCCAAACATTTTGCCTCACCCACAGCTAAGAAACACACCACTTATCTTTGGGACAACCTCCACAGAGGGCAAAGGATTAATTCAGACCCAGTCACCTGAATCTTCCAATAGATTTCAAATCTGGAGAGGCAGAGGTTTAGTGTTGGTAACAGTGGAGAATGAGCTATAGTGTGAGGAGTCTAGCTGTTGGACAAAAACTCATGCCAGTGTTGAGGGGGTGGGGAGCAGGGGAGCCACACACCCCACACCAGACTTAAGAGATTGGTGAAGGACAAGGACCAGTCACCCTGGTCACCCATGTCTTATTCATCCCTGCATTCAGTTCCTCCATGTCAAGGCCGCACTGGCAGAGAAGAGTTCAGCTGAGGCCTTATGGGGGCAGGGGCCCTGAAGACACTTTTCTCCACATAGACTCAGTATGTAATCCTCTCCCCTGCCCCAGGAGCGTTGTTCCAGTTTCCCTCAGCAGTGAGACAATCCTCACGTCTTCTAGGATGCTCTCACTCCCACCCGCTCCTTGTCCCATGTGGGAAAATGGAAGATTTGGGGAAGTGACATTTTCTCCTGTTTAGCCTCATATTTATGTTTACTGAATCAAGGGCTTCACCGTTACTTTTATTTTGGCTTGACCATTTCACAGCTCTCTCCAATTCAGCTCAGCTCATAACACAGCAGTTGCTGCTATCTGCAATGCAGACCACCCCCAGAACCCCAGGCATTTGCCCTGGCCTTCCAACAGCCTTGGCAACTGAGTTTTCAATTGAGTGGCTTCCAGAAATTTCCCACCACCTCAGGAAGCAGCCACGTGCACACCGAGGGAGCCTGCGATACCAGCACAAGCTAGGAGGGAAGTCCTGCTTTCCCCCCAAGCCCTCACCACCAGGATGAAGAGCACCTGGGAGGATCCAGCCGGCTCGTGGTCCTGGGAGGCTCAGCTGAGGCTGGTGATTTCACTGTTAAGTGCTTGGCTCTTCAACCACCCATTCTGCCCAGTCCTACCACCTTACTCCTCCATATGTGACCCCTGGCCACTTCTCCCAAGACGACAGACTCTTAAAATGAACCTCAGTCCGTTTTCAATTGGACTTGGGACAAGAGTTGGCTACAGACCTTCATTTGCCCCATGCCTCTGTTTCTTTACCATAATTTCTCTTTAACTTGCACTCTAAAAGAGCAGATGGCAGGAGTGAAAAGGTTTGTAAAAGAGAGGGAAGGAAGAAGGTGTGCTAATATTCTTACCTTATGTAACGGGCATAAAGGGATACTGAAGGAGGCATTTAGGCAGGAAGAGCAGCGCAGCAGGCGAACCACTGGACCGCCTTGGGATGGAAGCAAGCTAGCACCAGGTGCTGGGCATGCGCAGTCGGGCTGTTGACGAAGCTACAGAAGCACCGCCTTCCACAGCTTCCTGGCCAACCGGGTGCTGTTCCTAAAGGCCACGCCTTTGAGCTGGGAGGGCCTGCAGGCTGGCTATATTGTAAAACAGAAGGAAGAAAAAAGGAATCTAAAGTTGATGGCAATTGAACACATTTAAATATGGACTCAGTTCAATTCAGTCGCACAGTCTTGTCCGACTCTCTGCGACCCCATGAAACACAGCACGCCAGGCCTCCCTGTCCATCACCAACTCCCGGAGTTCACTCAAACTCACCTGCATCCAGTCGGTGATGCCATCCAGTCATCTCATCCTCTGTCGTCCCCTTCTCCTCCTGCCCCCAATCCCTCCCAGCATCAGAGTCTTTTCCAATGAGTCAACTCTTCGCATGAGGTGGCCAAAGTACTGGGGTTTCAGCTTTAGCATCATTCCTTCCAAAGAACACCCAGGACTGATCTCCTTCAGAATGGACTGGTTAGATCTCTTTGCAGTCCAAGGGACTCTCAAGAGTCTTCTCCAACACCACAGTTCAAAAGCATCAGTTCTTCGGCACTCAGCTTTCTTCACAGTTCAACTCTCACATCCACACGTGACTACTGGAAAAACCATAGCCTCGACTAGATGGACCTTTGTTGGCAAAGTAATGTCTCTGCTTTTCAATATGCTATCTAGATTGGTCATAACTTTCCTTCCAGGGAGTAAGCATCTTTTAATTTCATGGCTGCAGTCACCATCTGCAGTGATTTTGGAGCCCAAAAAGATAAAGTCTGACACTGTTTCCACTGTTTCCGCATCTATTTTCCATCAAGTGATGGGGCCAGATGCGATGATCTTAGTTTTCTGAAGGTTGAGCTTTAAGCAAACTTTTTCACTCTCCTCTTTCACTTGCATCAAGAGGATTTTTAGTTATATTCTTTGCAGCCAAAGATGGAGAAGCTCTATACAGTCAGCAAAAACAAGACCAGGAGCTGACTGTGGCTCAGATCATGAACTCTTTATTGCCAAATTCAGACTTAAATTGAAGAAAGTACGGAATACCACTAGACTATTCAGGTATGACCTAAATCAAATATGGACTAGGAGTTATATAAAACATCATTTTCTCAAATATAAAACTACTACTATGGTTATTTAAGAAAATATCTTAATTTTAGGAAAGATGTATATATGTGTGTGTGTGTGTGAATGGGTGTGCATCCACGCTTGCTCACTCATGTCACTGTAGCTCACCAGACTTCAGTGTGTATAGAATTTTCCAGGCAAGCATACTGATGTGGGTTGCCATTTCCTTCTCCAGGGGACTTAAAGACCCAGGGAATGAACCTGTGAATCTTGCCTTTCATGCATTGACAGGTGCATTCTTTACCACCTGCCAATACTTTACACATATCCTTATATTCAGAAATATGATGATGGCAATTAAGATAATTCAACCTCAAATATATAAACAGATATAGAATGTATATAAAAATATATTAGCTAAGTCATTATCATTGCGGATGGTGACTGCAGCCACGAAATTCTTGCTCCTTGGAAGGAAAGCTATGACAAACCTGAAATAAGTGAAAGTCTCTCAGTCCGACTCTTTGCGACCTCATGAACTGTATAGTCCATGGAATTCTCCAGGCCAGAATACTGGAGTGGGTAGCCCTTCCCTTCTCCAGGAGATTTTTCCAATCTGGAGACTGAACACAGCTGAGCCACAAAGGAAGCCGAAGAGTACTGGAGTTTGTAGCTTATCCCTTCTCCAGCCTTCCTGGAAAGCCTGTTAAAAAGAAACATTACTTTGCCAACAAAGGTCCATCTAGTCAAAGCTATGGTTTTTCCAGTAGTCATGTATGTATGTGAGAGTTGGAATATAAAATAAAATAAGCTGAGCACTAAAGAATTGATGCTTTTGAACTATGGTGCTGGAGAAGACTCTTGAGTGTCGCTTGGACAGCAAAGAGATGAAACCAGTCCATCCTAAAGGAAATATGGAATATTCAACCCTGAATATTCATTGGAAGGACTGATGCTGGAGCTGAAGCTCCAATCGTTTGACCACCTGATGCAAAGAGCCAACTCATTGGAAAAGACCCTACTCTTTGGAAAAGGCTCTGAAGCTGAGAAAGATAGAGAGCATGAAGAGAAGGAGGTGACAGAGGATGAGATGGTTGGATAGCATCACAGACTCAACAGACATTAGTTTGGGCAAACTCCAAGGGATAGTGAAGGACAGGGAAGCCTGGCATGCTGCAGTGGGGTCAGCCTGGCATGGGGTCACAAAGAGTTGGATACAACTTAGCGACTGAGCAGCAATATGATGTTTATGAATATATATCATTTTGCTCTGATTTTTTTATATATGAATGTTTATATGATGAGTAAACAAAAGCATGAATTCATGAGATAAAGTCTCCAGAATATTATTTGATTATAAAAATGACTACAGTTAGCTTATATAACCTGATATTAAAGTGAAAGAGATGACTTGAACTATATGTGTTCTATCTATTTTAGTTTTATCTATTATAAAAGATAGTTTTATATATTTTTTCTAAAAGATAGTTGTATCTATTATAGAAAGTAGTAACAAAAAATGTTAACTGGCACTCCTCTTTCAAGAAATGCTAGTATTAAAAATGACTTAGCATTATGGAGATAAACAGAGAACCAGAAATGCACACATTGAGAAATCATTGTGTCTACAAAGGGGTAGAAAACAAACTCAGAAAGGATGCGTGATGCTGCTGCTTTTTGCACATTTTCTGTATCATTTGACTTTCACTATCCATAAGTTTTACATCAATAACAGAAATGATAAAATTGAATTTAATAAATAAAAATAACCCCTGTTGACTATTATGAATTAAATACTCTGCCTTTCTTTTTATCCTAATAATTTTCATGAAATACATGAAGCAACACTCTTGCTATGACTTGTTTTGAATTTTAGTAGGTATCAATATATACTTCAGAGATATCTGTTGTCCGAAACTCATATGAAGAGAAATAATTCACAAGTTAGATGCAGTCTTCCACAGAGTATGGCTCATCATTAATGCCTTCCAGTACCACTTTGATCAAGAATATTCCTTGTGACTCTATAAAGCATGTAATTCGTTATCAGGAAATCATCCCAAATATCAAATCCCACCCAGGGATTTAAAGCACTCTTATTTTATATTTGGTTTTCTGTATAAAACACAACTTTTTTATATGAACTTTGCTATTCCAGATCATGTTACACGTATAAATAACAGAATGAGAATGCTTGCATGTGGTTATTACAGTTCCCAGTCTTTTCGATCTGCATTGAGCTTCTCTTGGACATCGGGCGTTGGCAGCTGTGTACTGTTTCTCCAGCAGTGTATTTTTCCTATTGCTTATATGGGATTTAAAGGAAGGTGAGATACAATTAGTTAAAATATCTGCCAACACTTACGTATCAGTTGTTCACCAGTTTAGCTGCACTAGTTAATTAATAGCTCTAGGTAGTTCTTTTGCTTTATTCATTTGCAGAAATGACAAACTCTTCTGTTAAAGTGTTAGAGCTAATGAAATATGGGAAGTGCTGAATCTTAAATATCACTTGTCTTCTACAGCATTTCATTTGTATAAAGTAAATCCTAACTTAAAGGGTTCATAAATAAATTGTATATAACAAATCTATATATGTAAATAATGTATAATAGATATGTCTTATTTATACATAATTTATATATTCACTAATTTACATGTATATATATACTTTCTATCTACCTAAATGTAAAATACATATCAACAGTTACAGAGATTTGGAATTAAACTAGAGAAACAGTCTAAATAATGTGCTTGGTACAAGAAAACTGATTGGTTATTCTGCTTAAAAATTCAATAACACATTTAAATAGTGCCATTTTTTATCAACAAACATCATATCTATCTTTGAAGGCACAGTGTTAAACTGAGAGTGCTTTCTAAAAAGGATCAGTGTATATTTTTCCGATAATAAAACATTTACTTATAATGAGGAGCTGCAGTAGAACAATAAGAAATAACTAGATATGGAAGCTGAACTTAGTCTATCCAAGTTATTATTATATGACCTTGGAATTTTCATGTACTCTCAGAAATTAACTTTTCCCATCTGTAAAATGGAGGTGAGATTTTTCATGGGGTTTCTGCAGCTATCATAGGAGATAAAGTATATGAAAGTTCTTTGTAAATTTGCTCAAAAGTGTTAGTTAGTTAAGTTACTTAGTCGTGTCCGACTCTTTGCAACCCCATGGACTGTAGCCCACCAGGCTCCTCGGTCCATGGGATTCTCCAGGCAAGAATACTGGAGTGGGTGGCCATTTCCGTCTCCAGGGGATCTTCCCGACCCAGGGATCAAAGTCAGGTCTCCCTCATTAGAGGCAGACGCTTTAACCTCTGAGCCACCAGGGAAGCCCAAAAGTGTTAGCTAATTTAATTAGCTAGAGGTCATATTCCAATGTATTTGATATCTACATTCTTTTTCTTTCTCATTTAGAGTTAGGAAAAGTCATTCACTAATCATAAGGTTATTATTAAAATTTGTTTATAATTCAAAGGAAGCAAATGTTAATCAGACAAATGAAAAACACTACAAATTAGAAGTAGGAACATTTTCCTTCTGGGATAAGTAGGCATGGCATATGGGAATTTTGTGTTAGGTGATTGTAGTAATAATGATAGATAATTAAATTCATGTGTTCAAGTGGCCTCATTTTTATCTGATTCTATGTGTTCACACGAATATCGAAAAATAAGCATTTTAAGATAATATTATTTTCTTGGTTATGTTATAATTTATTATCATAAATTATGTTTGTCAAAGTCCAATAAAAATACAATATAAACCCAAGTTGTATTTCATTATTATTACATAAATTCAGAAAAGTAAAAAAAAATAATATATCATCACCTTCCTGCTAAAAAACCCAAGAATATACATAAAGTCTCTTGTGAAATATCTTTTTAAGGAAATATGTTGCTTAAAAACACATTCATAAATTGATTACTCCATATATTTTTATTTAAATAAAATTATCACAAATAGGCCAATTTAAGAAATTACTTAAAAGTATATTCTCCCACTGGAGCTAAAAAAAAGTAAAAGCCATATTTCCAAAAGCTTTTCTTTTTTTTTTTTTTTGCCACTGAGTTTGTTCAAAATAACAAATCAGACAACAATGAAATAAATTTATTCAACATTGTTTACAGTACTCTTTAACTTCACATAATTATTAAGATTGTTGCTGAAAAAGTGCTAACCATCATCTGAGCCTTCAGTGAGTTGTAGTAGAACATCAGACGTCCCTGAACACAAATCACCTTTACAAATATAATAATAATGAAAAAGTTTGAAATATGGCAAGAATTACCAAAATGTGGCACAGAGACTCAAAGTGAGCAAGGACTTTTGGAAAAAAACTGATGCCAATTTAATTGCTTGATGTAAGATTGCTACAAACCTTCAGTTTAGAAAATAATGCTGCATTTCTAAAGTGAAGTAAAATCAGGTATGCCTATAT
Organism: Oreotragus oreotragus; assembly: GCA_006410675.1. Taxonomy (NCBI): domain Eukaryota; kingdom Metazoa; phylum Chordata; class Mammalia; order Artiodactyla; family Bovidae; genus Oreotragus; species Oreotragus oreotragus. Next base: position 24,540 of record SJYX01006427.1, read on the forward strand.
ATAATAGAAATAACATTTTATCACTCCCTAAAGGTAATATTAATTCTTTCTTATGGCTACAGTGTATCCTTCTGCATTATATACAGGATTTAATCACTGGGTTCCTTATTGAAAGATCCTAAGTTTTTTTCAGTCATTTGTTTTTAAGAAGAGTATCATAATGATTATAAGTCATTTCATATTTTTGCCAATGTATCTTGGTGAGGGATTCCTAGAAATGGAATCAAGGGGGATTTTCACTATGTAAAGTTTACTAATGTTGCCAACTATTCCTCCATCTGCTGCTGCTAAGTCACTTCAGTCGTGTCCGACTCTGTGTGACCCCATAGACGGCAGCCCACCTATATTTAAGAACTCCTGGTGAATGGGAAATAAACTCAGTTTCTTATAAATTGGATTATTTTTCATTTTGCCATTTAGTTTTGCCTTAGCTTATTGTGTTTTTTTTTTACAATATTCTTCGATTCACACCAATTTTTTTCTAGTTCATATATATTTTCATTTTTTTACGTTTTATTGTCTAATCAATTTGGAATTTATCCCAGAGTGAGAAGAAAAAATGTAATTTTTTATTAAATAGCTCTCCAGTTGTCATGAGATTTAAGGTCTTTTCTTTAAATTCATACCTAAAATACAGAGTTATTTTATTTCTGGCATTTATATCACAGAAATATGTTTTCCAATTAGGGCTACCTTAATGCAACCTGAGATAACTTTAATATAGACAGTAGAGAAACAATCTTTTTGCAGAATTTTTTGGATATTAGCATTTTTGAAATTTTAAAGCCAGAGAACAAGTTTTTAGTAACATTTTATTTTTCTTTTTTGCCATATAGCAGGCATGTAGCACGGGGATCTTAATTCCTGGATTAGGGATTGAACCCTTGTACCCTGCAGTGGAAGTGTGGAATGTTAACCATTGTACAGCCAGAGAAGTCCTTTAGGGATCTACTTCTATCAAATGAAATTTTACAAATGTAAAAACCTTTCTTAATGCTTATAACTTTTAATTTTTTACTGTTTTTTATTGCAAGTTTTATTTTATAGCTGTTCTAAAACTGTTTGTAAAATGTAGATCTGGAAAAACATTAGTAAAAACCTATAGAAAAAGTTGTCTAAATGCTTATAGCTTTGGTTTTTAATTATTTTTAGGCATTGGAAATCATTTAGATTACATTTCTGAAATAAATTTAGCTTCTTGGAAAAGTCAAATCTGAGTTAGTTTTTCATATCTAAGTAGGCTTTAGTCTTTTTGCTCACATCTATAAATTAAATATTCAAGTGTATCACTGTTTCAGTATACTACTTCAGGTCCAATATAATGTGGCTACATCTCCCTGATTCCATCTCATTTCAGTTTACTGTCCAGCAGTGATCCTTTTTTACCCTGGATGGTCTTACTTTCCTGCCCCAGGACAAGACTACATTTATCACTTTCTGTCTGACCTTCTTAGATTATCTGCTGATGGATGATACAGATCTTTACCATAACTATAGGNCATTTCAGTTTACTGTCCAGCAGTGATCCTTTTTTACCCTGGATGGTCTTACTTTCCTGCCCCAGGACAAGACTACATTTATCACTTTCTGTCTGACCTTCTTAGATTATCTGCTGATGGATGATACAGATCTTTACCATAACTATAGGTCATGTTATGAATTTGTCTTCATTTCACTGAGAAATGGTGAAGTCTTTTAGAGGAAGACCATAACAAAATTTTCTATTATAATAGCATACTAGTATAAATTTTAAGTGATATTGGAGGGTGTAGCTGTGAATCTCTTTGCTTATTTCTTTAGTTTTGGTTTTATGGTAACAAGTTTTCAAAACCAAACAAAAATCTATGGATTTATAACAAGCATTAGCTTTCCTATTCATACACTGAGGATAATAAAGATCAAATGAAGATCAATATTAATCTTATACTTAGATGTATAGTCAGTGTAACAATTGTCTTTTTTAAAAAGGTGTATAATTTGTGCTTTACACACATTTCAATAAAGTAGGTAGTATATACTTTGGCTTACTTATTTTATTATTACAATTTAGCTTGAACTGCATTCTAATATATCAAGTATAGAAGTGGGTTCTGTTTTCTTTACTACTTTTTGATGTGTTTAATAGTATATAAGGCTTTATAAAATATGTGAACTATCATGAGATTACATTTATGATTATATAGTTTATGAGCAGAGAAATGGAAACAAGATTTTGTGTGTTGCTATTTATGAACTGTTTGTAATAGTTTCAATATTATTGAAAGAATCTTCCCTCTCCACACAAAATTGTGTGAATAAAGCCAAAAAAGCTAACAAGCTTATATGCAGTGTATGATATCAGTAGAAGTATCAGTTCAGTTCAGTTCAGTTCAGTCGTCATCTATTTGCCATGAAGTGATGGGACCAGATGCCATGATCTTAGTTTTCTGAATGTTGAGTACATATACACAAAAACTTCTGGTGCAAGATGGGCTTCCCTGGTGGCTCAGTGGTGAGGAATCTACTACCAATGCAGGAGACATGGTTTGATCATTGGGCTTGGACGATCCCACATGCCAGGAAGCAGGTAAGTCCGTGTGCCACAACTACTGAGCCTGTGCTCTGGAGCCCAGCAGCTGCACCTACTGAAGCCCGTGTACCTTAGAGCCATTGTACACAACAAGCGAAGCCTCTGCATTGGGCCTGCTGGCTCAATCGGGAGAGAATCCACCAGCAATGCAGGAGACCTGGGTTTGTTCCCTGAGTCAGGAAGATCCCCTGGAGAAGGAAATGGTAACCCACTCCAGTATTCTTGGCTGGAAAATCCCATGGACAGAGAAGCCTGGTGGGCTACAGTTGATGGGGTTGGACATGAATTAGCAACTAAACAACCTCCACAACCTCCACCACCACACCTCAACTAGAAAATGGCCCACATAGCAATAAAGACCAAGCACAGGCAAAAGTAAATAAATAAAATTATTTTTTTTTAATTGGAAAAACTGTTAGAATATTTAATATTCAAAACAAAATATGCCATATATCGTAAAGCAAAGGGAAATGTGTTGATATTCTATAACTTAGCTAATGTATATTATCTTTCTTATACTCAGGATTCATTTTTAAGTATAACTATATAGTTCTTACCAGTCTAATAGCAAGGAGTATTCTTTTAATTTTGGACTAGAAAGTGTGTATTTGCTATAGTGCTTCAATCATGTCCCTGGTGGTAAATTGTTTTTATACACAATATTAGACATTCTTCAATAACTTAAAAAGTATTTTAAGTAGACTAGACATATGAGATGCAAAATATATATACATATTCATAAGGTTCAGGAAATAATATAGCAAATGTGTGTGGGCAACAGTAGGTGCTATTATGATGATTTTTCAGTTTCACACTGTTTAGAATATCCTTCAGTAATTTTACATGCTTATGGAAACAATACTTATCTTTCTAAGACACTGATATGATTAGATTCACTGCAAGGTAACTTTGTACCTATTATAATCCATTAACTAATAAAATCATATAGCTTCCAAAGATGCAACTTACAAGCATAGAACACCAAGAAAAAATTTCACACCTAGGAATTTAAGATCAAAGAACATGAGTTCACTAAGGTCTCCATAGTCTCCCTATCACTTTTTGGAAGCAAAATCAAATGAAAATGAATTTCAAGATAAGCCATAACTAGGAAAAGAATTAACAAAGTTATAGCATAAGTACGTTCCAGAAGGGCTTCAGTCTCCCCTACTAATAATGTGTTTGACTTTATTAGAAAAAATTAAGAAATGAATATGGTTGTCCCTGTTTTATTTTGTATTTGTTCTTCACTTCCCCCTGAAAGTGAAAGTTGCTCAGTAATATCCAGCTCTTTGTGACCCCATGGAATGTAGCCTGCCAGGCTCCTCTGTCCATGGAATTCTCCAGGCCAGAATCCTGGGGTGGGTTGCCATTCCTTTCTCCAGGAAATCTTACTAACCCAGGGATCGAACTCAGGTGTCCCGCATTGCAGGCAGATTCTTTACCATTTGAGTCACCAGGGAAGCCCTCACTTCCCCCATTCTCTCCCAGTAACAACACTGAGAGGACCGGTGCTAATCCCTCTGGAAAAGGACAGGGAGGTGGCAACAGACAAGTGGGTTCAAAGCTAGGACGATCCTCAATCACCAGGCAAAGGGCATTTTTGCCCAGGAGGATTTTGTTCAATGAATGATCATTCATGGTTTGATTCACCATCTGGAATAAGTACAAAGTTATCTTTAAAATTCCATAACTTATTTAATTTTTAGAGAAAATAAATGTATGTGTATTAATATACAAAAGTTAAATATGACTACCACTGCTTGACAGACTACTAAATAAAAATACTAAGTATTCACTTAAATTTATTTGATTACTATAATGACCTTAAAAAGATTATTATTTTCTCTACTCTATACTGATGGGAAACATTAAGTAGTGGAGATAGATTCTAAAATTTGTACCATTTCATTCTATTACTTTACATCTATATTCTTTATATGTAATAGACAAAGGTTACATGCAAAACCGTTTAAAAAGCAGATAAGTTATGGAGATTCAACCTTCTTCTTGTTATGTGTCCTTTGCTAAACTCCAATCAACAGCCATCATATTAAATATTTTTTATAAATCAACCTGTTTTTTTAATAAGCCATTTGACACTGAGTAGGCAACTGAAAATGAGACAAAAGTATTTGAAAATACCCACACCCCTTCTGAGAAATTAAAGCAATAAGTAAGTCCCCCATCAAATGCAATTGAAATATGGGGTCTTCCTCTGTACTGTAGTAGCATGTATGTTGCCAACATACAAGTATATCCAAGTAAAATATAGGTAGCCTTCCCATGACTACATTATTTTAGATAAGATGATACATTAAGCATGTGAAATTTAGATTTTGCAGGTGAAGAATCTAATCACCGATGGCAGCTGTCATATTTAGAGCAGCATATGAGAGCTGGGAGAAAAGTACAAGTGTCAGGGAAAGGAAAGTCCTTTTAAAGATCAAAATTTCTCCAACAGATGGCTTGATAGTTTATTTTTTATATTCTATGTGTTCTAATTTTCACCACAGTAAATAGATTTTAATAATGTCTCATATGTCAAAATAATTTGTTGGAGAAATCAAATGATAGGAAGCAGATTTATAAAATTATAAACATAGAACTGAACAGTATTCTTCTTAGTTCTATGTCATACTGAAAGTTAATGGTTTGAGTTGAATTTCTATTCTATGAGATAGTATAGAAATGAGATTTGAGGAAAAGGCAGACTGAAGATCAATGTGAATATAAAATATGACTGTCATAGAAACTGGCCAGCTGAAAGAGCTCCCAATGGCCAAAGCTAGAACAATAGAAACTACAAAATTAATAAGGTAAATCTGGATAAAACCCAAAGTATAAAAGAAATTTAAACAAGTCTTTTCCGCTATTCAGAGAAGGCGATGGCACCCCACTCCAGTACTCTTGCCTGGAAAATTCCATGGGTGGAGGAGCCTGGTAGGCTGCAGTCCATGGGGTCGCACAGAGTCGGACACAACTGAAGTGACTTAGCATACTGCTATTAATTAATGACTATATACATAAACTGGTGGAGAAAGCTCCTACACAGAAGAATAACAAACAATATATGCTGATATTGTACCTTATAGGAGGTGGAATTTAATTTCAGTCACCAGGCCTTCATGACCCTATCCACCCTACCCTCTACCCCTCCATGCCCCAGAGTGTTCTACACTTAGTGACTTACCTCTAAAAACAGGATAAAGAAGGAGAAACTACTAACATTACAATGAAGGAATCTGGCAAACACTACCTTAACCAAATGGTGACTGTTAACCTCAGCAAAGAGATCATGTGGATATAAAGATCTGTGATAGACGCAGTGGGAAAGGCTCTTCACCTCTGGTATCTTCTCAAAAACCCATTGCCTTAGCCTAACTGAAAAAATAAAGGCTAAACTCAAATTGGGAACATTGTACAGGATACCTGTTCAGTATTCCTCAAGACACAGGAGACTTCACAGACAAGACAAATAATTACAACGCGGCAACTGGATAAAATCCAGAAACAGAAAGGGGACCTTAACCTGAAGAAACTCAGATAAGCAGAGTAATGCATCTATGCTGATTTTTCAGTTTTGAAAAATGCATCATGTAATATAAGATGTTAAAAATCAGTGGCGGGGGGGAGGCAATGTAAGCAGTCTCTCTGGATGTAGCTGCAACTTTTCTGTAAATGTAAAATTATCACAAAATAAAATTTTCAGGTTTTCACTTTGTTTTAAATATGGCCTGGGCCTTACTGCCATGATTAACCAAGAAAAAAATAAGTGAGGGAAACACTTTAAGTTAAGGAATCTAAAGAGTTGCTATCATAATTGACAATTAATTATAATGTATAATTACGTTTATGGGCTTCCCTAGTGGCTCAGATGGTAAAGCATCTGCCCTCAGTGAGGGAGACCCAGGTTGGCTCGATCCCTGGGTTGGGAAGATCCCCTGGAGAAGGAAATGGCAACCCACTCCAGTACTCTTGCCTGGAAAATTCCATGAACTGAGGAACCTGGTGGGCTACAGTCCATGAGTCTAAGAGTTACAAAGGGTATTATTGTGAAAATATGGAAAGTTTCAATAAATATCTTTTATAAGATTATTATGTTATACAGTATTCTTTCACAAAGTTAAACATATTGAGTTTGATAATATTATTTTGATTATAAAGAGGACTGCATGAGTTTTTTGAGAATGAATGCTGAATTATTTAGGAGTGAAAAGTCATGATGTCTATAACTTACTTTCACTTGGTTTGGCAAATAATAAAAGGAAGAGATGAATAGATTCATAGACAAATCATATATGGATATAGATAGATGAGTAAAGCAAATAAAATTATTAAATATTTTATTTTGTCATTAAGTCACTTAAAAAAAATTAGTGGTAAGAGTGACATTATATTCTTATATCATTATATCTATATTGTAGAGGCAGGTGAATTTAACAAGAAAAATAAGAATAGTAAAAAATCAAAATTTGAGAGGAATGAAGCATGGTGATGGGAGATATTAGTGAAGATGGAAAAATCAATCAGGTATTAGAATACTGTGTGTATGTGCTATGTCACTCAGTCATGTCCAACTGTTTGCGGCCCCATGGACTGTAGCCTGTCAGGTTCCTCTGTTCATGGAATTTTCCAGGCAAGAATACTGGAGTGGGTTGCCATTCCCTTCTCCAATTAGAATACCAGATTTATCTATATTTTTTTTTTTTTAACTTCACTACCCTGGAAAGTTAAAGTGATAAATAGTAATGAAAATAAACTATATCTACTTAGCTTTGTCTCATTTCTTCAGGATAAACCCAAAAGTCCTTTATAGAGACAATAGTGGCCATGAAAGTCGACACTCCAGTATTTATTCAGCATAACTAAAAAGCCTAAGCTAAATATTATTTTCAGATTAACCCTGATGGTGAATTATTTGGGAATGGACTTGGTAGCACACTATTGGTGTCCTGTCCTAGTTGGCCCATCCAAAATACCGTCTGTAACTTCAGTGAATAGTTTCTTTATCTATCATCAGCTTCCTACCTGAATCTCCTGCATCTAACTGCTTGTGGGTTTCTCTGGCCAACATGAGGTTCTTGACCAGTTGCAAGGCTGATGGAAGTACCAGAGAGGACTATCGCCTAGAGAAGGATAAGACTGGAGTGAAGTCTTACTGAAATCTCCTAGCTTTTACTGCGTTCTGCAGTCTCTGAAAGGATCCCTGGCAGGATAAAACTCTCTTATCCAGAGTGTAATTCACTCTCTGTTTTCCTTCTTATGCTAGTTTCCTACCATTTTCCATGGTGCTTCCCAGATAAATTATTTCATTCAAATTATTTTTTCAGGGTCAGTATTTGGAGAGCTGTAAATTAAGATACGCAGATTATCTAAAGTTTTCAAATGTGTATTGAGGTGATAGAAACAGAGGCAGCTACAAGGAAAGTTTTCATCTTTCTATTATAAAAAATGTGGAACAAGTGTGCATTTTTTTCCGAGGACAATGTTATGTCTAAACATGGGTCCTGGGAGCTGTGCAATTCCCTTGGCTGACCTGGAGGATGCATTCCACGGGGATTTTGGTTACAACCAAAGGACTAAAGCTTTTTTCCTTTGTTAAATGGCTAAACTATTATTATTTTGTCTTGCTTGACTGTTTTCCTTTGTTTCTGCATTTCTCACTTCTCTACATAAATTTGCTCTTTGGAGCTCAGGGAAGGCCTCAGTTCAGTTCAGTTCAGTTCAGTCACTCAGTTGCGTCTGTCTCTTTGCAACCCCATGGACTGCAGCATGCCAGGCCTCCCTGTCCAACAGCAACTTCCAGAACTTGCTCAAATTCATGTGCATCGAGTCAATGATGCCATCCAACCAACTCATCCTCTGTCATCCCCTTCTCTTCCTGCCTTCAACTTTGCCCAGCATCAGAGTCTTTTCAATGAGTCAGTTAGTCACATCAGGTGCCAAAGTATTGGAGTCTCAGCTTCAGCATCAGTTCTTCCAATGAATATTCAGGACTGATTTCCTTTAGGATGGACTGGTCTGATCTCCTTGCAGCCCAAGGGACTCTCAAGAGTCTTCTCCAACACCACAGTTCAAAAGCATCAATTCTTTGACACTCAGCTTTCTTTATAGTACAACTCTCACATCCATACACGACTACTGGAAAAACCATAGCTTTGACTAGATAGATTTTGGTTGTCAAAGTAACATCTCTGCTTTTTAATATGCTGTCTAGATTGGTCATAGCTTTTCTTCCAAAGAGCAAGTGTCTTTTAATTTCATGGCTGCAGTCACCATCTTCAGTGATTTTGGAGCCCAAATTCATGCTGTTCATGTAGTTCTCCAGTCAAGAATACTGAAGTGGTTTGCCATTCCCTTCTCCAGGGGACCACATTTTGTCAGAACTCTCCACCATGACCCATCTGTCTTGGGTGGCCCTACGTGGCATGGCTCATAGTTTCATTGAGTTAGACAAGGCTGTGGTCCGTGCGATCAGTTTGATTAGTTTTCTGTGATTGTGATTTTCATTCTTTCTGCCCTCTGAGGGATAAGGATCAGCGGCTTATGGAAGCTTCCTGATGGAAGAGACTGACTGCTAGGGAAACCAGGTTTTGTTCTGATGGGCAGAGCCATACTTGGTAAATCTTTATTGCAATTATCTGTTTGATGGGCGGGTCTGTGTTCTCTCCCTGTTGTTTGACCTGAGACCAAACCATGGTGGAGGTAAAGAAGATAATGGTGACCTCTTTCAAAATGTCCTGTGCATGCACTGCCGCACTCAGTGCCCCTGCCCCTGTAGCAGCCACTGCTGACCCATGCCTCCGCCGGAGACTCCTGGACACTCAACAGGCAAGTCTGGGTCAATCTCTTGTGGGGTCACTGCTCTATTCTCCTGGGTCCTGGTGCACACAAGGTTTTATTTGTGCCCTCCAAAAGTCTGTTTCCCCAGTCCTGTATAATTTCTGTAATCAAACCCCACTGGTCTCCAAAGTCAAATTCCCTGGTGGTTCTCACTCCCTTTGCTGAATCCCCAGTTTGGGAAATTTGCTGTGGGTCCTAGAACTTTTCTTAACAATGTGAGAATTTATTTGGTATACTTGTTCTGCAGTTTGTGGGTCGTCTGCTCGGCAGCTCTATGGTGGGGCTTATGCCATCCATAGCCCTCTCTCAGAGGGCTTATACCACACCCAGTACTGCTGCAGTCAGAGCCCCTGACCCTGTGGCAGGCCACTGCTGACCCGTAGATCTGCATGATACACTCAAACATTCAAAGGGAAGGCCTAGGAAGCTGTTTTTCTACAAATAAGGTTTAGGCAGATGACATAGCTGGAGGAGCAGGGGAAGAGCTGTTCCAGTGTCCTGGGAAGGTCCCATAGAGTCCTATTTGGTTACACTTGTAAACCGATTTGATTTGGGATTTTTAAAAATTACTATAAGTCTGAATTCCCATAACTGATACAGAGGAGTTTGGGGTAGCAATTGATTTGGGGGAAGACATAGTTGGTGTCTAGAAGACTGTTTTTAAAGTAGTTACTTAAGAATGAAAACAGTTGTTGATTTAAGAATGGAATGGAGCTTAATAGTGACTATCAGAGAAAGTGCCCCTTGGTATGAGCACTATGTGTACTTCCTCCAAATCTCCTTGGCAATTAGTTTGACCAATAGCTTCAGATTCTCTAGCACTGTTAGTTCATTTACTCAACAAACATCTATCAATCATAAAAAATACAAACTTTGTGCTTACTTCCAGAATTAACTGCATTGCCTTCCCTTAATTAATACATAGATAATAAGTGCAGATTGTCTAAATTGAGGAGAGCTGTTATATCATTAGGCACATGCTGTGAGCTATGAAGGCCAGAGAAAGTGTTCATTCCCTCAAACTTTACAGTTAGGTGGGTCTTACTAAAGAACTAAGTCTTAATACATGAGTGAGTGAACCAGAAACAAAAGGAAAATTAGCAAAGACATGGAGAAGGAAGAACATTTCAGGCAAAGGAAATACTATGTCAAAAGGTACTGAGGCAAGATAAGCATAATTCATTTTATGAAATGTGCAGGTTTTGAGATAACTGGAGCACAGTATATGTGTCAGAGTATAAGAGAAGTTGGAGCTGACTGAGTGTCTCATTTGCTATCGAAATAGGCTGGGACCTGAGGCCCTTTACTGGAACAGGAAAGATAAAAGATGAATTTGGAGTATCTTTGTTGTGTCACAAAGTGAGGAAGTGAAGTGAAGTGAAGAAGTGAAGTGAAGTCGCTCAGTCTTGTCTGACTGTTTGCTACCCTGTGGACTGTAGCCCACCAGGCTCCTCTGTCCATGGATTCTCCAGGCAAGAATACTGGAATGGGTTGCCATTTCCTTCTCCAGGGGATCTTCCCAACACAGGGATCGAACCCAGGTCTCCTGCATTGCAGGCAGACGCTTTAACCTCTGAGCCAAGTGCTCAAAAGAGAGGAAGGAAAAATCCTACGATGATGGGGATATGCCAAAGGGACAGAGGAGTCAACTGAAAGAATTCTGAAGGTCCACAGTGGGAACAAGGAACAAAATAAAGAAACCAAACTGGAATATAATTCAAAGTATAAAATAAATATCCGTGCGTCCATCATTAAATAAATAAATAAGGAAATAGACAACTTCCCTGTGCAGAATTACAAATAATTCATGTAGCTACTCTGTCCTCAGGAGGTGGAACACAGCTCCCCACTTGTAAGTGTGGGTTGTGAGTAGTGACTTCCTCCCAAAGACTACAGTATGAATCTTAGGGGTGGGGAGGGGGAGTGACTTTACAAGGATGTTAACTTTGATCACCATTAATGTCAACAGTGATAAATTATGTTGCTAGTGTGCATACTTTAATGTGATGGGGATGTCTCTTTAACTCTGTGGTCTTCCTCCAAAAGGCTATAGCCTTAATCTAATTCCTGGTGGCTCAGATGATAAAGAATCCATCTGCAATGTGGGCATCTGGGTTCAGTCTTGGGTTGGGAAGATACCCTGGAGAAGGGTTTGGCAATCAACTCCAGTATTCTTGCCTGGGGAATCCTCAGGGACAGAGGAGCCTGGCAGGCTACAGTCCATGGGGTCACAAAGAGTCAGACACAACAGAGTGACTAAGCACAGCACAGTCATAAGCAAAACATCAGACCAATCCCAATTGAAGAAAATTTTACAAAATACCAAAGCAGTACTCCTTAAAACTGCTAAGGTCTCAAAAACAAGGAAAGTCTGAGAGACTGACACAGCCAAGAGATGCCTAAGGAATTCTAGAGTGACTAAGCACAGCACAGTCATAAGCAAAACATCAGACCAATCCCAATTGAAGAAAATTTTACAAAATACCAAAGCAGTACTCCTTAAAACTGCTAAGGTCTCAAAAACAAGGAAAGTCTGAGAGACTGACACAGCCAAGAGATGCCTAAGGAATTCTCTGGTGGTCTGGTGGTTAGGACTCTGTGTTTCTAATGCCTGGGTCCTGGTTTCAATCCTTGGTTGGGGAAGTAAGATCCCACAAGCCATGAATTGCAGCTAAAAATAATAATAATGATAATAGAAAGAGAGAGATGCCTAAGGAACCATGCCAGGTAAATGCGGTGTGGTATACTGGACGGAATCCTGGCACAGAATGGATTTTATTTAATAATGATATTGTTTCACTAATTGTGACTAGTTCAGTTCAGTCACTCAGTCATGTCTGACTCTGTGACCCCATGAATCGCAGCACACCAGGCCTCCCAGTCCATCACCAACTCCCGGAGTTCACTCAGACTCACGTTCATCGAGTCAGTGATGCCATCCAGCCATCTCATCCTCTGTCGTCCCCTTCTCCTGCCCCCAATCCCTCCCAGCATCAGAGTCTTTTCCAATGAGTCAACTCTTTGCATGAGGTGGCCAAAGTACTGGCGTTTAGTGAACCATACTAATTGAAAACTGAATGTGAGGCATATGAGAACCCTCTGCCTTATCCTTTCAATTTTTCTGCAAATGTAAAATAAAATGCATTTTTTAAAATTTTTTTTATTTTTTGTATTTATTTATTTTTTTACACGAACTCCCAAGGCAAATGAGAACAGAGTTTTAGTTATAAGAGTGGTCAACTGAAAAAAATAGTGACCAAGGAGCAAGAACTAAAAAGAGCATTTACTCAATTTGGTTAATAGGATTTCTGGGGAGATGCTAGAATAGCCAGATGAATGCTAGTGAAAAGAAAGAATAAAGCTATGAACTCGGGAGGAAATGTTAATTTAGACAATGAAAGCATGTATAAAATATCTCCTGAAACGAACTTCTTTGTTAAACTGGAGAGAAAAAAGAAAGAGAACATGAGCGGGAAAGACGTAAGTGTTTATAACAGAAAAGAGTTTACTAAGAAGAAACTGAAACAGTATAAAAGGTAAATAAATGAGTGTAGAAAGAAAGTTCCAAGTCCCTGTTGAATGATAACTTGGGGCACAGGGAGGACAATTAGACCTAAATACAGAGAATAAACTTCTCTTTCTGAGACAGGAAGGAAGACTATAGTGATGAGTGGCTAGTAGATAATTTCCATCATACAAAGGGAGCTGGGAACAATGATGCACAATATTCATGGTCTGTAGAAAGCATGATATCACACAAATATCCAGAGGCATTCTTTTACTTTGCTGTCCTAAGAAAAGAGCTGTCTGTTTCTAGTTTATAGCTGTGTCTGTTTCTAGTTAATAGCTGTGAAGTCTTTCTTTGAAGTCAAGGTGGTTGTTACAAGTCTCCTTCCTGACACTGGTTATTTTCTTAATATTGAAATTTCTAAATTATAGTTCATGTTATGCAATTTTCTCTACATATCTTTGTTAATATTTTTAAGATTTTCCCTCACCGACACATTAATAATTTTATGAATTAAAAGTTTTTCCAAAAAAAAAAGTTTTTCCATCCTTCTATAGATGGACATTTAGGTCATTTAAAATTTTTCATATGGTAAACAATGTTGAAATAAATGTGTTCTGGTACACAGTATAAAATTTCCCCGAGATAAATCAAAAAATCACAATCTCTATGCCCTAAAGTAGGATTAAGTTTCAGCAAGTATTCTTTCCTTTTCTCTGAGCTAAGATTTCAAAGTTTTGGTTTATTTTAAAATTTTCCCTGTTTCAAATACAGAGCATACTTTCCACTGACAACTTCCTAAAGGTAAGTGTACTGCTAAGTATAATTGAAATTACAATGAGAAAGGGGGCACAAAGCACAAAGATTCATGTTACCAGAGAGATTGTGACAGGTGCTAGAATAAAATTACCACCTGACATAGATACCCAACAGATGGAGAGATTTTAAATTCCAACCCACAGGAATAGGGTGACTTTATGAGGATTATGGTCCTTGAACTTAACCTTAGAAGAACATAGTGATTTCAATGGAAAAATAAGCTTTGAAGGTGGGGAAAACTCTTACAAATGGAAGAAAAACTGCTAGAAGGCAAACGAGGGAAAAATTCTGAAGTATGTTCAAGAACAGTGAATTAATGGATTGCTTTGGATGGAGCATGAAAGTTGTGAAGAGCAGTTTTGAAGGATAAAACTGAAAATATATGCTGCAACCAGTTCATACAGATCCTTAAGTACAATGGTAAGGGTATTATAATTTATTCTGAGGGAAGAGAGAACAATCAAAGCAATACAGTGATTTGAGTTGTAACAAATACACTTCTGCTCTACAAGCCCCACATATACCAACTTAACATTTAAAGTCTTTAAATGTAAGCAATTCATTATGTGTTACTAGACTGTATGATTTTGGTCATATGTAGAAAATAAATGATCAAAGCAAACAGAGCAAATACAAACATGTGGATACAAAGAACAGAGTCGTGTTTTCCAGAGGAGAAGGCAGTTGGGAGGATGGTGAAATAGGTAGAAGGGGTCAACTGTATGGTGATGGACAGCAACCAGATGCTTGGTGGTGAGCTCGCTGCAGTGCAGACAGAAGTCAAAAATAATATTGTACATATAAAACTTATATAATGTTATAAACTGATGTTACCTCAGTAATAAATAACTAAGCTTATAGCTATGCAGTTTACAAGATCAAAGCAGAACAAATGATACACATGGAGGGAAGAAAAGAGTGACTAGAGGCAGCAGAGTAGAAGGTTAGCAAATCCAATAGCTCAGTCTTTTTATTAAAGATCAGAGACTTTCTATTAATCTGCTTCATCATTCCCATGTGCTGATGACATTTCCCCTCGTGTTGAAAAGTAACTGCCCCAGTTCTAAGCTTCACATGCAGAAAGTTGACATCCCATTAAAAACAGGAGCATTTTCCACCTTGAATCTCTTTTAATTCGAAAGTAAAAACCTTTCCTAGAAGCTTACAGATTTCCCACCAGGTACAATTTGCTAAGAATGAGTCATAGGCCGTGACAAAGCAATCATGTCAAGGAAATAAAACAAACATGACCACCTTGGACCAATTATGATGAACACAAGGGGACTACAGGAAGTTATTGTTTCTAGGGACAAGGCACCAGGGCTTATAAACATCAAAGTAGCATCAGGGCTTCCTGGGTAGAGAGGAAAGTGATGGTTGTGTGTATACAAACAAACATATCTGACAAAGATATGTGTAAGACTTAAGGGAAAAAGGGACACTGGCAGTAAGCTGGTCAATAAAGGGTCTATTTTAAGAGTTGTCATGAAAGCCTAAATTAGGAAAGTAACAGTGAAGAATGAAAAGATGAGATTGCTTCAGGGGACGCTGGGAACGTTAAATAAATACTGTGTCAAATGGATGGGAGAACAGTTGGTAATTGAGAGTAAAAATGGCTTGTATGACGATTCCAGAAGGATTGGAAAAAATAGATATATTTATTGTGGAGATAATGAATGCATCAGAGAGACAGATGAGCACTGAAGATGTTGAGCAGTGTTTAGGTATGATTAACTTTAACGAGCTACTAAGGTACCCAATAAAATTTTCCTATAGATACCTAGAAGTCTCACTCAGAAGAATATATGTGCTGTAAATACAAATTTGATAATCAAATACATAAATGTAATTATTAAAGCAAGAAAACTAGAGCTCCTCAAGAAAGGAAAATGATTTTTAAAAGTAGAGAAATTGAAAAAGTTCTTTATTTAGGGAAAGTCCAAGGAAAAGAAGCTACAAGAGCATATTTCAAAACAGTAAGTGTACAGTAAGATAGAAACCTATACTAAGTAAATCCATGGGTTAAGAAGGCTGAGAAATTTGTGATTAGTCATTTGTAACATACTCAGTATTTCAGTACAGTGCATGGAGTACACACCAGATTATAGTGGGTTGACAAATGAGTGGGAGGCAAACACCAGGAACCAATGAGTGTAGGATACTTTTTTCTTCAAGAAGTTTGATAGTGAAAGAGAAGGCAGGCATTGGATTCAAGCTGAGTGATTTTTCCAGTTTGATAAATGTTTTATTTATTATAAAAATGGCCCTTGACCATCATTATACAATGTCCAAAACACCTAGGAGAAAGGAAATGTTGAAAACAAAAGATAATGCAAGACTTTAAGTCTAATTGTCCTGACACAGAGAACGAAAATGAAACAAGAATAAAAGTACAGTGATAAGCTTAAGAAGAGAATGAGTTTACTGACTGGAAAGAGAAGGGAAATGATAGCTGATCCTTTTCTAATATAGATTAAAAGGGAAAACAAGCAGGTGTGTTTTCCCTTTTAATCTATGTTAGAGAATATTAGTAGAGGATAGAGAAATAAACAGAATCACCTTGTTAAAAAAATATTTAAAAAATATATATATTCTTACTGCATAATAGTCATACTGCATTTACCATTTTGATAAATATTCATAACTGTATACGTGTTCAAATGTGGAAAGGAGACAAAGGAAGAACCTTAATCTATCTGGGAAAACAAAATAAAACATCATGTGCTTGAACAAAAAAGAAAGACACAGAGAGAAACATATGAAAATAGCTGAAGATTATTATTAATGAAGCAACAGAGAAGGGCCCTACAATCTACACAGGATAGCAAATTATTAGTTACAAACTCTGTGCCAAAGTGATCCATCAGTCTGTAAGCGGAAGCCTGTTATCTGCTGTCAGGATGGCTTGAGGCACTTACAGAGATTTGTCTGAAATGGCGCAAAGGAGTCCAAATGGAGTTGGCAAGTTTACTCCCTTCACAGGCAAGCAAAACCATGGTCAGTGGTGTCAGTTTCTCACATCACGAGTTCTAAAGCCCACATCAGACAGAAGGAGCCAGATGATAGGAAGCATAAGTGTGGGGGCCCTGTCTTCGGGGAGCCAACTCTGAGCCACAGTCAAACAGTTTTACAGTCTGCAGGTATACCCAAATGTGGGTGAGATAGAACTTCTCAGTTCTGTTGGAGTTAAGGAGATAGATGAGAAACTGCCTAACAGACTCCTGCAACTGGAGGCAACCAAGAAATGGCCTTGTGACTGCCTCCACTGCACCATATTTCAGGGAGATCATGGCACACTCCACCAACACTTAAGTCAGCCCGTGGTTGTTTTCCCTACCTGTCCCTTGTGGAGGTGAGGGAGATTGCCAAGTGCTACGGTGGAGCCTTACTTCATGCCGAAGACTTCACTTTGCCTATCACTTTCTTTAAAATTTTCTATTCCAAATGTTTCTTACACTGTTATCTCCAAGAAGAGCTGTTTCACCACAAAGATAAAAATCACCCAACTTGTTGCTTTTACTTAACAAAGACACTGACATACCTTCATTTTCTCTTGTATGATTACTTATTAAATCCCTATGGTACGACATTTCTTATTAAAGTAATAAATGAACGTATTTTCATACCTTTGCCAATGTAAAATGATCAAATCTCTGCATTAATGACTCACATCAAAGACATTAGTCTAAATCACAAGTCATAAAATGAAAAGTCATATTAAAATAAAAAGTATAATATAATGGTTGAAAATAAGAACAAAAAGATGTATATGTAGAAAGAGCTACTAATCAAAATTACCCACTCAGAATTTCTTGCAGAGGGAAATGCAGAACAGTATAAAATGAATGAACAGCTCAATGAGCAGGCAAATGAGAATGATTAGAAAAATACATTCTCTTACAGAAAAATAGAAATATGTAAAATAAAGTATATATGCATTTTACACACATCTCGTTGGTTTTCTTTAATGGATTCTGGCTTTTAGCTATTTTTTAAAGTTAGTACTTTAAAATTAAAATTCTTAGGTTGACTTACTGATCCCTCAATTTCCTTTTCTCATTTTCCTTTCCACTACCAAAAGAAAACAAAAATACAAAGATTTTTGCTCTACTCTAGAGCCATCTCTAAGGGAAATTACAAGGGAAACCAAGAGAATGTGTATGCCTGCTTATATGGAAGAGTATTAGGCAGGGTTTCCTAAGAAACAGAACCAAGACATTCTCTCTGCCCTCCTCATATATGTATTATAGGAAATGGCATACATGTTTGTGGAGGAAAAAAAGTCTCACAATCTGCCTTCTGCAAGTTGCAGAACCTGGTGGTTTTATACCAGCAAAAAAGCTGATGGTATAAAATTATGAGTTTGAAGGCCCAAGAACCTGGAGCTCTGATGTCCAAGGGTGAGCTCTGATGTCCAAGGGCATTCTAGCTCAAGAAAAGAGAGAATTAATCCTTCCTTTGCCTTTTGTTCTATCTGGGTCCTCAAAGGATTGGATGAGGCTCACTCATATTGGTGAGGGCAGATCTTTTTGCTCAGTCTACTAAATCAAATGCTAATTTCTTCCAGAAATGCCCTCAAAGTCACACCCAGAAATAATGTTTTATAGCTATCTGGCATCCCACAGTCCAGTTAAGTTTGCTGCTGCTGCTGCTGCTAAGTCGCTTCAGTCGTGTCCGACTCTGTGTGACCCCACAGATGGCAGCCCATTGGGCTCCACCATCCCTGGGATTCTCCAGGCAAGAACACTGGAGTGGGTTGCCATTTCCTTCTCCAATGCATGAAAATGAAAAGTGAAAGTGAAGTCGCTTAGTTGTGTCTGACTCAGCGACCCCATGGACTGCAGCCTACCAGGCTCCTCCATCCATGGGAGTTTCTAGGCAAGAGTACTGGAGTGGGGTGCCATTGCCTTCTCCCCAGTTAAGTTTAAACATAGGTTAAACATTCACGACAGCAAACTTTACATATTTTCTTTTTTAACTATTAACATTATAAAAGCGCTTTTTTTTTTTAAGTTAAAAAGTGTTGTTGTTAATGTTAAGCATTTAGCCCCCCTCCAACAACCACTCTTCTGAAAGGTTTAAAAGGAGATCTTCAGAAATTCTCCTTCCTATAGAATGGATTGAAATTTGGGGCCTACTTTGAGGTCTTTCTGAGTCATCCACCTGGAAGCTGTTTGGTGCATCCCACATTTCTCCCAGTTACACCCACTCCTCCAAGGACTCACTTCTCTGTGCCATCTTGGGGAAAATGAGATTCTGTAGAGCTGTGGATTCAGAGTCTTAACTTAATCACCAAGTTCAGGAGTGCAAAAAGGTAATTTAAAATTTTCCCTAATAAAGAGATAATTTTATATTTTCTATAACCCAACTGGCTTTCTAGTATGAGCATCCATTCTACAGGGTAAAGGAAAACTAATCTCAGTTTAAGTTTCTCTCATTACTATAGGACCAGCATTCCCCTGAAGGAATCAGGGGTTGCCACTTGATCTAAGTCATTAACAATACACCTTGGTGCTAGCGGTAATCCGAAGCCTGCTAAAAAAGCCACCAGTGATCATTTTTGCCTCTATGTTTGACTCTTGTTATGCCAACTTGCATTGTGCTCTTCAGTGCATGTGATCATTCTGTTATTTATTCATCACGATGGCAGTGAGAAATGAATGGTGACATCTGTGGTGCTTCACCAGTTCCAGACTGTTCTGGGTGCCATCAGAATTGTTCTACTGCTCTCTGTCAACAGGGTATATGGGGCTGCTCTCCAAGGGCCCTACAGCCTGTCAACCAAACACATCTTGCAATCATTTCTGTTAGGAAGCTGTTCTGGACTTCCTTGAAATTTACTGGGAAAGGAATTTAAGGTCTTGAATTCAGATTCCCCCAAATCTTTTTATTTATTTTAATTTATTTATTGTTAATTGAAGGACAATTGCTTTATAATATTTTGTTGGTCTCTGGCATATATTAACATGAATTCCCCAAATGTTTATGGGAATTTTGTTATTTTCTCTATTTACCACAGTGATGTACGTGAAGTCAGAGTTCAGGGCTCCAGTCAGGGGTGCCACCAGCATCGTATCTCTTTCTTCTTCTTCTCTGAGCCTCTAATCCCCCATATGGAGAGAGGTTAGAAGTGGGAAACTCTACTCACACCTCCCTTAAATTCTCCTGAATCTTTGTGGCGATGAAAACTTTGTTTCTCCCAGAGGCTCTGTACTATCAAAGTCCAAAGGCAAAGAAAATACTTCTCATTTTCACCTTTCTTCTAGGATACTCTACTCTTGACACAAAGAGCATAGGAGACTCCATCTATTGACTGAAATGTGTTAAGAAATGAGAGGAATGTGGGAGCAAGATGACAGCTACTGTACAAAAAAAAAAAAATATGGTGATGTGAATCTATTCGGATGCCAAAATATTATTACATAGTACATGAACAAGTTGAGGGAATGAATGAAGGATAATAATTCTGTATGTTGACCCCATTGCTCTAATTTTCAAAACCACACAGACATATATGAGTTAACCCAACTATATTAAAAAGGTTGAAGGTAATTAAAAAATAGCTAAAATTGTATATCTAATATGACATTTTCTTATTGAGAAGCATCCAAAAAGCAAAACACTTCAATGAAGTGTCTCTTCCAATGCTTCTCCACTTTGTTCATGTTGTTTTGCAAATCATTCTATACATTTCTGGGGTCCTTAAACCTACCTACATAGGTATTTCTGCCAGGACCCATTTGTTAAATAAAAGCAATCAGTAGTAATCTGGGTTCATTAGTCCAGACTAATTTTCTAGTTCATTTTAGGTGAAGGAGGTTTCAAGACAATCAATTCTAAATCAGCCTGGCATATTCTTTGTCTCTCTTTTTCTGAAACATCATCTCGGCCTCAATAATGAGGGCAGTTTCATGTACATGTGTTAATTCTATTAATGAATACTACTCAGAAAAATATGAGGATACTGGAGCTAAGCCTCAACGTTATTATTTTGTTGGCGTATATATGCTATGTGGGCCTATCTCACTTAAGATGGGTAGAATGGCAGGGGAGGCTCAAGAGGGAGGGGTACATATATAATTATGACTGATTCACATTGATGGATGGCTAGATCACCACAACATTATAAAGCAATTATCCTCCAGTTTTTAAAAAGACACAATTGGGGGAGTAAGTTGGGTGGAAGAGTGGGAAAGGAGAGAGAAGCTGTTGTTAAGAGTAGGCTTCTCCAGTACTGAGAATTATTTTGTGTTTAAGGAATGAAAAAAATTACAGTTAGAACACTGTCAGCACTTGCACCAATAGTTTAGAAACATGAAAACTTTAACACAGCATAACTCAGGCCTTTACTTTACTAGCGTGTGAGATGAGTGCAATTGTGCGGTAGTTTGAGCATCCTTTGGCATTGCCTTTCTTTGGAATTGGAATGAAAACTGACCTTTTCCAGTCCTGTGGCCACTGCTGAGTTTTCCAAATTTGCTGGCTCAAAATTCTCCAAGCCAGGCTTCAGCAATATGTGAACCGTGAACTCCCTGATGTTCAAGCTGGTTTTAGAACAGGCAGAGGAACCAGAGATCAAATTGCCAACATCCGCTGGATCATGGAAAAAGCAAGAGAGTTCCAGAAAAACATCTATTTCTGCTTTATTGACTATGCCAAAGCCTTTGACTGTGTGGATCACAATAAACTGTGGAAAATTCTGAAAGAGATGGGAATACCAGACCAC